>JAOTQM010000145.1:317500-850000 GCA_026939265.1 Oreonectes daqikongensis
ACACACAAACACACACGAACAAGAAGGTAAACAACACTGATGATGATCACAGATACTGTCAGAGGAGAGAAATACTATGAATATTACTCATAATGTGTGTAGTAGTTTATTTCCACAGACTGTCACGTATTATATCAAAGTGTAAAGACTGTCTGTGATATCAAGTGATGTTCATCTGTTACAGATCAGACTCATATAAAACAAATCATCTGCTCTGATTCAACATTTAACAAACACAACAACACAAAGGTAAAGAATCTGTTCTGGCGTTTATACACTTTTTATATTGAATAAGTTCAGATGAAAATGCTTAAAACTCAAACTAATCCATCAATATCTGACTTTCATTCTGACTGTTAAATTCTTCTCACATCCCATAATTCTGTTTCCTTACAGGAATCTAAAATGACAGAGGTTCTTTACACATATTACAGCATTAAAACTAATTAAACTCCAGTTTTACCAAAGTAAACGTGTTACTGAATTTAACATTTAAAACAGTGACGTATTTTACTATTAATAACATTTCTGTGGTGAAACCCATAAAAGTATAATTGAAATACAGTCGTGTGTCAGTGTTGTGTTGTTGTGGCCTCTAGTGGTGAGATGATGAAACTGCAGTAGATGTCAGACATCACGAGACTGTGTGAGTTCACCTAATAAAACCTGAAACTGTCTCATATCATCATAATACACAAATCATTCCCACGAAATAAAAGAATCGTCCTCCTGTCTGTGTTCAATCACGATTACACACCTGTAATAAACTTTATTCATATTAATCCTATAGTTTGTTTTTAATACTCTGGAATACTGTAAAATGCTTGAAAACGAGAGTCTATAAATGTGACGTTTATTTTTGGAGGTTTGCGCGCCGGTGATATAACAGATATCATAAACATAACAAACATTATGTTATTTGTTGCTTAAACATGTTGACAATCAAGAATTAAAATGTTGGAATATGGAAAAATAAATATAATCGTAAGGAAATAAGTTACAAAGTGATAAGAATAAATGCTTATTTTACACTGAAGAGGAGGCTGTGAGTTTCGATATGTATATCAAATATCAAAAGATCATTTTATTGACATTAAAACTTGCTCATGATATTCTAACAAACATGTAAACATGTCAAACTGCTGAAGACTATATTTTAAATGATGTTTATCTATTACTGACACTAAACCCTGATATGAATCTGTTCTTAATAATCTCATGTAATAAAGTCATTAAATATGTTATTTACCTGCAGCACTTGTAGGTTATATTATAAATGAAACCAGCAGCATCAGGATGAGTGTTATTGATAAAACTGGACCAGTTATAATCCAGGATGACGCCTGACTGGATTCTGTCCACCTGTCATTCACATCTGAATCAACACATAATATATATTATATATTATATATTCAGTTCAATTTACTAGCCACAGTCTGTCATGGTTTTCAAAGGAGGACCCCTGTGAAGACAGCAGTGTGAAAAAAAACAAATAAAACAAACAAGGGATCATTACAATGGCCAGGTACAAGGCACGAGACATTAAAGAGAAACAAGGGGGCGGGGCCAAGACACACAACAGATTGCTTTAATGCAAAACATATGAGAGATCAACTACAAACAAAACCAGATGCGTCGAGAGAAGAAGAGAATTGACTGGAACAGAAGAAGAAGTATTGGACATATAGCACAACAGATACAAAAGAGGAAGAAACTGATGAAACTGTAAAAATAACAACGTGACCATAACTCATGACAGAATCTTTTATTGAAGTGAGAGCGCTGACAACAGAGCACATCTCTCACACACCCAATGAAAACTCAATTCATCTTTAAGACAAAATCTAATTGTGGCAGTAATAAATAAACACTTTTAAAAACTTTGAGAAGAAATAATTTTGGAGAACATGATTTACTCACCACTGACAGTAACTTTAAATGTCATGCATGAAATCCCAGAACTTCTGTTGATCTGTAGTTTATAAACTCCAGCGTCTGTGTTTCTAACATCAGTGATGTTTAGAGATCCGGTCTGATCCACCTGTAGTCTGTTTCTGAATCTCACATCAGTGTTTCCAGGTATAAAGATCTCATGTGTTTCTCTGTCGATCTTTGCTATGAATGTTTTTTCATCATTAAACATCCAGAGAAGATCTGTAGCTTTCTGTATCTCATCAGGATAAATGTGTAGAGATACAGATTCTCCCACTTTTACTGAAACATCATCAGCACCAAACACACCTGAACAACACAAACACAAACTGATCTTCAACACAAACACACCTGAACAACACAAACACAAACTGATCATCAACACAAACACAAACTGATCTTCAACACAAAAGAAAATACCTGTACAAACTGTATATACTATTTTTCCCACAAGCTTACATTTTCAAACAAACATTATGTTTAATAATGAATTCTGTAACTTTTAAGGTAAAACAAAACCTATAACATTTCAGTTCAATTCTAGATCAATCTGAGCCGCAGACCAAACCTCTCTGATATAAACACACTTGCTTACACACACACATATACTTTTATACAGAATGACATTTCCTTGTTTATCTTCTTTTTTTCAACGAAAGACGTACGCAAAAAAAACAACACAACGTTTCTTCCTGGATTCATCTCAGACGCTTCAGCCTCCTGACAGAAAGACAACAACAACAACAACAACAACAACAACACGTGTATTAAAATCCTCTCACTATCTCACCAGTTAGAAGCACTGAAAGAGTAAAGATTAATAAATGATCCGTCATGTTTAAAGAGGGTTTGTGCACCATAGGGAAGAAGACAACACACACAAAAAGGAACTTGTTTTGGGGAAGTTTACCAGCAATCATTTTACAGCTTGATCTCTAGTGTGAACGTTTGCGTGTTTTATACATTATTATAATGCAGACATGTAATCTGAAAAGTGCATCTGACGTCATCATACAGAATATCTGCGTCTGTGTATTTGCAAACACGCACGCACGCACACACACACACACACACACACACACACACACACACACACCGTTTACATTGCACAAACAGTATATTGTATCCTTGCACAAACATTTTTACATAATAAAATAAAGACATTTGTATATGTTTAGAAATGTATTTAAGTGTGTGAAACGCCATTAATGCAACATTGTGTTTAGGATTATTTATGACATCATGTGTGTTAGTGACATCTAGTGTTCATCTGATGAAACTGCAGGATCCTTTATTTTCCTCTCTGTCTCTATTGTCCTTATGAATATAAAACAGCTGTGATATAAGTTATTTTCTAGCAGTGTGTTTATAAATGCAGTGCAGTTTTAAAAGATGAGAGATTTCTCTGCACATGTATTGTACAATCTTACTGCAGCTACTACACAACTCAACTTTATTTATATTTTCATTGTTACAAGGCAGCTGTATATAAGTATATGAGACAAAATGACTAGCAAAACATAACATTTATCAAATTAACAAATACACCCCAATTTCACACCTCGCAAAAAAATAATACATGGCACACACACACAAGCACATGGAACCACATACGCTCATGCTCACGCAAAGCACAAACACACAACACACACTCATCAAACACACAACACACACTCATCAAACACACACACTTACGCACAAAACACAGACACACGCACACATGTATTAGTAGGTAAGATTTTAAAGTTAATATGTTAGTTCTGGTATACTAACAACAACTCCCTCACGGCCTCTCGCCTCGCTACAGCTGGTACTCACAGATCAGGAAACCAGCTTGATCTCATCTACATGTAACTGCAGACAACACTATAATCACACCTCTTCTCATTTCTGACCACTTTCAACATGCTGCTCCTCTCATCCACTACACCCACACCACCACCAGTTTATTTCAGACGTAACCTCCGCTCTCTCTCTCTCTCTCTCTCTCTCTCTCTCTCTCTCTCTCTCTCTCTCTCTCTCTCTCTCTCTCTCTCTCTCTCTCTCTCTCTCTCTCTCTCTCTCTCTCTCTCTCTCAACACCCTCTCTGCTAAGGTGGCATCTTCTCTTCCCTCATACTTCACATCTCTTGATGCTGACACTAGACAGGGTGTGAGTGTTGAGCATAAGGTGTCAGACAATCTTTGTCCTCTGTCCTCCAGACCAGCTCATGCTACGTCCCTTCCTGTCCTTGGCTGATACACTTCGTGAACAACGAAACACACTCAGGATGGTAAAAAGGAAATGGCGTAAGACTAGGAATCCTGAGAATATCAGTCACTACTCTCCTCTTTTTCTGCTAGTGTTACAACAGCTAAAACATCGTTCTATACCACCAAGGTGAATAACGTACCTAACACTCTCCAGCCACCCCACCACCTGCCCCCTCAACCCTATCCTCTCCCATCTCCTACAGGCCGTATCCAGCACACTCACACCAGCATCAACACCTTCCTACTCATCGGCGCTTTCCCATCCACATTCAGACAGGCCCAGATCACACCACTACTAAAGAAACCCACACTGAACCCTTCTACCACAGACAGCTACAGACCCGTCTCTCTCCTTGAGACTCGAAAGTTGTTTTCAACCAGTTATCTTCCTTCCTATCCCAGAATAAACTACTGGATGACAAGCAGTCTGGCTTCAATACCAACCAGTCATCAAAATCCTCTGGTTCTGTTAGACTTGTCCGCAGCGTTCGACACTGTCAACCACCAGAGACTGCTAGCAACACTATCATCGCTTGGAATCTCAGGTACTCCTCTCTGGTTCACTTCCTACCTCTCTGATAGATCCTTCAAGGTGTGATGGAGCGGTTCGCTGTCCACTGCTCGCCACATGACCACTGGGGTCCCTCAGGGTTCAGTGCCTGGACCGCTCCTCTTCTCCATCTACACGACATGACCCGTCATACAGGCACACAGCTTTTCCTATCACTGTTATGCTGATGACATCCAGATTTACATCTCATTTAACCCGGACGGTCTCACTGTAGCTGCTCGCATTTCAGCCTGTCTTGAAGACATCTTAGCTTGGACGAAAGAGCATCACCTCTAGCTGAACCCTGCCAAGAACTTCTTGTGTTTCCAGCACAACCCTCAGTGCATCATGACCCTCACCATCCAACTTAACAACACCACAATCACTCCTTCCAAAACAACCAGGAACCTCTGAGTCATGTTTGACGACCAGTCATCCTCCAGGGCCCACATTGAAAAGACTCGCTTTGGATAAAAACATCTGCTAAAATGTTTTTTTGTAATAAGCTACTACTCCTCTCATTATTGTTCAGGGGTCCGCCTGCAGCTAAAATTACAATCCATCAGTCATTTCATGTAGGGTGTGAATGGGGTTGTCTATGATGATCATCAGATTGGACGTCATCTATCTTCAACATTTACACGCACGCACGCACGCACGCACGCACACACACACACACACACACACACACACACACACACAGTAGAAAACCACAACTCTCCACCTCTTGTCAACTTCAGTCAATAAAGTTTCTTTAAGTGCATTAATGCAACACTTTGTTGTGTTTTGATCACTTGTAGTCTTTCTCAGACTTTATTATTTTACATCATCACAACAGAAAATGATCTACACATGTCTCGTGTTGTGCTTATGGACTCTGAGCGGTAAGTTGACTTTATTTCTATATTAGTTTCTGTAATAATGTTTATTTAACATTTTATTAATCTGACGTGGAGCGATTACAGTAATGTGAGACCAACACATATTACATTCAGACTAAACATAAAAACACATTTTAAATCACATATTAAAACATATTAAAATATTCATGTATCAGTTTAAGCACTTATACAAATCTGATGCAAAACATGCTAAGAGTCTAAAACAGAGATTACAGACGACCTCTGATATTAAAACTAAACTTATAAAGGTGGTTTTCCAGACAGGGTTTAAGTGAAGTCTAGATACTAACTTTAATGTTAAAAGTGTCTTGATCAAAAACAACTTGTTCTGACATATTTTAAATACATCAGTTTGCTTGTGTTGTCTCAAGATGCACATCAGTAATGTTTTTTTGGAAAGTTTGTTTTTAAAAATGACTTAAGTATTGTAATATTATAAGGTTTAGTCCTGGTTTAAACTAATCCATGTCCGGGAAACCGCCCCATTACATCTGGTCAAACACTTTAACTTTAGTTTACAGATGATGTTTATTCTTTAGAGAAAGTGATGAAACGCTCAACATGTTCTCAGTAAAGATGCTGGAGTTTTATTTCTTTAGAGCAAATGTTTTTTTAATAATGAGATTCTGCTGAAACTATCAAAAACATCTTAAGATATCTGGACGTCTTCATGCTGGTGTGTTATTAGTGTTTGTGTGCATGAACACATCTCTTGTTTCACTTTAAATCAACACATTATTATTATTATTATCAATATTTTTAAGATCTCTGTGGATTTTATTTGACTTAAGGACATTAGACTATTCAAATGCTTACACACAATTTCCTCTTCTCTCTACACGTAACGCAACACATTAAACCACAAGCAACATGCACAACTTCACACATTTCTTGCAGAAGCAAACACTTTATTCACTTTCAGCCGGTGGTGTGGCATCAGGATATGAAGGTGATGTGGGTGCACGCCAGCCTGTGGACTGATGCCCGCTTCCACTAACCTCAAATTAGAAATACTTTATATATAAACACAATAAAAGCATCGTGCATTCGTTCTTTTTAGGCTGCTGTAGGTTTGAGATGATTTGTACATCATGGCATGAGAGTTTGGTGAGGATAGTATATTATCTGATCTCTTTTCTAAATGTCCAGATAGCAGCTATAAGGCAACACAAAGTGATTGTTTCTCTCTGTTCTCCATATTTCAATCGAACCGCATCAGAGTTTATTTGAACCCCTAGTGTGAGAGCTGTGTTTAGTGTTTTGTGTTTCAATTGTAAAATGAACGTAAATCAAATTTTACAATCTATGATTATGTGTTTGTGTTGTTCAGGTGTGTTTGGTGATGAAGTGAAGTCAGTGTCAGTGATGGAGGGAGAATCTGTTTCTCTAAACACTGATGTTACTGATATACAGACACAAGATGTGATCGAGTGGAGATTTAAAGACAAACGCATCGCCAGAATCAAGAGATCAGTCGATATTAATCCTATATATAATGATACTGATACTGAGATATTCAGAGATAAACTGAAGATGAATAATAAGACTGGAGATCTCACCATCACACACATCACAACTCAACACACTGGACTTTATTATCTAGAGATTTTAATAAACAATAAACAGACAAAGAAGAATTTCAGTATCACGGTTTATGGTGAGTTTTTCTGTGTAATATTTCTGTTCAGTTTGTTTATTAAATTTATTTTATGCTATATTTCATCATATTTTACGACAACATCCTCTGTTTTAGTCTTCACAAACCCAATAAAGTTATATAAAAATAAAATATCACTTTCATTCGCTATTGATTTATTCACATTTCTAATACGTATAAGCTCCTACGACTGTCAGTATCAGTGAATCTACACAAACATCTTCATCATCATCATCAGGTGAGTCAGATAAACACACAAGTCTTGGCTTTAGAATGACATTTATATTTCTATGACCTCATCAGCTCTTCTGAATGCTATGTGAACATTAGCTTGTTGCTAATGCATCAGTATTTTTAGTGAACTTTTACAGATGTTGTTGTTGTTTATGTTTACAGCATCATATGTTTATACTCCAGCAGGAGGAACACACTCAGATTATATCGTTCCTCTCTCTTGTGTTGCTGTTGTTGGATTTCTGATGGTTTTATGTTCATTTCTGATCTTCTTCATGTGCAGAAAACACAGAAAAACACACAAACAGGGTAAATGACAACTACTGATGATCAGAGAGAAAGAGAGGACTCAAGCATTGTTTTTATTAGTGTTTATTTATGCAGAATGTCATGTATTATATATATTCAACAGTAACTAAAACAACATTTGTAAAAGTTTGTCTTGATTGTAACAGATGAGGCCCGTGATGATGATGATGATGACATCACTTATGCTGAAACAACATTCTACAAACAAGACAAACACATACAGGTAAAAAATGCATTGAAGCAGGTAAAGATCAAACTTATTTGAAGCACGTGACACACTTCCTGTTTCCAGTTGGTGTTGTGTCACTTTAGTCAACAGGGGGCGCTAGAGAGCCTCCCTCCCATGCTCATGTCTAACAATATATTTAAAGTGTTTTATGTAGGTGAAAAAATGTAAAATTGTCAGTTCTGTTATCGTCAACACTGTTGTGACAGAATTGACCCAAGAGTTTTTGAAGCTCCCACAAAAGTCTGAAACTTTGAAAGAGAAAATCTTGAGAAAAACAATGTCCCCTTTGTACTTTTAGCCCTAATAAATCACATATGACCATATGACTGTTTTTGTAATGGAAATGTATAAGTCATAAATAAAGTATAAGTCAATAAAACATATGAAGAAATGCAAAATGTATATAAATGAAAATTAATAAATGCAAAAACAGATAACTTTTGTTTATAAAGTGTTCAAAAACATGTTTTTTATGTCATCATGTTATTGTGTTAGTTAGCTATATTTTATTTTTGAGTTATTGTTACTAAAGCAAAACAACCCAACTGCTGTTTCATTAATATTACATGTAATGCACAATAAATAACATACATTTCGAACATTTAAGATTGATCTGTTTTTGAAAATTAACTCTATATATATATATATATATATATATATATATATATAAATGTATTTTTGTTTTTCTCACAGAAAGTTAAAGAAGAAGATGATGATGTGGTGTACACAGATGTCAACATCAGAAGTTGATCAATTGTCTTTGGTTTCATCTTCTATGTTTCCTCATTATTTCTTACCTTTATTTATGTATTTCATGTAGATTTCGTTCTTTTTAAAAGTAGATTTTTCAGTTATTTAATGTGTCTATTCATTTTAAGGAGCAGTTTAAAAAAACATCAACATCTTAAGAATGTCCAGAACAACTTCCTGGCAGGATTTCTTTTTTATTTAGATCATCATGATAAACACAAATGTATTTGGATTTATTCAGAGTGCCTTTACTCTTAAACATGATAAAAGTAACTATCATGAACCCCACATGTTATAAATATGATTGTAAATACTCTCATAACACGCAAATATAAATGTAGCACGTACATGTGCTATCTCTGATGTAAATCCAGAAGAGACACAAGCAGGGAACATAAATAACAAGAGACAACTGAACACAAGGGCTATACATACACAGAGATGAAGGGACAAACAGGAAATGAGGCACAGCTGAAAGCAGTTAACAATCACAAGGCATGATGGGAAATGGAGTCTTTGACCAAAACACAAGGCAGACATTGAACAAAATGGCGCCCTCAGGTGGAGACTCGAGACGCTAGCAACGGGGATCTGGAGAAAATCTTCTGTGTAAAAACATCTGATAATCCTCTTAGAAAGAGCGGTTTTACATAAATTTAATAAAAAAGACATCTTCTTGACGTCTATATGACATCCGATGTCTCAGAGACATATTGCAGATGAGCAAACCATCCATAAAATATGTCTTGCAGATGTAAATGCATCACATAGACGTGTCACAGATGTATGTGTGCTATCAGGGATGTTATTTCCAGTTGTTGAATTCTCATTAGTGTAAAGTTTGCTTATTTAAAGATGTATTGACGTGTTTAGTGCGTTTACTTGATTTCCAGTATGGTGTCATTTTGTCCCCATAATCCTTGATGTTTTACGTCTGAATATTGCCAAGACATCTTGTACTGAATATCACTGAAATAAAATGTGATTTGTGTTGCATCCACACTGTTATAAGGCCAAAACTCTTTATTTTCTCCAACATTGTTCTGTAAGAAAACACAGACAGAATCACAGATGTTAATACATCATTTAATCTCACATCTTCAGTATCTTTGGCCAAATGCATGCGACTGTAAAATGTATGAATTACACCATATTAAAAAATCGGGGTGTCTACATGAACTCTTATGTAAGATATTGATGTGACTCACCTCATATTACAGCATTAGCATCACCTAACACACACACACACACACACACACACACACACACACACACACACACCTGTTAGCAACACTGAAACTGTTACATGTGAGTTTAAAGATCCATATCAGCATTTAAAGTCATTGAATACGTTACTTACTTTTCTTGTTGCGCTTGTATATTACAAATGAAACCCCCACCAGTAGCACCAGTAACAGAACCACAGCTAATACTGGACCAGTTATCACCCAGTGTGACGACTTACTGGATTCTGTCACAGCTAAAGAGAAAAATGAATTAGTTGAGCTGCTCCTGATATTTTCATCCAAATACCACAGAAAATAATCAGGTTCAATTCATTAATACTGATTCAGAATCAGATCTGCAATTCATCTACAATGTTTTTTAACTCAGTGTTACAGATTCATACAGATGTTTAATTAAAGTTAGTTAGATAGCTAGAAAGAGACAGACGGACAAATAAACAAACAGAAAAACAGATTAAAACTATTTTTGCTATTTGCTTGTCTACTGGAATATAAAGATGAGAGAAAACACAAATGCCATTGTTTCCATTGTTTCCTAAAAGTCTATTCAGTGGCTATAAAAAGTCGAATTGAAGAACAGATGACCCAAATACAACTGTGGTCAAAACCTACTTGTGTACTTGAGAAACAAAGACATGTATGTCACGTAAAGTAAGACATGCATATGTGGCACCAGGGGTGGATCTAGACCCTTTTGAGCTGGATTTAAAACATCAAAAGTCACAGATGTTACTGACAGAGAAGAAGACTGAGCGAGTTTATCAAGAATTAATGAAAGGTTAGCGGTTTCATATCATACAATCTCTTTCTCGATTTGCTCGGTGTGCATGCAAGCCCTCGCTCTCTATGAGTTTGGTGCTGTGCTTGTGCACACGTCTAGTTATTCTCCACATCTGTGCAAAATGATCTGAACACCACACAGGAAATGACTCTGACTCTAAAGACTCTGAAGACTTTGTATAAACGCTTCGTTTCTAAGAGATGAGTGGAAACAGATGATGAAACTGAACTAGATTCCACAAGTCAAAAACCTTTTTTTACATTTTAACCCGGCCATGATGGAAAAAAGAACGCAGCACAAGTTGGAGAGCGCTCAGCCCAACACAAACAATTATATCTCAAGACGGAGGAGGACAGTTTGACCGATGATATATGTGGAAACTGTGTTTTTGGGCTAAAGCTATGCAAAGATTTAAAGAACTGGCTTCAAGGATCTAAATATTTGGAGTATCTTAAAGATCGACAAATCATTCGTAAACCACAGGCACGGCGAGTATTTAGAATTGGGTATGTGAACAACTTTATTCCCTTTGCATGAGAATTGATGAGAGATAGACTGAATGTTTCTGGATGTTACTATCAAGCTTCAAAATGGTTGAACTACTATGAAGGCACAATAAATGTTTTTATCCACTAGACTAAATATCCTCAATAACTTTATTCAATAAAATTATTCAAAAACTTTACAGAAGGAACAAAGCACTATAGTATAATTAAGTTCATGGAAACACTTTTTCTACAAAAAAATGACGTGAATGGGCCACGTTGTCCATCTTGTTTTCTGTTTTACCAATTCCACTTCACATTGATTGTGTCACAATTTTCATTCTTTGGTAAACTAACTCTTAAAGTATAAGTTTGGAAAACAGAATGATGTGATTTACTCACCATGAACAGTAACTTTGAATCTCTTGTATGAAATCCCAGAACTTCTGTTGATCTGTAGTTTATAAACTCCAGCGTCTGTGTTTCTAACATCAGTGATGTTTAGAGATCCGGTCTGATCCAACTGTAGTCGGTTTCTGAATCTCACATCAGTGTTTCCAGGTATAAAGATCTTCTGTGTTTCTCTGTCAACTCTTGCTAGTGATGTTTCTTCATCATTAAACATCCAGAGAAGATCTGTAGCTTTCTGTATCTCATCAGGATTAATGTGTAGAGATACAGATTCTCCCACTTTTACTGAAACATCATCAGCACCAAACACACCTGAACAACACAAACACAAACTGATCTTCAACACAAACACAAACTGATCATCAACACAAACACACCCTGAACAACACAAACACAAACTGATCATCAACACAAACACAAACACAAACTGATCATCAACACAAACACAAACTGTTATATGTCTATGTGTAAACAATAAACCATCAAAACTATTAGCCTAAATCAACTAATATTAATAAAGACAACTAACATCAGTAAGTGATTAAATAAGAACAAGTAATCAAAGTAATATAACAAACAATACAAATAATCTGTGTTTTCAGGTGTTGGTCTAATAGTTTTCAGGTAGAGAAATTAAATAATGTTAAATAACACTTAATGGTCTTCACTGTATAAATTACATATAGATTAAACCTTAGTAAAGTTAATCTGTCAGGAGCAATGCATTTTTTGTTGTTTGATGAACATTTAAAACCAAAATGTTTATTAAGAGATATATTATATATATATATAGAGAGAGAGAGAGAGAGAGAGAGAGAGAGAGAGAGAGAGAGAGAGAGAGAGAGAGAGAGAGAGAGAGAGAGAGAGAGAGAGAGAGAGAGAGAGAGAGAGAGAGAGAGAGAGAGAGAGAGAGAGAGAACACATGAAACACAACTTAATTCAGTATTTTGTGTGTTTTGTCTGCGATGTGACTTTCTAGTTGAACACACATCAACAGTCTGTAAGAACTGAATCAAGTTCTCTTTTGTGTCTTCTTGAGAAGATATAAATAACAAGTCTTATGCTGCCTTCATAGTACGGCTGTGCAATTAATGCAAAATAAATCATAATCGTCAATTGGCCTCCAAAGATTACAAAAACAAAATAATGCATCCTTTTCCTTTAGTTTGGTGCAGCTGTGCTATTACTTTATATTTATGTTTCAGTTGAATTTGCAGTAAAGTTTTTTTCGTTAACTTTTCTTTGTTGTTTCAAAAGTCATGTTATATAATCGTGATCTAAATATTGGCAAAAATAATCGTGATTATGGTTTTTGTCATAATCGAGCAGCCGTACTTCATATGCTCTTGAAAATTCATTAGTTGGAAAAAAATGAAAGACACCAGATTCATGTGTTCTTGTGAAAATCATATATGGTATTAGTTTTAAACGTATCCTATACTGTATAGTTCTACCGCATGATCTAGTCAGCTTGATTCTGGAGTATTGAAATACTTTATTCACTGTGTATAAACCATAGACTGTATAAAACATGGACGTAGTGTCCGTGACGTCACCCATAGGTATGTGAAGAGCAATTTATAAAGCCTTAAATGGGCAGAGCCCGTCGTCGCCATCTTGGCTGCACGTCACCGCGCGTCACTCGAAAATGGGTGGAGCAGTGGGACGCATTTCCTATGTTGGTCTTCTTTGTGTGTTTTTTTAGAGGCAGTTTACGTCATCATTGAGTTGAAGACGCATAAAGAAGTAAGTTAGTCGTAGTACAAAGATAAGGAGGATTACTCGTCGTCATTTAGCTGAAGCAGATCGTTCTGTTTTTAGACGTTTTGATCAAATGTGAAGCCAAATTAGAGACAAACAACAGCAGAAATCCAGGATAAACATCGGTGTAGCTATTACCAGAAGGCATTGTTGAAAGACAAATGTTTTCAACACGACGCCAAAGTTAGCTGTTTTCTGCTGGACTGGTAAGATAATTCAACTTTTGTGAAAGTGAAACCAGTTTTTGGTAACGTTAGCATTTGATACAAATGGGCATATAACCTACGAGAGATTAATGTTTTTCTTTATAAGTGTAGAAATAATGTAACTGCATTGTAATTTCACATGAAGTAACATGACAGTGTGGCTAGAATCACAGCCGCTGTCTCAGTCAGCGACATGTTTTTTTTTTACTGTTGCGGCCACCGTCGTACTTCCAAAGAGAGGGATAAGAAAATGACTGAGAGATTAGTTGTAAATCTATATTGAAACGCTAGTGGCCGCTAAAAATCCAAAACTGCACCTTTAAGGGCCGGTGTTCTGTCGATTTATGATACCCATAAGATTTTGTTACCCTCATGTTGTTATTGGGTTGGAGATACTTAGGTTTAGGGGTTAATACTATTTTGTATGGAGGTAGCAAAATCTCGGGAACTCGAATATCAAAATTATTTCTCAACTTTCCAGTGGGAAACGCGACATCAAAGGGCGTTCATGTGCAATTTTACATCGGAAACTCATATTTCCGATAATTCCGAGAGCACGTGAAGGGAGCATAAATAACAAGTTAATTGTCATTTTTCGTGACGATACATCATTGACTCGAGGGTCTCTCATAATTCTGGCTCCTTATTGTTGAGTTCAGCTGTTTATTATTCGCTTTAGCTCCGACGCTACATACCAACAACACCGTAAACACACTCATGAAAATATTCTCTCTTACCGGCCAACAGCATCGAAAGAGTCAAGATTAATAAACGATCCGTCATGTCGAAATATTTCTATGTCCACATTTTAGCATGTTAACATTAGCATCCCGGAAGTTCCAGTGTTAAAAATGACGTAACATTGATGTGCGCATGCTTGGTAGGACATCTGACGGGTAGGATAAAGTTTCAGGGCAGTTTTAGATGTTTGTCCTCAAAAGACACTTGTTCGCTACATGAGAAATCGCCCCAAATAACAACAAAATGGCCTTGTTTTTCATCGCTCCATTCAAGTGTAATTAAAACGTTCACATTATGAGACACAAATCCTTTCGGAGTTACACATCAGGTGCTTTACTCTCCAGTAAAGTAGGGCAAAGATGTTAATATTAACAAGATACGCCACTGGCGTTACATTGAATGGCGAGCGAAGGAAGTCCCGCCTTCCAGGAAAATGAGCCAATCGCCAATCAATGAAGAATGACAAATCTCAGGGGCGGGGCTTTAGTGAGCCGCTTGCCAGCTTGTGCGCATGCGCTGTAGATGAGGCGATCTCGAAAAATTTGATTTTTAGCGCAATTTAAGCTTAGCAAAGCAATGTTATGATACAGTTCATGTCAGGTTTAATTATCGATCGGAATTATGTTGTTTAAATGCGATTTTTGCAAGCGATTTTAGAAATATCTGCTTTCCCCCATTCAAGTAGATAGGACTGTAGACTTCCATGGCCGACAAGTGTAGCCCTAACCGGACAAACGGCTCTAAAAAGTGCGTTTCCTCTCCATGTAATCCGGTTGTCCTTCACTTTACAACCTAACTCTGCTAAACATCTTAGAAAGAGCAGTTTTACATCCATTCTAAATCATAAACACCTTACAGACGTCTTCTAGACGTCTATGTGACAGCAGACGTCTCAGAGACATATTACAGATGTGCAAACACTCAAAAAAAATACATCTTCCAGATAAAAATGCAGACATTAAATAGACGTCTTCCAGATGCTATCAGGGCAGTGAAGTGATTTTTCCCAAAGTAAAAACACAGATATTTGAAAATGCACTTCTTTTATTGCCTTTATCATTATTTTTAGTCACCTTCTATGTTTGTTAGTGTCGACGATATGTGTTTTTCTGATGTGATTTACTCACCGTGAACAGTAACTTTAAATCTCTTGTATGAAATCCCAACTTCTGTTGATCTGTAGTTTATAAACTCCAGCGTCTGTGTTTCTAACATCAGTGATGTTTAGAGATCCGGTCTGATCCACCTTTAGTCTGTTTCTGAATCTCACATCAGTGTTTGTGTGTGTGCCGTATATTCTTTTGTGTTTTTTGGGTTGTATTTATTCATTTTGTTCTTACTTTGCTTTTATAAATGTAATGTTTTGCTTTTGGTCATTTTGTCTCTCATGTACAGCTGCTTTGTAACAATGAAAATTGTAATAAGAGCTATAAATAAACTTGAGTTAAGTTCTCATGCAGGGTTGCCAACTCCACAGTTTTCCCACAGAATTGGGTTACTTTGAAACATATTCCATAGGATGTTTTTCCTGTATCTCAGTGGTTAGATCGTGGTGTTAACAACACCAAGGTCATTGTTTCGATCCCAGGGATTACACAAACTTAGAAACAAATGTCAAGTATAATGTAATGTGAGTCACTTTGAATAAAAGTGTCTGACAAATGCATATGTAAATGTATTTCACGAGTTAAAATTTGACATATTCAGAAATTGTAGTTGACATAAATGCATGTGTTGAACTAATTTACTCTATAAATGTATATCACGTGTTTACAATACATTTCTGTTAGAATTGGGTTTTCCCCTCATCCAATGCTATGCTATGCAATGCTTATGGGTGAGTTTAGGACATTGTGTTCGCCAGTAGACTTCTTTTGAGGAAAGTGGGGGTCGTACAGTGAGAGCATACTTTTAGTATAAGATAATTTCAAGACATATTCTTTTGCACTCACTCATATACCTTATTTGGTGATGTTATATAACTCTGGACATATGATAACTTCCAGATATTTCAAAGCATGCTCCTAGACAATAAAATGGGCTGAGCTGAGAATCTGCTATGTTTTAGACAAATCGCTTGCTGTCGCTTTGGATAAAAGCGTCTGCCAACAGAATAAATGTAAATGTTTTCTGTCTGTTCATCTCAACGGTCTCCAGATCTGAAAGAAGGCATCCGCTCAACATCCAACTTATGCTTATTATAATTTGGTTTAGGAATTAAGTGTGATCCAAACATAGTAAGAAGTTTCAATGATAATATGAAACTTAACAATTTCAATAATGTAATATGTTTTATCAACTGATGCCTGAAAATGAGAGTCTAAAGTGTGACGTACCTTTTTGAGACTTCTCCCTGCGCATGCGCAGACACAGACGCGAGCACAGGCAAGTTTCCAAATATACATAACGAACATTATGTTATTTATTGCTTAAACATGTTGATAATCAAGAATTAAAACTGTTAAAATAATATGAAACACACTTTGTCATGAGGAAATAACTTGACCTGTGGTACGAATAAATGCTGTTTTAGGACTGAATCGGAGGTTTTGAGAGCATGTTTTTACTCAACTGTGATCTTTTCTAAAGATTATGACAGAAGCTTTTCATCATGTGTATTAGTGACATCTAGTGTTCATGTGAGGAAACTGCAGGAGATTTGATTTTACGGTCTGTCAAGCTATAGTAATGAATACAAACAACTGTAACACACATGATTTATTTCGACCAATATGTTTGTAAATAAAACCACGCAGTTCCTGTTTAAAAATAAATGTAAAGGTGTTTCTGCACATGTATACTGTAGAGTCTCACGACTACATCGCTCATTGTTGTCCTAAAATGACGTCTCGATCCATCAGACATCAGGATGTGAGAGGTGTTTTCTATGATGATCATCATTCTCCTCTCAGCATCACCTCCAGAGGAACCAGATGAGGAACCAGATCCTTCCACGTGTCTTCATTAATTTAATCAATCTGTTGACATCAGCTTCTTTCACACCACAAAACAGAGAACTGAAAACCACACGCTGATAAAACATGTTCACCCTAAACCCAAGACCCTCAAACACCCCTATATATATATATATATGTCCTCACTTAACTGGTCTAAAACTCAAACTGGTTCTGGATAGACGTACACACACACGTACGCACAGACACACTTGAAAACCACACGTCTCCACCTCCTGTTAACATATAACATTGAAGTTTCCATAAGTGCTCTGAAACACCATTATTGCAACACTTCTGTTGTGTCACATTTAGTCTTCGAGAGATATTGTATAACATCAAAACAACAGAAAATGATCTACACATCTCTCATGTTGTGCTTGTGGACGCTAATCGGTAAGTTGTTTCTATATTCGAAGAGTTCAGATGCAAAAGTCTCTAAACGCTGAAAATGAGATTGTGATGTTGAGTAAATGTTACTCAAATATTTTTGCTTCTATAATATCTGGAACTGAAACTAAGATCCTGATAAATTTACTCGCTTAAAAAGGAACAACGTCTGGATTTAGAAGGTTTTGCATCTGAACTCTTCATTTGTTTCTGTAATAATGTTTAGTTTAACACTTTATTAATCCACACGGGACGGTTACAGAAATGTGTGAACATCACACGTGTTGATCTCAAACTAACACAATCACATTAAATCACATATTACAACATGCTTTAAAATAAATTATAAAACTTAACACAACTAGTCCTGAGATCACAAAGACGGATGATCTGTGATAGTAAAGTAAACTTACATCTGTTGCTCAAACACTTTATTTCTACATTTGATTCTATAGAGAAAGTGACACATCAAAACTCACTCAATATAAAATGCTTTACAAAGATTAAAAACAGTTCAAACAGATCTGTACTTATTTACTCGATTCACTTCTTCTTCCTGAACGAACAATAATAAATAAACTCATTTGATAATGGATCTGTGAACTCTTTTCATTTCACATCACTTTAAAGCAAGTTCATTTTATGATAACGTCTTAAAAAACAGTGGATTTTACTTCACGACTTCTTTGACATGAGTTAAGAACATCACACTTTTCAGATGCTTACATACAATTTCCTTTTGTCTTTACGGGCCGCTCTACACAACCACAAAACACAAACAACATGCAAACATTCACACATTTCTTGCAGAAGCGGTTTAGCATCACGGTATGAAGACACACATGAGTCTGGATGGATGACCTGATGCTTTATTTTTTAAATAAAATATTTTATATAAGTGTAAATGTGTTATGTATGTGAGCTGGGGCTCTATGAAGATGTCACGGCCTTCAGCGTCCGTCACTAAAGTTATTAAAAGTTTACACGCTACACATCTCTCACACCTCCAACATCAGTCTTATTTGCTGTTAAAGTCGTCCTGAAGTCTGTTTATAATGTGTTTTTAAATCTTAAATGAGTATTAAAGTTGGGTTTGTCCATGCAGCACTGAATTTATTCAACAAGTTCCCACTCGCACATTTATACCATATAAAATATTTTAGAGTTTGATATTCACTAGAAAAACTTGATTCTTTTCACAATCAAATGCCACATTTCCCCTGTGTTTGTGAACTTTTGTGTTACTTCCTGTCTGGTGCCATGTTTGAAGTCCTTTGTAGTTTTTAGTTGATTGTCATTAATTGTGTCCAGGTGTCTCTTGTTATCATGTGTATTTATACCCCAGTGTTTCATTTGTTTGGTGCTTGATATTGTTTTATGTTACGCCTCATGGTTCTTGTGGTTTCATGGATGGTTTTCTTGCGTTTTTGTGTATTTTGAGCTACTCTGTGAACTTAAAGAAATGTTAAAGCTATTTGAATCCTGTTTGTCCCTCACCTGCCAAGTAACAATTATAAAAATCTCTAAACTAATAAGAAATATATAGATTTTCAAAGCTTATTTTGTGTAATTTTAAGGCCTTGTGGCCACCCTGTTGAGAACTGATTCAGACCACTTTGGATATAAACAACGCTGGTCCAGAACAACTTCCTGTTTTAGTTCTTAACACTACACAAATATCTTTAAGATTTAATTACAGATATGAGATTTAAAATAATGATACAAATTTAAAAACCTCAAACCAAAAGTGCTTCCGAAGTGGTCAATATGTATTCAGTACTGCTAAACATTTTTGTCTTTTTTACTAGTAAAAATATCTAAAACGTCTTAAAACAAGACACATTTACTTGTGACCTAAGATATTTAGTCTTGTTTTATGAAAGAAAATAAGAACTTTGTAAGTTCATGTACAAAATTGTAAATTAAATCTAGAGTAGTTCACCCAAAAATGACATTTCTGTCATCATTTACTCATCCTCATGCTTTTTCAAATCTGTATAAATGTCTTTGTTTTGCTGAACACAAAAGAAGATATTTGGAAGAATGTTAGCAATTTTCAGTTCTGGTACATCATTCGCTACCATAGAAGGAAAAAAATAAAGTGGAAGCCAATAAAGTGATGAAGCTGTTGAATGTTTTCAAATGTGTCTCGTATATATGTGTGTATAATCTTTTAATGTCAACATTTAGTTTACAAGCAATTATAGAGAAACTGTGATGTAACTGTTTGTGTGTTTGTGTGTTTGTGTTGTTCAGGTGTGTTTGGTGATGAAGTGAAGTCAGTGTCAGTGATGGAGGGAGAATCTGTTTCTCTAAACACTGATGTTACTGATATATGGAGAAATGATACGATCGAGTGGAGATTTAAAGACAAACGCATCGCCAGAATCAAGAGATTAGTCGACATTAATCCAACATATGAAGATGATACTGAGATATTCAGAGATAAACTGAAGATGAACAATAAGACTGGAGATCTCACCATCACACACATCACATCTCAACACTCTGGACTTTATCAACTCAAACTGATCACAAATAAAAAGATAACAAAGACTTTTATTCTCTCTGTTTCTGGTGAGTTTCACTGTAATTTTACACATATTTTTGTTGAGTTTGTTATATTTCACCTTATATGTCATCACATCATATTTTACATTGACTTTCTCTTTTAGTCATAAAGATAGTAAAGTGTCACCATATCAGAAAAAGCTTCACTTCTGTTCATTTATTCACACGTCTGTGATTCTTTAATATGTTTCAGCTCCTACGACTGTCAGTATCAGTGAATCTACACAAACATCATCATCATCATCATCATCATCATCTTCATCATCATCATCATCATCATCATCTTCAACATCATCCACAACATCACAGCGTTCAGATGTGTCAGGTAAACACGTTCATTTTTCTGTGATTCTCTAATATTTTCCCAGAATAAGTCCTAGATTTGGTTTTACGTTGATTTCTCTCAGTTCTTCCATTAACTTGTAGATTTGTACCTTTTCTTTACAGTAATCGAAGTTTATGAGTCAGTATTTGTGACATGAAATCAGATTGTTCAGTTGTTGTTGTTGTTGTTGTTGTGTCATTTCAGCAGAAAACTATATCCTTCCTCTCTCTTGTGCTGCTGGATTTCTGATGGTTTTATGTGCATTTCTGATCTTCTTCATCTGCAGAAAACGCACAAACACACAACATGAAGGTAAATTACAGTAATGATGAGCTATGAGCATTAGAGATAATTATTATTATTCATTTATTAATAAATGTTCATTTACACAGAATGTCATGTATTAGATTTAACAACTTTTTTAACTTAAGAAAATAAGTAACCTTGAGTGCCTTGAGTTACCTAACTTAAAAAAATAAAAAATGTTACATTTCATGCAAACTTGTTATGTTAACTAATATGTTTAAGTTGCATTCATTCAAAACTGTAAGGCAGCCAGGTTTAATAGTGAAAATTGTTATTGCATGAATTTGATGCAAAATTGATATGTTACCTATTATTTTTAAGTTAAATTAACAAAAAATTTAACAAAATAAAAGGCAGCCAGGTAACTTTTTTTATTTATAATGCACTTATGATTTCAAGTTACATTAGCTCAAATAAAATCTGTAGAAATGTTATTGCCATTTGTCATTATAGTTACAGATCAGACCTGTGATAATGAAGATGACGTCACTTACGCTGATACAACATTCTACAAACTAGACAAAAAGATACAGGTATGTGTGTATTTTTATTCAAATATTATTTAGGAAGGATATTATATGATTTGAGACGCACTTTAATTTCTTACAGCTTGTTTGTCAGATGAGTTTCACACGTGTCTCCTATATATCTGGCATATATATATATATATACATATATACATGCAACAATAAAACATTTTTAAAATACACCTATATTTTTGTTTTCTTCACAGAGAGATAAAGAAGAAGAGGATGATGTGGTGTATGCTGATGTTAACACAAGACGATGATTTTCTGCCTTAATATTTTTACAAACGTTTTACGGTTTTAATAGTAAGGAGTGATTTATTTATTTAAAGGTCTTAAAACAGTTTACAACAGCTTTCTGGCAGTATTTCTTCTTTCTTTGAATCATCAAATTAAGAAAAAATGTATTTAGATTTATTCAGTGTATAAACCCCCTTCACCAGCAGGGGGCGTCTTTCCTCTCAAAGATGATTAAAGTATCTATTACAATAACTGTATATTATAAACATTACTATAAATACTTAAATAACAGTTCAACTTTAAAAAAATAATATTTTCATGTATTTGATTATTAAAATATATGGGATCAAGAAGAAATATGGATTTTTGTACAATTTTATTTAATAATTCATATATAGTCCTGACAAACCCCCAAGAAATATGTTATTTCCTGTTGTTTTATGACAGCTGGGTTGTGTCCATTTTGTCATAATCTGCAGTTTGTTTCCTTAATGTTTTATTTCTATTCCCAGCACACTTTGTACACTGAATATCATTGTAATAATGTTTATTGTAATAAAACTCAGATGAATGGGTTTCAGTCTAAGTTTATTTGCATATGGCTTTTACAATACATTTTGTTTACATTCATTTAGCAGATTAATTCATCCAAAGCTACACAATAAGCGATTTCTCTAAAGAAAGCAATAATCATGAGATGTGACAGAAATATAATATATTTAAAACACAATGTTCAGAATATATATACAGTATATAGTACAGATTTTTAAAGGGGAAATTAAAAAATCTTTCAAAAGTTCACAGTAAGATGATGTGGGCATGTCTCTAGTCGTATTGTTAGAATTGAGTATTAAACACGTCCTTAACATAAAACAATTATATTTCTATAAAAAAAACCATTGAGAACTTATTGGAGAAATGAAAATAATCAGTATTTATTACAAACATCATAGTTAAACTATAGGATCTTTAGTGAGTAAATGTGTGGTTTTACAACAAACACCAACTAAAGCAAATGGTTAATTTTATAAGATTTTATTTCAAGTGCAAATGTTACTTTATAAATAGTATTAATGCTTTAAAGTAACTGAACATTGTCCCATCTACTCCCAGTTTTCATCAAACGTCTAGTTGGTGTTTTACTCCCTGAGCTATAAACCAAAGATCCCAATAAAAAATAATTCCAACACGTGTATATAGAACAATACACAAGGATTTAATTATATAGAATGTAAGTTAAATTTCTGACAGGAACAATATAAATACAGTATTAATTCAACAGAAAACAATGTGTCATAAAAAAACATTCTGATGTAGTGTTGGGTGTCTTAGCGCTGGATTAGTGTTGGAAGTCTTGTTTAATATATCTTACATCTTACAGAACAATGATGGTAAAAACATGTAAGAAAACACAGACAGAATCACAGGTGATAATAAATCATGAGATCTCACATCTTCAGATGGTGGTGTCTTAGCGTTGGGCGTCTTAGCGTTAGATTAGCGTTGGGCATCTTAGCGTTAGATTAGCGTTGGGTGTCTTAGCTTTGGGTGTCTTGTTTTCTCCATCATTGTTCTGTAAGAAAACACAGACAGAATCACAGGTGATAATAAATCATGTGATCTCACATCTTCAGATGGTGGTGTCTTAGCGTTGAGCGTCTTAGCGTTAGATTAGCGTTAGGTGTCTTAGCGTTGGGCGTCTTAGCGTTAGATTAGCGTTGGGTGTCTTAGCTTTGGGTGTCTTGTTTTCTCCATCATTGTTCTGTAAGAAAACACAGACAGAATCACAGGTGATAATAAATCATGTGATCTCACATCTTCAGATGCTGTTGATTCACTTTTTTTGGCCAAATGCATGAAATTGTTCAACACATTCTCACTCTCGACTAGTCACATATTGACATTTGCGCCCCCTGGCGTCGCTTTTCGATTACAGTTGTACTTGCTTTCAATGATAAACCATCGGCGTCAACAAGTGCACGCAAAATTTACCGTCATCATGAAATGATAATGTAATTTTGCAATGATGGGCTTTGATTTTCAGTTTAACAGCCAGAATAATTGTTTACACATGACGCTATTCAGGCAGTTTGAGCAAGTAAAGAAACTGTTTATTTATCTTATAAATAATATAAATCACAAGATACAAGCTGTCTTTAAAAAAAAATCATTATATTTGAATGATGTTCAAAACGTACCAATAGCATCTAACCAATATTGTAAAATATTGTATTGTAATATTGTAATTGTAATATTGTAAAAAATACGGCTGTTTTTATTTAGCTTAAACATCATGTCGTGAAGAATTGCTGCTATTTATGAAAGATATTGATGTGACTCACCTCATATTAAAGCATTTCATCACCTAACAAACACACAAACACACACACACACGTGTTAGCAATACTGAAATAAACCCTGAAATAAATCCGTTTTTTAAACTCACGTGTTACTTACGTTTCCTGTAGTGCTTGTATATTACTAATA
Source organism: Oreonectes daqikongensis (assembly GCA_026939265.1). Classification (NCBI taxonomy): domain Eukaryota; kingdom Metazoa; phylum Chordata; class Actinopteri; order Cypriniformes; family Nemacheilidae; genus Oreonectes; species Oreonectes daqikongensis. Next base: position 341,748 of record JAOTQM010000145.1, read on the forward strand.
AAACCACCAGTAGCACCAGCAGCAGAACTCCAGCTAATACTGGACCAGTTATCATCCAGTGTGACGTCTGATCTGTCAAAGTTAAACAGAAATATGAGAGTTATTAGTCTAACTTCTGTCAATCACATCAACACATGATATGAACATTATTCTGTCAGTGTGACGCAGATCTTTATTTACTATTTATTTACACAGCGTTGTATAATATAATAATACAGACAGAACTTACTTTCCTGAAAGGAACAACTTGTTTATTAATAAAATGGAGAACTGTGATGATAAATTGACATTCACTGAAAGAGATGAATTTAAAGAAGACACACATTGTGTGGTCAAAATATATAAGAGGTCCGTATTGATCAGGCACATTCTGAAACAGATGAACAGACTTGAGCTTGTTTAACAAACGGCAGCGAGAAGCAAACACGTGCTACGAAAAACAGAAGAGCCATGAAAAGAGGAAGAAGTCACGCAGAAGTTTCTAGAGGATCTGCATGAACACCGACTCAAGAGGAAGATGTGGAAACAGATGGAGAAACTCAACCAGATTACATCTACAGGACAGTAAAAACTGTTAAATGAAGCCATAACTCACTGAGATGAAGAAACGTTTTGTTTAGGTGTGAAAAAGACAAGCCGATCTATCACATCCAATAAACTCAATCCATCTGTAAAATATGCAGAATTATGTAAAGAAGAACAAGAATGAAAGACGGAGACGGTGGCAGACGCTAAGACAGAGTAGCGACAGATGTAGAAAATTGATGTAGAGAAACTTTTTGGGCTAAAAATGTAGAGAACTGGTCTTGTAATGGATCTACATTTATGGGATATTCACGATCCCACCGGCATGTGACATCAGGTACGTGAGAAAATCATATCGAATCATGACTAACATTTCTTCTTCTGGCAGGTTTAACATACAGTACTGTGCAACAATCTTAGGAACATATTTTGGTCAAAAAAATGGTTATTTATCTTTTTGCTGGATCAAATAACCATTTTTTTGGGGGGAAATACTAACATTTGCAGTTCTGTATGTACGCTTTTGAGATCCCTGATAGCACACGCACATCTGGGAGACGTTTATTTGATGTCTGCATTACATCTGCAAGACGTTTTTTATGATAGTTTGCTCTTCAGCAATACATCTTGGCGACGTCTAGATGTCGTCTGTTAGATGTTTATGATGTAGAATTGATGTAAAACTGCTCTTTATCAGACGTTTTTACACAGCAGATGTTTTCCAGATCTTTAGCAGACGTACCTGTGCTAGCTGGTAACGTAGCAAAACTTCAAAGTTAGTGTTTTTGGCTAAAAATAATAACCCTGTGACTGTAACTCACAAGCTAAAGTAGGAAGAAACCAATCAAAAACTAGAAAAGTGAGGTTGCTAAACCGCATATCAATCGATCGGTGATATCAGAGAAAAATGATGTCACTTTTACCTACTGTATACTTATAAGCTGATGAATACTTTGGCTTTGAAAATTCTCTCAATTTGTTCAATTTGAACAGATAGATCTAGCCTGTTCCATCTTTAGCTTTCTTTCTTGCCTGTTTTCTTGCTATGACGTTACAAACATGGCCGCCAAGAGGCACGACTTCCTTAAACAGACTTTAGTTTAATGTTGCGTTCCAGACACCTTGGATTTGGGATATTTCCCACCTCAACCCAGAAACTACACACTGTAAAACTTTGCTTCAGTTTAGCAGCAGGTTTGCCAGTAACTTACTGTTTTAAACATAAACTCACCCAGTGCTTACTGTCTTACAAGACAAAATATCTTGTCACAATTCTTGTTATTTAAATGTATCATAATTTAAGAAGTTTCAATATTTTTTTACAAGAAAACATAAATGTTTTGGAAGAATGTCATTTTTTGCAGTGTTGCTGTGCTAATGGAAGTACTGAGATCAGTCTCATCTTGCTCATTTTAAAAGTCAAAGTATTTTAATTTTATTTACAGTAAAGCTTAACTCAAATTGAAAACATATAATAATAGGAAAGTAATTAAATCTACAGTAAGTTACTGGCAAAACTACAGCAAAGTTTTACAGTGTAGACCGAAGTGTTTTAGAGATGATGTATTTTTGTAGGCTAACCTGGACGTTAGCACTGCGCTAGTTCCCTCAACCAAAAGCCTATGCACTTTTCCCATAGACTTTGGAAGATCGCATGTTAATGATGTTTACATGTTTTGTCTATCAAGATGATCTCTAACACAACATTTGCTATTTCTGAAGCACAAATACAATCGGCAGAAGTAAAACGGCTATAAACAGATTGCTTTATTATAAATCATTAATGATATTAGTTTTTCTAAATGCTTTTCATATAACTAAATCCAGACGATACTTCCAGGTTTGAGGTGGGCAATAACGTGTAGAGAAAACTACACAAACACATCTTAACAACTGTTGATATTAATCATTTAATCCAGACATGATTTACTCACCACTGACAGTAACATTAAATCTCTTGTTTGAAGTCTTAGAACTGCTGCTGATCTCAAGTTTATAAAGTCCAGTGTCTGTGGTTTTAACATCAGTGATGGTGAGAGATCCGGTCTGATCATCCAGATTCAGTCTGTCTCTGAATCTCCCATCTTTGTTTCCAGGTACGTTGCTCTGATGTGTTTCTCTGTCAATCTGTGCAATGAATTTAGCTTCATCATTAAAAAACCACAGCAGCACATCAGCTCCCTGTATCTCATCAGGATTAATGAGTAGAGAGACAGTGTCTCCCACTTTCACTGACACCGAAACCTCATCAGCACCAAACACACCTGCAGAACACAATAAATATATATTATTATATTTATAAAAATATAATAAAACGGTTACCTAACAATGCAAATACTTAGGACGAAAAATACGCATGAATGCAACTTTCATGAAGTAAAATCACTATTAAAATCACATTCCGCTGGAAAAAATAGTCTCAGCAACAGAATAATTCGTATTGCAGCGGTCTAACAATTTTATTAGCGCTGCCCGATTAATCGAATTTAATCGCGATAACGATCTATGCTTCTCACAATTAATTGAACATAATCGTTGTGATATTAATGTTATAAAAGCAAGCACAAAACTGATAAGGTTAGAAAATCATCACTGTCGGCCTGAAAGTTTGCATCTCTTAAACTGTCACTTTACAAGAAACATTTCAAGAACATTTCAATACTTTTTATTTGCAAAAGACAAACACTTTTTTATTATTGGGTGACCAATAATAATGATTTATAAAAGAACAAGAAATAAAAAATTGAGTAGCAAGGTTTCATTCCGAAGGTCACAAAACGTTACTTTTTTAAGTGTTTAGATGATGGCCTGCGTTAAAATACGGTGTTGAAGAAGTTTAACAGCAGCAGATTAAGCGCTGAAGTGAAATTAAAACTGTCAGAATAACCGTGATTATTATCGCGGTATTTAAAATAATTATTATTATTATAATTGACCCACGATCGTGCATCCCTAAGTTTTATAAATAAATTGATATATTTCTCTTTTTCTTCGTTCTCGGTCTCCTGTCAATTTCTGCTGCCTGTCAGTTAAACTTGCGTTTTTAACTAATAAAAGCATTACGTTAGGCAATTTCGTAAAGGTTTTTAAAACGAAACCGGAAGTATGTACAATAACTATAATATCTGAAAATATACAAATAAGTCGTGACTCTGGACCGGTGTTCTGACATTTGGTTACATTAAATTGTCCTAATCTAACACCAACCATTAGGTTCAGGGTTATATGCATGTGTAACGTTAGCACAACCGAAACCTCTCTGATAAACATCTTACGGGTTTGTGTTGCCATCATGTGCACGAAAAGTCAAGCGCAACGTATTATTTTCACGCTACAATCTCAACAACACCGTAAACACGCCCATAAAAATACTCACCGGCCAAGAGCACTGAAACAGTAAAGATTAATAAATAAACCGTCATGTCTACGAAGTATTTTAAATTATTAGTGTGTCCAAAATCTTAGCATGTTAACATCAGAGCCATAGAAAGGGCTCTGGTTAACATGTATGTACCGGAAGTTCCCGGCCGGTCCACTGTTAAGTGTTCCGGACGTTTTACATTCCGGCGAATCTCAAACGTAATTTTTGTGACTTGGACTCTACACGAGAAATCGGCCCAAATAATGACAAAAATGTCCTTGATTTTCATCGCTTCACTCAAGTGTATTTTAAACGGTCACATTATGAGACACAAAGTCCTTCCAGAGTTACACATCAAGAGCTTTACGCTCCATAGGGAATAGGGATGATCACTTTCGATTGGCATCGCCCCATCCAAGAACTCTATATAAGTCACCGCGAGAGGGCGATATTTAACATTATCGTGTTGAAAACGTCAGATTTACTAACAACTTGCGGCAGCAAATAAAATAAAATATATATTTTAATTACTCTTATTACTTTATATAGTTTCATATTATTAATTTGAATGAATTTAAAGAGCCGTTTTCAGCACATTTGGTTTGTTTATTAAAACTCATCAACACATATCCTTTTTATTTTATTTCATTTAAACATCGGACTTTATCAAATAAACATTTTTATTAATGATAAAGTGTCAGTCAAGAGATTCATTTTTACTCTGAGTGATGAATTATACTTTAAGACTTTTAACAAGACACTAACAAGATAACAAGATACACCTGGAGGAACTAATAAACACTAAAAACTACAAAGGACTACAGATCACATGGCACAAAACGAAGTAACATAAAAGTCCAAAACAACAGGGGAAACAGAGACTGGGATCGTGACAATAATGTTACTCTGAAATAGGTTTTAAGGTTATTTATAGAAGGTTTCAAAGCAACAAGTTGTTGTGGCCCAAAAGAAAACATCCGCAAAGAATAAATATTTTACTTAATTTCTTTTGCTTGTTATCAGAACATTAGCAGCAAGTTATAGTCAAACTTTGTTTGAAAGTTGCCAAATTGGGTGTGAAAACCAAAGACTTGGCAACACGGACAACATCTGTTCTGCTCGCCTCCTGCACATTCTGAAGACACGCAGACAGAAAGCAAGATCTTTCTCATTATTTGTTATGGGAGGACTACAAACCCCATCAGCCTCAGTGTTAGGTTGTAATGGGAGGACTACAAACCCCATCAGCCTCAGTGTTATAAAATGCTGAGTAGGATGGCTTCTCTTGGTTGAAAAGGCTGAACACCGGTTGAATGCTAAACGCTAGCCGGATGTTTGTTGAAGAGTAGCTCTGAATGGAGTGTAATACTGCACTTGAAATGTAAAGTACTGTAGTAAGAAGCAGTGCCGGAGAAAGGTTGTATGCTATACCGTGCTAAAGAGTTTGCATTGGGTAAGCAACATTTGGTTTATGGCTAAAATCTGAATGTACTTTGGATTTGTTAAATGGGTAGTGGTTTTTAATATGTAAAAGGAAATAGATATTTTTTAATGATGTTATTTTCTTTTGTTTTCATTTTATTGCTGGATTCTTGCCAGTAATAAATTGTAGTAATAAATCTACATCTTAGAGGTATTGTTTATACATAATTGTTTTAATGTTTGTGATTTTTAAAGTCCAACTGAAATCAAAATTGACCATATTTACTTTGTTTGCCTAAATTGATCGTTTTGTGGTGAACAATTCATCCATGCAAGTCAATCTACACAAAAACCTTTTTTGGCTTCGTAATCTTTAATCAAAATCTGAAAATGCCCCTCCCCTCTGCATTGGAGGACCTTCCATGATGACGTAGGTTTGACGGTTTGGGTGTCTGTTTGGCATCTGTAACCACGCCCCTTTACCTGACTGTAGACAAGCTGAATGAAACACCTACTTTTCTAGAAAATAAAGCCACGTCCACTATTTTTCCTCATTTAGTTTCTCTCTGAAATACGTCACAACACCGGAGAAAAGTCATTTGCAACTTCCGGTTCATGCGGACTTCAATGTTTGTTTTATGATTAGAATGTTTATGTAAATGTTTGTATTAATGGACTGTGTTTCCTTTTTTGTAGAGACGCATGGTTACCATTTACTTTGGGTTTAATTCTTATGTAATTTGTTTTCATTTTTGTATTTGTTCTTTTTGTTTGTTTTGTGTCAACCCATGGTGGTTGTCGGGTTGCCTATATTTCAGAAATGATGGTGGAAGGTGGTTTGATTTGTAGCGGTTTGGTCACTTTTATTGCTATAATTGTGGAGTGTTTGGAGTGATATCACTTAACTTGTGCGGTTGACGCCTCTTGCTTTATTTCAGCATAACTTCGGTGACCCCGTGATTATACCTGGGGTTTTCTTTTATTTTTCGTTACTTGATTGAGTTGTCTTTACTTTATTATTTGTTTATTTGGCACACAACTATGTTGGAGTCATTGTATGTTAAAAGTCTATAACAAAATAAATGTGGTATAAAGTGTATCTCTGCCTTTTTCCTTGTACTTGGGTGGGATAAGGTTACATTTATGTCCATTTTTATAGTGAATAAACTAATTTCCAGTTAAAATCAAGCTCTGGAATATTTTATTGGAAAAAAATGTTGGGGTTTTGTGAGTGAGGCCTGTGAATATTGTTAAATACAGCTTTGGATTTCAAAAGGTTGAGAAGCCCTTTTGTAAATGTTTTTTTTGTATGCTATTTTATTTGCTGTTAAATGCGTCTCGTTGGTTTTTTATTTTATTTCGTGTTTTCTTACATGAATCTAAAATGACAGAGGTGGTTTTTACAGCACTGAAAAAAGTTGTGCTTCCTGAGAAGACAAACTCAATTTCATGTAAATAAAAAGACATAAAAGTCAGGAAATAAAACTCTTGTATGCATGCAAGGAACTGATAAGAAACGAATGCAAGTATTTTTTTTATTATTTGAACATGCAGAACTATAAGATCTTATATGAGACCATATGTTTTAATTTCAGTACATAATGAAAGCAGATATGAGCACATTTTCAATGTTAACATCTTTCAGAAGCGTTTGTGACCTGAATACAAACACTTCTGCATTTACTGAAGAGCTCAAAATAAACTTCACACATTTGTTCAAACTACACCAGCAGCAGTTTCGCACATGATGATTTCATAAACGCAAACTACTGCAGTCATCTCAACATTATACAGTTTTAAATGTAGATTTTTACATTTATATTGCTCATATGGAGCATTAACGTCAGTGTTTATCATATACGTTTAGTAAACGTGTTTATTAAAGTCTTCATGCTTTCATCACCACACAAGTAAATGTTATTGGTCACACAGCTTTAGTATTTCCTATAGTGAACACAAGCCACGCCTCTCCACTTCCTGTTAACGTTAGTCAACGTATAACGTCACATTTCAAGAGATTTAATTGTAACCTTTCATTGTGTTCAGTTCGGGTCACTTTAATTTTTTCACAATATTCTGAAAATGCTTCACGTGTTTGTTGTGTTTTGTCTGTGCTCGTGGCTGGTTGGTAAGTCTGCTTTAATTCTGTTATTTTAATGTGAACCATTAGTTAAATATTCAAACAAATCTATGTTTGTGTCTGTAGTACATAATGATTCAATGCTTTATATTTATCAATAAATTATTTTGTAGTTCAAGTGTATTTTTAGTCCGTTTGTGATTTAACCCTTTAGAATCTGACGCAAAAGCACTATAAATTTTACTTTCTACATCATAAATATTCGATATATGGGCAAACTGGCCAAATGGTATATAGGGACTTTTCCAGATGGTCCATATCTTAACGTATATAATCATGTACCAGTGCTCACTTCAACACTACAATGACTTGATTTATGTTGATAGATATAAAACATGAATCTGTTACTGAACTGATGTCTTTGTTATTGAATGACTGTGTTTGTGTTGTTCAGGTGTGTTTGGTGATGAAGTGAAGTCAGTGATGGAGGGAGATTCTGTTACTCTAAACACTAATGTTACTGATGTACAGAAATATAATGAGATTGAGTGGAAATTTGGAGCAAAAGGTTTTCGCATCGCCAGAATCAAGACATCAGTCAACATTAATCCCATATATGATATTTATAAAGAGACTGAGATATTTAGTGACAAACTGAAGATAAACAATAAGACTGGAGATCTCACCATCACACACATCACAACTCAACACTCTGGACTTTATCAACTCAATATTCTTACTGAGAATACTAAGAGAGTCAAGAGATTCAATCTTACTGTTAATGGTGAGTATAGTTTTATATCTATATGTTTATGTTTGCTCTTCTACATTCTGAATAAATAAGTAAATGCAGTCACTAAACAATGACATAGAAGAACTTTTAGCTGTAGGGATCCAAAAACCATCTGCAGAACCTCTGTGTTTCATAAAAAGTTGTTCAGACTATAAAGACAAACAACATTAAAGGTTCTCTATTGACTGGAAGCCAGAAATGGGTTCTCTTTGGCGGGGTGGACATTTAGTCACAGACGGTCAAAAAACAAGCAGGTGCCCAAAATTAAGCGGTTTTCACTATAAATATACCCACAGATGCTGGAATGACATTTATTTCATAATTTCGTTGCTTCCAAAACCTCATATCTCCATATGTTGTGATTTAAATCGTATTGCCTGACATATGGCTTTATTGCTTCCTAAATCTCTCTGTAAGTCTCTTTTGATAAAAGCATCTGCTAAATGACTAAATGTAAATGTTTTGTCAACAATCGTTATTATTGGTAATCTTTTACGTTTGTCATTTGGTATTGCAAAAATCTAACCATTGTCAAATTTGTATTTTTTTAAATGATTAAATTCTGTGTTGTCAGTGCTTTTTCCATTTGGACATACAATGTTTTGGAAGGAGAGTGACGAGTCTTTTTTCAGTAAAATACAACAGAAGATATTTTGAGAAATGTCTCAGTGGTTTTGTGTTCATGCAACAGAAGTCAATAGCTATGTTTCCTTCTAAAGTTGCGTATTAAACTTATGCGCATAATTGAAATATCGCATTAAACATTTGCGGATAAAAGCAGCGTTTCCATCCAGTGAGCTGAAGAGAGCAAAATCGTCACTTCCTGATAAAACTCGTTCTGAAGTGGATTCCTGCTGTTTGATCTCACCGTCAAGTTAAACACTCCTGTAAAGTAATATTACTGTATTATTGACATGACAAACTTCACCTATTCATTTCAGAACATCCAAAACCATATTTTAGATGCTGTGCAATGAGTTCTGTACTCTGTCAGCTAACGTCATGTGTAAAAAGTCACATGACGTTTTGGTTAAAGTGATTCCATCATCGTAAAAGCATATGTTTTCTTATCGGATAAGAAATGTATCCAATTCAGCGGAGCGCATACGTTTTTTATGCACATTTTTAGAATTTATGCGCATTCCCATCCAGCGTTTTTACTCCAAAATGCACATAAAAATAGCTAATGGGGTTCAATCACATAATAACACTGGCAAACAGAAATAGTATTTTGTAAATTTGTATAGGCTTATTATTGTAATGTTCCATATGCTGTGGAAAAATGTCGAATTAAATACAGAAACATTGGCATTTTGCATGATGTTTGTGTGTGTCTCTGATGATTTGTTGCTTTTGTTCATTTTAGACTCTGATAAACATAAAACCCATCAACCAGATACAGGTGGGTTTCTCTAAGTGAAATTAATGTGTTTAAATGTGTTCATATTTACAACTAAAGATGCTTGTTGTTGTTGTTGTTGTTTATCATTACAGGAACAGCAGATGTTCATACACCAGCAGGAGGAACACATTCACATTATATCATTTCTCTCTCTTGTGCTGCTGGATTTCTGATGATTATAACTGTAGTTCTGATCTTCTGCATCTCCAGAAAACACACAAACACACAACAACAGGGTAAATGATGGAATGGATATAGGCTTTATAAGAAAACAGGTCTTACTGCTTGGCATCTAAAGATCATATTAAGCAGTATACTCACTAATACGTCTGATCACAGGTCTAAAAATGTATTTGCTAGGGTTTAAAAGTTAACTCAGCCTGTAGGTCTGTTGGTTGTTTATGTGTAATCTGTCTTTTTTGATACAGATCAGACCCGTGAAGACGAGATCACGTATGCCGATCCAACATATTACAAACGAAATGCGCAGAACAGGGTAAAGAATTATTTTAACTCATTTTAGGAACTGACTGTGCAGCTTTTGTCATCATATAAACATTATGCAGTGTGGATTTATTTATTATTTTGTGCAATACAAGAATGTTTTTTGCTCGTGTCTAATGATCGATGTGTGTGCTTGGACCCTAAAAAGAGAGTTGACACCAATCATCAATATAAAATAATAATAAAAGGTTCCATTAAATCACTTATTTTATTATATTATATCTCATTTACTGTTTTATCTTGTGTGTTTGTGTTTCTCACAGAGAGTTAAAGAAGAGGATGATGATGTTGTGTATGCAGGCGTCATCACAAGACGTTGAGAGAGAGAGAGAGAGAGAGAGAGATTGTTGTGTATTTCCTGTTCTTGTTGTAGTCCTTTGTAGTTCTTTTGTTCATTGGTTCCCTGTTGATTGTCTCCCATGTGTGTCTTGTCATCCCTGATTAGTTTGTGTATTTAAACTCCAGTGTTTTCTTTGTGTGTTAGTTGTTGAGTGTCTGTTGTTCTCTGTGGTTTCATGCATTTATTTTTGTTTGACTGACTTAAAGTAAAGTATGGAGACAGATCAGTCACAATAATAACACATTTACAAAACACAATTCATAAATGTACAGCACAATTTATATTTACAAAATCAGATTCAAAACACAATTCATGAATCCACAAACATTTACTTATAATGCATTTGACATATATGCTTCATTTATAATGATTGTTATAATGTAACTTAAATTATTTAAAGTGACAGTCCTGCACTTTCAATTTGTTTTTTTCAACGTCTTGTAATGAAGAATGAAAGTTTTGTTGTTTTATCTATAATCACTGTTACAGATCAAACCCGTAAAGAAGACATTCGCTGATCCAACCTTCTACAAACACAACACAAAAGCAAAGGTAGATTTGACCTGTTTTTATCATTACCATATTTTGTTTTAAATATATTTTCTAGGTTAATTTGTCCATAATAGCAATGGGTTGAAACAACACAGTAGTCAAATACAAGAACTTACAGCCCCAGTTCTGTCTTTATTCTAAAACAGGTCCTATATGTCATACACAAATAACTAAAAGGAGCTTATACAGACATTTTTATGTACAGCTGTACCTTGAAAAAAAAAAACAATTGAAAACTCCTTCCGTCTATACACGTAACTCCTTTCTATAGACGGGTTCTCAAACTTGGGCCTTCCAGAATGTTCTAAGGGTCCCCAAGAAGTTTCTAAGATGCATAAGTTGTCAAATTATACTACAGGTTATTACAGTTTAATATCTACAAACAATATGTTGTCTTTATAATATCACATTTGTCTAACAGTTTAAATGCTTCTTTATACAAAAAATGTATGTGTATTTAAGAAAGCTGGTCCCTTGCAAAAGTCTCGTCATATCTGCTACTGCAGTTTGATTTGATATTAATTGAAATGCATTTTGGAAACAAACTCTTTAAATATTACGGGCTTCACCAGTCTCATAATATCTTGTTATAAGTGTATATATTCTTTTGTTGTAGTGTCAATAAAAAAATGAACTTTTTACGTTTATTCACATTTATTTGGCAGACGCTTTTTTCCGAAGCAACTTACAATTGAGGAAAACAGCAAGCGATTCATCTATTTAATATTCAATGTCATCTAATATCTATTATTAATACGTTTCAATTAAAAATGTATATTATAAAATATAGTTATATATAACTTTTCCAATGATAACAAACATGTGGATTCTTTGTTCATATTTTGGTCAAAGTTGAGCTTTAGAAAGAAGATCTTTGTTTCTCAGACAGTCAGAATTTTTAAGGATCAAGTTTCTCAGGATTTTCAAGTAGCAAAGTACATTTGTGTGTGTTTCTGGAACAAAATACAAGAATAATGCACTCTAGTACCATTTCAGCAAATTAATAATCAGTCATTCTATGCGTGGCCACAAGATGGCGCCGATGCGCATTTCTGCCAGGCTGGAATACACTATACACGATTTAAAATCTGAACAGATTTATAAAAAACAAGCTAGGAAATATCAAGCTTAACTATTAACATATTTCATTTAATTTGCATGTATTAGGCTACATGAAATAATAATAAACGCATTTCACATATCGAAACTGAAAATATGTCCCTTCCATACCTAAAATACACATTTTACAGTCACTGCTTTGCATTAAACGCAGTTTCTTCTTGAAATCACTGTATAGCCCAATAGTAAACATAAACACCCCAAGATTTAAAGTTAATGTATACAAAACCCTTTCACCTTTAACACAACTTTGTTTAAAAGTTGCCAAACTGGGTGTGAAAACCACAGACTTGGCAACACGGGCAACATCTGTTCAGCTGCCTCCTGCACTTTCTGAAGACACGCAGACAGAAAGCAAGATCTTTCTCATTATTTATGTCCATTTTTATATTGAATAAACACATTTCCAGGTAAAATCAAGCTCTGGAATATTTTATTGGGTTAAAATGTTGAGTTTTTGTGAGTGGGGAATATTGTTGCATATACAGCATTGGACTCAAAAAGGTTGAGAAGCCCTGATGTACATGATTTTATTTATATAAAGAAAAATAAAACAGAATTTTAAGTGACTCGAACTGTTAACACTGAATGATATTAGTATATATTAGGAACAGATAAGATACAAATACATACATTTGAACGTATATAAGCTTATATGAGAAAATATCATTTTTTATTTCAGTACATATGAATAGTAATGAAAGCAGATATGAGCACATTTTCAATGTTAAAAGAAGCGTTTTGTGACCTGAATACAAGAACACAAACACTTCTGCATTTACTGAAGAGCTCAAAATAAACTTCACACATTTGTTCAAACTACACCAGCAGCAGTTTCACACATGATGATCTCATAAACACAAACTACTGCAGTCATCTCAACATTATACAGTTTTAAATGTAGATTTTTACATTTATATTGCTCATATGGAGCATTAACGTCAGTGTTTATCATATAAGTTTAGTGAAGTTGTTTATTAAAGTCTTCACATGTTTTTCACTACACAAGTAAATGTTATTGGTCACACAGCTTTAGTATTTCCTATAGTGAACACAAGCCACGCCTCTCCACTTCCTGTTAACTTGTCACATTTCAAGTCATTCAATTGTAACCTTTCATTGTTTTATCTTTATTCTCATGTGTTTATTTTTTCACAATATTCTGAAAATGCTTCACGTGTTTGTTGTGTTTTGTCTGTGCTCGTGGCTGGTTGGTAAGTCTGCTTTAATTCTGTTATTTTAATGTGAACCATTAGTTAAATATTCAACCAAATCTCACTTCATAATGTCATATCCTGATCTGTGTTTGTGTGTTTGTGTTGTTCAGATGTGTTTGTGTGTTTGTGTTGTTCAGGTGTGTTTGGTGATGAAGTGAAGTCAGTGATGGAGGGAGATTCTGTTACTCTACACACTAATGTTACTGATGTACAGAAATATAATGTGATCGAGTGGAAATTTGGAGCAAAAGGTTTTCGCATCGCCAGAATCAAGACATCAGTCAACATTAATCCCATATATGATATTTATAAAGAGACTGAGATATTCAGAGATAAACTGATGCTGAACAATCAGACTGGAGATCTCACCATCACACACATCACAACTCAACACTCTGGACTTTATAAACTCAATATTCTTACTGAGAATACTGATAGAGTCAAGAGATTCAATCTTACTGTTAATGGTGAATAGAGGTTTATATCATCTAGATGTTTATTTTAGCTCTTTTACACTCTAAAGTCAATAAACAAAGACATAGAAGAACATTTGTTTTCTTCAGACTATAAAAATAAATGATTCTTTATTGACTGGAAGGTTGTTTGGGGAACTAAAAAAATTCTCTTTGGTGGAGTCGGCATTTCTAGCTTATTCACAGGCAAAAGATTTTAAAATGTATATAAAATTGTGATTCTAAACTCCCCAAGATTTCACTATGAATGTACCCACAGATGCTGAAATGGCATAAACACATTTACATTTAGTCATTTAGCAGATGCTTTTATCCAAAGCGACTTACATGTGAGGTGAACAGAAGCAACTGGAACAACACAAGTGTGTTTATTTTATAAGGATAGAAGTAAAATACATAAATAAATCCAATGTGTCTCATGAATTTTGTTGCTTTTTGTTTTCTTTAGACGTTGACAAGCATGAAATCCATCAACATTATAATGGTAAGTATTCTCTGAATAAAATGAACTCAGATTTACAGATCACATGTGTTTACTGTGGTGTCTGTTGTTGTTTATCATTATATTAACAGCAGATGTTCATACACCAGCAGCAGGAAGAACACATTCACATTATATCGTTCTTCTCTCTTGTGCTGTTGTTGGATCTGTGATGACTGTAGCTTTACTTCTGATCTTCTGCATCTGCTTCTGCAGGAAACACACAAACACACATCAAGGTAAAAAATGACAACAACTGATGATCAGAGATACAGTCAGAGAAGAGATGAACTATGAATACTGTCGCCTCTCGAGTAGAAATGCCTTTCTAGCGATATTGCATTAATAATGAATGTGGGTTTATTTACACAGCATGTCATATATTATATTCAATCATTCAGAGACTTTACTGTTGACAAACTGTCTGTGATATCAAGTGATGGTCTAATAAAACATGTTCATCATTATTCTTACAGATCAGACTCATGAAAAACAAAACATCTGCTCTGATTCAACATTCAAAAAACACTACACACAGGTAAAGGATCTGTTTGAGTCTATCCTATAAACCTCTCATCTCCATCACATTACTGACATGATAAACATGCAGCATTTACTTCCCACCCTAGAAAGATAAAACAGTGTCACTCGTCCATCAAAGTTTCTGGACATTTGTGTAGAAATGGCTTTAGAAATCACAGGTCCTGCTGTCCTTTGTGTCTCCTTGTGCTGTGTATTATATTAGATATTACAGATATTACTGTTTGCAACTAAAGTGGCAGAAAAACTGTGAAGATTTTTTTTTAACTGTGAAGATGTTTCTACTCGTGTAACACTTGTCGCTTAGTTTGTGTTTTGTGTTTTCAGGAATCTGAAATAATAACTGAGGTGGTTTACACATATCAACATTAAAGATCAAACTCTTCTGTTAGCTGTTATGTATTGACTGCCAAGTTTTCGTTACATATTATTGAGTGATTTTGTTCAGTTTGTTGAGCCACTGAATGTATTTTGTTTTATTGTTGTGCTGTCAGTAGCTGTATGAATTGTAATTGAATGTAAACGGTGATGTAAATGTCTGCTATCTGTGCAGTGATTGTGACCTCTAGTGGTGAAATGATGGCTACTACATTATTAAAAAAACATGAACACTTGTGTAAAACCAGTTTGGCACCATTAAATAAAGTCATGCTGGTACTTTTATAGAGTTTAATGGGTCTGAGAGACATTAAGTTTCTGTACATGAGTGATGACGTCTCATTAATCCAATAATTCTTCTGCTAAAATATTAATGTTTATCATTCATCACCTCAACCTGATGACTTAAGTAGATGTAAATGAAAACATAATTATATGCTTACAAGCTTTATTTGTGTGCTAACTTTCAAAAATGTTATGCTCTGTCCAATATTTACCAAACCATGGGTTAAAAACAAAAGCATTTTTAGTAATAAACTTTATGCATTAATAAATCATTTTGTAAAATGAGTGTCTTTTAATGTGTTAAATGATGCTGTACTCCATATTTCTGCACATATCCAGAAACAAATGCAATGTAAGTGGTTTGGGATAAAAGTGTCTGCCAAATGCATAAATGTAAATATCAATGTGCAGTAGGCCTACGGTGTGTTTTTGGAACAAAACACCATAATATTCAGCAAACATTTTACAAGAACAATTGTTATGTAAACAACAATCTTTATGTGTATAAAGATATATTTGGATATAAATAAAAACATTGTAGTTCGTACAAGCCTTTTTGTTTTTTAAATAAACAAACAGTCATTCTATGGATGTCCACAAGATGACGCCATCGCCTGATTCTGATGACTGAACCACATCGATCATACCGGAGGTCGCATTTTCAGGCTGCATACGTCATCAAGCCTGGTTTATTTCAGTTAACTGAGAATTACATTCGCAAGTCATAAGCATACTACAACAATTTACACTCAACTAAGAATAATGTTCAACTTTATAATTGTGAATATTCTGATAAATAAGACATTCTGTTCACTCATTTTAAAGGTTTTTGTTACGCATGCAACTAACCCCAACCCCTCAACAAAAAAAACAACCCCAATCCTAACCCTATAGTAAGTAAATGTTGTAACTTAATATGAATATTTCAGCACATTTTCTACATTAACATTTTTAAAAAGCTTTTGAAACACAGTGACCTCAGTGATCTGTATACAAGAACACAAACACATAAGCATCGACTGTAAAGATTGTGTGAAAATATGTTAACACTGGTGTTAAAAAAATATGTGCAGCGGTTTCACACATGATGAGAAACCAACAAACACAAACTACTGCAGTCATCCAAACATTATACTGTTGCATTCTTGTACAGTTTTATCATTTGAAATGTATGTTATCATTTATATGTGACAGTGTGATCATGTCCTTATGTGGACAGGAAACTCCAACAAAGGACTTAAGCTGCAAAACTTTATGTGGCTCCTCCCATTGACAGACTGAACCCCCCCTCTCTTCCTCTCTCTCTCTCTCTCTCTCTCTCTCTCTCTCTCTCTCTCTCTTAGACACACACACACACACACACGAACGAACAAATGCAGGGGTACCGTAAGGTTCTCTGGGCCCTTTGGCTAAATTGAAGTCTGGACCCTACGGTTCATTCCGGGTCTGTTTGCGCCGGAAACATTACATTTCATTTATTGATTTTAATGCATAATTTTATGTGTTAATTTTGTCATAACGTTATATATTATATGCTGAAAATGATTGACACATCGCTTGTGTTCTGTCTGTGCTCGTGTCTGGTTGGTAAGTTGACTTTATGTTATTTAATGTAAGCCAATAATTTTTAAACAACATCTTAATTCATGTTGTGAAATTACTGTGAAATCTACAGTTGTTGTAGTTTTGTGCGTATAGTTTTGATCTGTGTTTGTGTTCACATTACAAACTGATTCAATGCTTTATATTTATTAATAAATGATCTTCGAGTTAAATCACATTAACATTACAAACATTATTAGTGGCATCACTATTGTTATCTTGCAACATGTTGTTCTACCAAAAGTCGGCTGGCAGGCTCTGTAACAACATACCTCACAATGGGGTGTAAGTTGTACCCCTGGGGAGTAAGAACCACCCTAAATTCCCCATTGACTTATAATAGGGCAGGAACTATGCCCATATAAGGGATTTATAAACGTCCCAGATGGGATATCTTCACAGTAATTGTCTAGAGACAAGGGGGTGGGTTTATTTTACTCAGGCAACCAATCAGTCTCTCAGAAACGTCATTAAGCTATTAAGCCACGCCCATAACAACCAAACAGATTAGTTTAGCAACCTTTCAGTGAAGAAAATAATACAGTAAAAAAAAGATAATGACGCTTCTAATAGGCTACAGACTGCACGTCGCGGAATCGGCGCCTGAGTTATCTGAAGATAAATTGTGCATTTTGTGAACATATACGATCAGATATTGGAGATGTCTACAATAAAACTAAGCGGGAAAGTATAGGAAACTTAATTTATTTGTCGATTACCCGAGACCACGCTGGATTATTTCAAATTACTTCACGAGAACGAATGAAAGGCTACAATGCTCTTGTTAAGTTTTATTTTTTACATGTAGGCTACATTACATGAACAGAAAAAAATCTGCCGTCATTTTAACGCATTTCATGACGACAGATATAGTTTTAAGGGACATTATTTAGGGTAAAATATAATAGAATGGGATGAAATAATGGCCATAATCAATGGAATAATAAATTGCAGGAAAAGTCTTTTCCACTGGACGAGTTAAAACAGACGGGAATGGAGCGCTACAGGTGTCTTCTTTTTTCCTTATTTCGTTATTCCATTTGCATGTAGTTTTTTTTTATTTCTAAAGCGTTTTTCATTTGTTTTTACTGTAATTTTCATTTATCTAATTATTGTGTCTCTTTAACATTTTTAATCATTGGAGGCAGTAAGAACGTCACTCTCAATGCGGTAGAATGTGGCCGCAGTGACGCGCATTGTCTAAACTGAGCGTAGCTGCGCCTGGTCGTAGTTTTAGATGGTGCAACAGGTGTAAATATTTATCACAAGTCTGGACGTAGTCAAGGGCTCTGATCGTAGTTAGGCTTTACATCCCCAAACATCATAGAAACATGGAGCTTGGTTCATTTCACTTGTGGTTTGGAGTATCATGTTAGCTAACATGCTAATCGCGTTAACATCATGCTAGCAAACATGCTAATCGTGTTACCATCATGTTAGAAACCTGCTATTTGTGCTAGCAACATGTTAATTGTGTAAACATTGTGCTAGCATGATTAGCAGGTTTCTAGCATGATGGTAACACGATTAGCAAACATGCTAATAGTTCTAGCATTAAGCTAGAAACAGGCTAATCGTGTTAACGCCATGTTAGCAACAGGCTAATAGTGCTAGGATCATGCTAATCGTGCTTACATCATGCTTATTGTGCTAGCATCATGCTAGCAACATGTTAATGTAGCCTACAACATGGTAAAGTATGTGCAATACTTGGGATCAAACTCACAACCTTGCTGTGGCTAGTGCCATGATCTAACCAATCTTTGTTTCATAACATCCACAGAAGCTTTCTGTTTCCCAAAAGGTTATTTTAGTTTATAAGAAGTCTGTAAGAAGGAACTGATTCTTTTAAAAATACTTGGCATCAGTTCCTTTATTTTTAAAGTGTTTTATTTCGTTTGTGATTTAACCCTTTAGAATCTGAAGCTAAAGCAGTGTGTCATTTCAGAGAACAAACAACTATCTATACATTACAGTTATCGTTCAGATATATTGAAATCATAACTATTTAATATATCAGGCACATATAATCATGTACCAGTGTCTGTTTGTGTTGTTCAGGTGTGTTTGGTGATGAAGTGAAGTCAGTGTCAGTGATGGAGGGAGAATCTGTTACTCTAAACACTGATGTTACTCACATACAGACACATGATACGATCGAGTGGAGATTTAAAGACATCCGGATCGCCAGAATGAAGAGATCAGACAACATCAACCCTACATATGATGATAATGATGATACTGAGATATTCAGAGACAAAGTGAAGATAAACAATAAGACTGGAGATCTCACCATCACACACATCACAACTGAACACCCTGGACTTTATAAACTCAATGTTCTTAGTGGAAGTAAAGAGACAGTCAAGAGATTCAGTCTTACTGTTAATGGTGAGTAGAGTTTTAGATCATCTATATGTTTATTTTAGCTATACCACACTCTTAAGTAGACAAATTAAACGAAAATTAAATGACAAATGAGGGAACCAAAGCAAACAGGAACTAAACACAGGAAGTTAGAACAGAAAATAAACATAAAAGTCCCTACAAAACAAAAGACACAGAATCGAGATCTTTTTTGCAAATAATAAATTCAATAAAATGTTTCAGTGTTAGTTAATTTCAAGTAAGTGTGTGTTTCACAGGTTGTTTGCACACGTCTGTGTTTGATAAGCATCAAACGTGTTTTACTCAGATTACTTATAATATCATCGTTTTACAACATTATTACGATTTTGTTTCCAATTATGTTACCCAGCAATGATTCAACATTACAAACCCAGCCAATGTTATTATTTGTATATATAATTTTAATTAGGCTTATTATTTAAAAAACTTAAAACATCATTATTAGAACCAATATACTGTATCAGCAGAATAATTTTAAGCAATTGCATGTCATTTCTATTTACTATATGTGTGATGCACAGAGTTGGCGCCAGGGCACACAATGTGAAGGGGCCGCTATGTTCAGTTGGGGGGGACGGCACCGACCCATTTTATCCGATGCGCACATGCCATTAAAAGTCTCAAATTTAACAATTCTAAATGTCAATTTCGAGGACAGCTTTGCATATTTTGCATAGCATTTTAAAGCTTATAAATTGAACTGAACTATACTGTATGAAAGACTCTTAAACTGAAAGGATAATTTAAAGGTGTAGTTTGTAGGAATCTGCCGCTAGAGGGCGCACATTCAAAACAACAACAGTAAAAGCGGAAACCGAGGGTAACACCAGAGATCGTGTTATTAGGGAGATGCAAGAACGCACTACCGCTTACGTGAGGCACCTCAGCCAATCATTTAACAGCATCTAGTCTCCTTTCCTGCATTCCTCTGAAGGTGACAGGCTTTACATGTAGTGTCTTTGGTAAGGAGTCGTGGATATGACGTCATTGATAGGCGACCAACCGGCCCCGTGTCACTGGTTAAAATGGCGGTTTTTTTCACGATTTTTCACGATTTAGAAGTAGTTGGAAACATTGGAGATATTGTAAGTACTCAGCTGAACAAAATATATAACACTGGCCTAGTGGTTTTTGGATATTTTACTGCAAAAATGTTACATACTGTAGCTTTAAATGCTTATTAATAGCAAATGTTGTATAACGGTTTTTCTTAAAATACACAGATCGTACATAACATTCAGTGGAAGTTAATAAATAAAGATTATTAATCTATTATTTAGACGGATATGTGTCAAAAGCAGGGTTTGAAGAAAAAGAGACAGAAAAAGTTAGGGGACTGTTCCCCAGTAGAACTTTGTCTAGCAAAACCATCGCATCATTATAACGACACTAAAAAGCGAGCTGTCACTTTCTGCTGCCAACTTTGAATTACGTTCTCTGAAATGCCATTTCACCAAAAACATGATCCAAAGCACTGATAGACAGCCTGTATCTCCACTGTATCAATATGCGCAGAAGATTTCACAGTCCGCGTAATGGTTAACAGTATAAGTTATGCCCGTTTCTTAAAGCAATGTATACAGAAACGTTGCCGGTGGACGCAAGCAGCCAGCTTGTGTTTTTGAACAGCGCATGTAAGTATAGCGCAAGACATTATTGTTTGTCGAGTCTGTTGACAAATAAATAAACAGATGTCATACTAGGACCCATTTTCCAAACGTTTTTAAAAATTATTTTGTTTATTATCATTTCCAAAAGTGAGGAGGCCATATGCCCCCTAGAGCCCGCTCGTGGCGCCGACACTGGTGATGCATCTCAGTTTATAATAAATGTGAATAAATAAAAATATTGATATGACACCGTGGAAGCACAAGCTGGTGAACCCCAATGGGATCTAACAGTGTTCACAGATTTAACTAAATAAACACAAAAATGTACCCAAATGATCCTTTTACGAAATACACCTTTGCACCTAAAGAGGTTATATTAGAACCACAAAATAACAAAAACTTGTTTTATGCTGAAAACATGAATCTGTCACTGAACTTCTGTCTCTGTTTGTGTGTTTGATGATTCAGATAAAGTGAAGTCAGTGTCAGTGATGGAGGGAGAATCTGTTACTCTAAACACTGATGTTACTCACATACAGACACATGATGTGATCGAGTGGAGATTTAAAGACATCCGGATCGCCAGAATCAAGAGATCAGACAACATTAATCCTACATGTGATATTATTGATGAGACTGAGATATTCAGAGATAAACTGAAGATAAACAATAAGACTGGAGATCTCACCATCACACACATCACATCTCAACACTCTGGACTTTATAAATTCAATATTCTTAGTGGAAATACTGAAAGAGTCAAGAGATTCAATCTTACTGTTAATGGTGAGTAGATTTATATCATCTATTGTTCACATATGCAATCCAGAACTCTCAGGGCTGTGTTCAAGTCCACTTTAGACATCATGAAATTCTTTAAGGACCCTTCAGGAAATACCCATCGACATTTTGTGGTAGACATACTGTAGGTTTACAGAGATTTTATTGCATTTATGTATTATTGTCCTTCTGTTGTTCCAATTGCTTCTATTGTTTACCTCATTTGTAAGTCGCTTTGGATAAAAGCATCTGCTAAATTAATAAATGTAAATGTATTTATGCATCCAATATATTTAGAGATGCTTTTATAATAAATCTAATTAAAACTATGTAAGAAGTAACAGTATTCAATGTAAACACATAAAGTTTTATTAAAAACAGCTCACATTATTTTATTTAAAGATAATTTTATTTTAAAAGATTACAAATCATGCTGAATCGCAATGGGTGAGATTATTATATTACACGCAATATGCGCTTCCACGTAACACAGTCTCACGAGAACTTGTGACATCACGAACTGGAATTAAACTTACACGGGTGTCACACAAGCAGCTTTCTGAATACACCCCTGATGTGTTCACTCTTTAAACTAAAGGTGTTGTTGTGTATCATTCCAGCATCAGATGTTAATACTCCAGCATCCTCAGGAGGACTTCACTCAGATTATATCATTCATCTCTCTTGTGTTGCTGTTGTATCTGTGATGATTGTAACTTCACTTCTGATCTTCTGCATCTGCAGGAAACACACAAACACACGACAACAGGGTAAATAATGACAACTACTGATGATCAGAGATACTCTCAGAGGAGGGGGGTGGGGATATTTACAAAATATTTATTTCAGATAAATATTATCTTTATTTAAGTGTTTATTTGATAGCTGATCCAGTAGTTTATTTACACAGAATGTCATAATATTCAACAATGTAAAGATAATATTCCAGCAGATAAAACATGTTCATCTGTTATTATTGTTACAGATCATGAAAAACAAATCATCTGCTCTGATTCAACATTCATCAAACACAACACAAAGGTAAATTTACTGATCTATCGTCTATACCTCTTCTCTCATGACATTACTGACATGATACACATGCTGGTTTATATAGATAGAAGCTCCCTTGAGACAACATCCTTATGGAAATGGAAACTACACTTGATGTGCATGGAGAATTATACAGAATTGTTTATTTTAAAACGCTTGAAAAGCTTGTCCCTACGTTTGTAGACAAAAATATGATTGTGTCAACATATTAATTACATTCCTTGGAAAATTTGATTTAAAAAAGGATTTATCAAATAATTAAGTAAATGTCAATATGAAATGCTTACGTTCAGTGCACCCATTGTATGAGTTTATATGGAAAACTTTAATCATACTCAAATCACAATCGAATCTCTGACTTTCCTTCTGACTGTTGATTGTTTCTCACATCCCATAATGCTCACGGTTGAGTTTCTCTTTTGTGTTTTCTTACAGATGTCTGAAATGACAGAAGTGGTTTTCAAGAACATTAAACAGGATCACATTTGTACTAAAGAACAGGACTTCAGTAAAGTACAGTATTATGTTCGAATAAATAAAAAGCTCAAATAAAACAAACACAATTGATTTATTTGTGTCACTTTGTGTATGAATAAAAAACCTGCTGTTCTTGTGTTTAAATAAGATTCTTCCTCCTCATCTTGATGTTTAAAGTCAGGTGGTTTCCCTTCCCTCTGATTTCACAAAATAGATTGTAAAATGTTATACATTTTATTGTACATTTTTGATACCTGTATGACAAGTAATTTCTATAAATGGAGATGATATGGTTCTGTGACCGCCCAGCCAAAATCACTCCAAAAGCAGGACGAAAAGAACCAGTAACAGCATAAAAATATATGAGCACATGATGAGAAACAAACAAACACAAACTACTGCAGTCATCCAAACATCTCAACTCAGTGGACTTTATCAATTCAATATTCTTAGTGGAAATATTGAGTCAAGAGATTCAGTCTTACTGTTAATGGTGAGTAGAGTTTTATCTCATCTGCATCTTTGCTCTTCTACATTCTGAATAAGTACTTTTAGCTGTAGGGATCCAAAAACCATCTGCAGAACCTCTCTGTTTCACAAAAGGTTGTTCAGACTATTAAAACAAATAACAATTAAAGGTTCCTTGGGAAGCCAGAAATGGGTTCTCTTTGGCAGGGTGGGCATTTCTAGTTTAGTCCCAAAAAAAAACAAGCAGGTGCCCAAAATTAACCGGTTTTCACTATAAATATACCCACAGATGCTGGAATGACATTAAGAAATAAATAAATCCAAAATAAATTGTTGCTTCCAAAACCTCATATCTCCATATTTTGGGATTAAAATCTTATTGTATTATTGCCTCTGTATGACATATCACTTCCTAATGTCTCTGTAAATCGCTTTGGATAAAAGCGTCATGACTAAATGCAAAACGTAAATGTTTTTTACGTTTTTTCTTGTCAACAATCATTATTATTGGTAATCTTTTATGTTTATCATTTGGTATTGCAAAAATCTAACCATTAAAAAGTGCTTGTCAAATTTTAAATGATTAAATACTGTGTTGTCAGTGCTTTTTCCATTTGGACATACAATGTTTTGGAAGGATCAGTGACGATGTATTTGTTCTCATGTGTTTGTAAACCTGTGCGTGAGTCTTTTTTCAGTAAAACACAACAGAAGATATTTTGAGAAATGTCTTGTTGGTTTTGTGTTCATACAACGGAAGTCAATATGTTTCCTTCCAAAGTTGCGTATTAAACGTATGTGCATAATTGAAATCGCATTAAACATTTGCGGAAAACAGCAGCGTTTCCATCCAGTGAGCTGAAGAGAGCAAAATTGTCACCACAAGTGGATTCCTGCTGTTTAAACTCACAGTCAAGTTAAACACTCCTGTAAAGTAATATTACTGTATTATTGACATGACAAACTTCACCTATTTATTTCAGAACTTTGTCTTGATCGATATGTGTGCAAACACACAGTGCTTGAACCCAGTGAGAGAGTAGATCTACCAGTCCTCAATATAAAATAATAATAATACAAGACCATTGTTCCATTAAATGACTTAAAAGAATCAGAAGCACTGTAGGAGGATATTTATCTTGTGTGTTTGTGTTTCTCATAGAGAGATAAAGAAGAGGATGATGTTGTGTATGCAGGTGTCGTCACAAGATCAATCTGTCAAATATAAACAATGTTCTTATCATAGTTACTATAATTTTTCTTACATTTTAATGAAATATTTTGTGTGTTTTTTAGGTTACTGTCCTTTCATTTTAATGCGATACATTTCAGATTTTGCTGTTATACTATAAAGTTGTAAAGTTGGCTGTTTTTAAAAGACTATTACACAAGCATAAACAGTAATGTTTCATTTATTGAATAATTAAACATTCATTAAAATGCACATAAATGACTTATGAGCTCACAGCAGTCAACATTTGTGGATAAAATTTGTCTTTAATTGAAACTTAAATGGACTAGTTTGTCCACTAGACAGCAGTAAAGATCATACAGAAAATCATCATCATGCATACAGCAGGTCATCAATACTGTTAAGGCTTATTTCAACACATTTATTTGTGTTTGCTGAATCAGTTTTCATATTTAACATAGAAAATACTGACATCTTGTTGGTCTTTCTGGTCTCATCTCACAGGCACAAAATGTGAAAAACAATTCAAAAATAAACAAATGCTGTACTAAATATTATACAAAATACAAAAAGCTTTAAAACACTAACTTTAAAACACTGTTTTGCTGTAAGTTGAACAAAATCAAAAGAGAGAGAGAATACAGTAGTGCAATGATGGTTTGCACATGAAGAATATGTTTACTTGACTGAATTAAAGCACATAGATGATGCTCAAAATCACACAGATTGACATGAACATGTAAATGCATGTAATTAAAGTAAAATACTAAGTTTCACAGTCATCCTATTACTTTGATATTACTTTCATAATACAGTATATGGTAAACAGGTGTAATGTGTCTAAACATTAATAATTTATGTGTATGTGTGTAAAAAAGCAAACAAAACAAAATGAACTGGACCTTAAAGTTTCACAGTTAAATGTCATACTGCATTATATATGTCAGATGTGTCTGAAATGACTTGATATATTGAGGTTGGAAGTCTTCAAATGTTCATCTGTCTCTTGTCTTCTTTACTTTAATCTGAAAACACAGACAGAACCACAAGCGTTAATAGATCATGTGATCTCACATTTACAGTGTTTTACACAAAGATGAAACAACAGAAACTATAATAAGCACAAGAAAAATTCAGCTTCTAGTGAAAAACTCCATGTATCTAAATAATAGTAATAGTAATAATTTTCAACTCTTGTACTTTTTTACTGGACTCTACTCGCCTAGATGTTAAACTTTTTTTCACGTTTTTGTTCTTGAAAACAACACCTAAAGCTTTTACATCTGGATTTTAGGTCTGCGTTACCAGAAGTCCAAATAAAACTACACAGTATGTTAGATGTAGTCATTTTATTTTGTTTGAGTACAAACATTCATATGAAAAACTTTTAGATATGTTCAGTATTAATTATCTTGAAAAGAGACACATTTATATAACAGTGTTGAATCTACACTGAAACTAAACACAGATATGAATCTGTTCTCAAAACTCACATGTCATTGAATGTTACTTACTGTTCTTATCACAATATCACAATAATCCCCATCAGGATCAGTACTCCCAATAATCCTGGACCAGTTTTCACCCCGTTTGATGCTGTAATGGTTAAAGAGACACATAAGAGAGTTATTTGTGTCATATACATCTATATCAACACATGATATGATTGTTATTCTGTCTAAACATGTGTTTCCACAACTGACAGTCCATCATTCTTCATCTGAACAGCAGAATCTTAAACAATCATCTACAAACAGCTGAAAGTATCTGTTAATGTAAAAACACTTAGTTAAAATAAAATACTTTTCAGTGTCTATAGATGAATTTAAACATATACAGCAAATATCAGCTCGTCTAGATTCAGCGTTACAGCTTTACAAATAATATCAAATACGAATATATCTTTTACAAATACCTCATATTTTACCATAAACATGTTTGACAGTATTTCTTTGGTGTTTGTAGTCAGTGTTAAGTGTTTATTTTCAGTTTGTAAAGCAGAGATGAAACGTCTCAGTTGTGATGAAGAGAATAAACCTCATGTGATGTTCTGATGTCTATAACAGTTTCTAATGTATTTATTCAGATTTATAACCAGATTACTGATCCAGAATGATGTTCTAGTGAGATGTTCATCATGTTTATTAACAGATATTATGTGTTACTGTGATTCACACTGAGAAACAGAATCTCTGTTTAATATGATCTCTGTAACATTTACATTAAATCTGTTGATATGATGTCACATCAATAGTTTAAAGCACAGATGTAAAGACACAGATATATTAAAACAGGATACTCACCAGTGACATCAAACCTCTTGTGAATGTTTTTACTGCCAGTGATAATTACATCATAAAGTCCAGAATCTTCAGATCTGATGTTTGTAATGATGAGAGATCCAGTCCAATCCAGATGCAGTCTGCCAGTGTATCTCCCATCAGCATCATCATATAAGACATTTTTTGTTGTTTTGTTTAAATGAGCTGAGAGAGTCTTTAAATCTCCACTCAATCGTATCATGTGTCTGTATGTGAGTAACATTAGTGTGTAGAGTAACAGAATTTCCCTCCATCACTGACATCTTCTCTTCACCTGAATCAACAACAAATACACACAGAGATTCACAAAGATTACACTTTATAAACATCATAATCTGTCATTTCTGTTTCTGTTTCTGTCTCATATGACCAGAAAACATTTATTTCAATAGCTCTGGTTTGTCCTCATGATCTAGTAAACTGTGACGGGCAGCAGTGGTTCTCTCACACCATTGTTTAGTGTTCTTCTGATGGTAAACTCATGAACATCATGACCCGGTCCTGTAGATTCATTCTCTACAACATTAAGAAAATTTGACCTTTCCTACCCAAGCAAACTACACAAGTCCTAGTCCAGGCTCTTGTCCTGTCTAGACTGGACTATTGCACAATTAAACCTCTTCAGATGATTCAGAATGCAGTGGCAAGAGTGATCTTCAATGAACCGAAGAGAGCGCACGTCCTTAGCATAGCATATTACTCACAAACATAAAGTTTTGATATATTTACGATAAGAAATGTACAAAATATCTTCATGGAACATGATCTTTATACCCTAATGATTTTTATATACACTACCAGTCAAAAGTTTGGAAACACTTGAAAAAATGTTTCTATGATCGTAAAAAAATCATTATTTCATTAGGAAACTACATTTTAATTAAAAACAATTTTTTGAAATGGATTACCGAATCAAATAATGAATTAAAATCAGCCAATAAGAGTGCAGCATACTTATTATTTTCTTAAACAAAAAGTACGTAGGCCTATTAATCTTATTTTATTGGCATGTCATTATTTATAAATAAAAAAATAAAGGCAAATTACGCAGAGTTTGCATTAACAGCTTTTTTAATACACAGTGTAGGCCGAACTGAAAGTTCATCAATGTGCGTCACTTCATACGACGCTGCGCAGACTGATCATCGAATGATATCAAAGTAACGCGATAACTAGTCAAAATCACAGCAGTTTATTCGCTCTCGCGGTACTTTGATGATCGTTATGCGCAACTCCATATAAAGTCTGTACAGTCGTCATTCATTCATTTACTCAAAACATTATCAGTTACACATACACCGTCCACTGAAAAAGCATATAAATTATTTACCGTTCGGTTTAGCGTGAACATCGCTTCCAGTTTGATAAATAAATAAGTCACTCACCACTGACATTAACGTGGAATGTCCTGTGTAAGATGCTGTTGATGTTCACTTCATATTTCCCAGATTGATCGCGTCTGATGTTTGTGATGATCATGTTTCCAATGTTTGTGTCCTTTAATCCTTTAACTCGTTTCAGACCGTAACCGGTTCAAAAGTTAGTTTGTTTACATTTACCGCGTGACTTTAAAGTAAGCATCTTTATTAATAATGACTAATAATACATCATTTGAAAGGTCAGAGGGTTGAGATTTGATGTTTACGATCGTATTGTTATAATACTAACATATTATTAATACTTTGATATAGGCCTACTAATATCGCGAGTTCACATCTCACAACATCAAATCGCGCACTTCTAATCTCTTTATTTGACAGACGACGCAGAAATCAGTCTGATCGTGCAAACATCTGCGGAGATTTCATGTAAACAAGCCAAAAAACTAAATAAAGTAGAGTTTTCGTCAAAAAACTAAATATTTTTGAGAACGATTACTAAAGTGAATTTTGCTCATGTAATATTTTGTAAGAGAGAATGTTAATCCTTTGAAAGTTTGTCTGTAAATCACACATAACATTAAGTGTTGAGAAAGTTAAACGCGATGTTCTTGAGTATTAGAGTCTTGGGAATAAAACAGTCCCACATACGTCATTCTGACCGCAGCGCTGATTGGTCAGTAGGTCAAACTATCCAAACAGCGCCACCAGCGTGTGACGTCAGGACATGCGCAAACTTTCTTTTAAACTTAGCAGTTCGCAAACTTAGCCAGTGAACAGCACGACAAGTTTTGATGGATTTTAACAGTAATCAATGAATAGAGGACTAAAATTGCATGGTTTATTTGGAGATAAGTTTTGTTTGTTTACTCTCGTAGATGTTTGGCTGTGAGGAATCTTAACAGAATTTATACAGACATGTGATTTCTGCACCACTATAATAGCCACACAGATATTATACAAATAATGTCTATTTTTTAAACCTATATAAACAACATTTTGTAATCTTCTACAGGTGTACAACCATGTAGCCTGTCCCAAACTTATTTCAGGACCTGAGAAAATGTTGCTTTGTTGTTCAGATTACTGTAAACAATGTTTTCATGGTGCCAATGTTTACAGTTTTTAAGGATTTCAATATATTAAAGAAATAATATTATTCTCTTTATATCAAGATGAAAAAGGAGTATTTCAGATTTTTTTTTTATAAATGACATGCTTTAGAATTAAACTATAGTATTTAGTATTAAATTCCCTTCATAACTCGTGTTATCTTTTAATGTGACATGTTTCTACATATTTATTAAGTAAAACAGAATATTTAACATGAAAATATGTAGGAAGCATATTTTAGGAAGTGTATTGTTATACATTAGAAATTGACTGAATGATGAGATTTGGGGTTTTTCAAAAGAAAGAAGCTGGTGTATCTATAGCAGTATTGAGCTCTGCTGTATTAACTTTATTCTATATACCTTACATGAACCTGCTGTCATCCAAGAGAATATAGTTTTTTCATTATTATTTAGATAAAACAAAGGCCTGTTTGAAATTTTGATTACTGATTTTGAGAGAGAAGATGTTTGCAGACTATAGTAGGCTATATAGTCAAAAAAAAGTATAGAGAGTAAAAAGCATATTGATAACTTATGAACAGAAGTGAATATAGAGAATATAAATGTGTGCAGACTACAGACAGAAGAATGTAAAAGGGTCAGATCAGAATATCAGAAAATCAGGGATGTTCATGAATTCTGGGAAGACATGGATACAGTGAACAGTGGAGATGGAGACAAAGGATGTCAGAGACGTCTGTTTACTGTATATCAGTCATACAGTGAAGATGACTGAATGATAAGAGAATAAAGTGATATTACAGACATCTGAACATATGAATCAAACATCTGAGAATGAACTGAACTGAGATCAGAAGAACAGGACTGACTGACAGCCACTACAAACAGAAACATAATGTCATGTTTAACTTCAGATCTGCCATCAGGATTTAAGACACAACATCTTGTTTTGTTTGACACTAAACTGTTTTAGATTAAAGGTTTGATTGATGGTCAATGGTCATAATTTACAGATACAACATCTGTACTTAAATATAATAAATGTTAAATTGTGTTGCATGACATATTATGACTGCGTAACACTTTGGAATTGACAAACGCCCTTTTTTTTAAAGTTTTAATATTCTGTGAATAAAAAGTTGACATGAATGTGATTTTTTGTTATTATTATCTCACAATGTGAACTAGAGTTTGGTCAGACATGTGGCTTTCACATTATTGCTGTTTTGTTATTCTGGCACAGTGTCTTATATTTATTTTCTTACATTTCATTTATTCAAATAAATTGATTATTACTTTTCTAAATATTTAATCTTCTTTCGCTCTTGCTCTGTGTTTCTATGATAAATTCTAATATTTGAAGAGTAATCTCACAGCTCTCTTCTTTCAAACAACATCACATTCACGTCTCTAGTACAAAGCGTTCATTTACTGGAATTATTTTAATATAAATATGTCATATTTGAGTTTAAGCTCATATAGTGGGGCGGCTGTTAACAGGTTAAATCAGCGCCATTGAACTTCCACTGTATGACATCATGTGTCTGTATTTTAACATCAGCCTGTAGTGTGACATTATCTCCCTCCATCACTGACACCTTCACTTCATCTGTACAGTAAACACACACACAGAAGAAACAGAAACTGTTACAGAACAAAGACTGAACTTGTAATATTGTCTGTAATTTCCACATAATTACACAATTAAATCTTCAAATAAAATACAAATTGTATTATATTGAGAAAGAAATGAAACATGAATCATCAGGTTTAGATCCTGTGGGTATCAGAAAAACACCTAAAAAAACCTTCAGATGGTTCAGAATAGAGCGGCTAGGCTTCATTATCCTTTCCGGGCCAAAGTTAGTGACATGCATAAAAGTTATTGTGGCTGCTGGTTAAGGTTAAATTACATTTACAACTGTTGGTATATTTCCATAAGGTATAATAAAATATCATAGTCCTTGTGGGGGGGACTTAGACTCAAATGAGTAATGATACATTTTTTATCATGTCCAAATACTGGTTGAAAAAGACTGTATAGATATGTTTTTAACAAGGTAGGAGTGCATTTTAAGTGCTGCTACTGCTGAGATGTTCATGTTTCTTTTTTTTCCATTTCTTTTTTGTTTTATATTTTATGAATGTTTGTTATGGATCGGTTGTGGACCCCAGGAAGACTAGCAACCACTCTGTGGAAGCTAATGGGGATCCAAATAAACAAATAAATAAACAAATAAATGTGCTGCTGTCGGTAAAGATAAAGAGTAAAACACCAAATATTAAAACACTTTAAAATCCATGTAAATCTCTTCATTTAACTTATACCAAAATCAATATAATAATACACACACGCATAAGAAAGAAATGACCTTTTGGATAGTTGTCCACTGTAGTGTTTATGCATAAAAGAATTAAATGAAACTATCACTTAACAGTGTTTGTGACAGTAAATGTCACTAGATTATGAAGTTTAATGTCTCTGTTGTAAATCAATCCATGCAGTTTAATGTGTAATATTAAATATAATGTGATTGTTGTACAGCAGGTGGTGTTGAACAGAGAGGAAGACAAACATGATGTAAACTACAAGATTCTTGAAACACACTGAAGGATAAACACTGAAATGAAACTTTATTTTTATTTTCACTGTGGAAGTCACAGCATTGATGCAGCTGTGAGTTTATGATATGTAAAGATGTTGATATAAATGTATATCCCAGTAGCCTATACTTTGTCTTATTAAATATAAATATGATTTTAAAGATTACATTTTAATAGGCCTACATGTGAATTTGACATGTTTCAACATATAAAACACCAAAATGATTATTTATAATGATAAATCTTGATTATTTCAGAACATATAAACTGTTTCAATACATTGAATGCAGATGATGACATTAAAAGACTTGAATACTTACCGCTAACAGAAACTCTGAATGTCTTTTCTGTCTGTCTGCTGCTTCTGATCTCCAGTTTATATTCTCCAGAGTGTTGAAATGTGATGTCTGTGATGTTGAGAGATCCAGTCTGATGGTTCAGATTCAGTCTGTGTCTGAAGATCTCATGAGTGTCATATACTTTGCTTTCTTTCTTCTTTAAATCAACTTGTCCTATAATTGTGTCTTTAAACTTCCACCGCAGTTCATCAGCTCCTTTTATTTCTTCAGGTTTAATCTCTAGAGTAACAGAATCTCCTTCTTTCACTGACACTGACTTCACTTCAGCACCAAACACACCTGAAACAACACAAACACAAACACAAACTGTTATTCAATAAAAGATCATCTTGTATAACACTGTATTATTATATATTATGAAGGAATTCAGTCTCTAGTAATGTGTCAGATGTTTTCGACTTTCTCAATTGTGTTGATAGATTACAAATGTTACTGTATGATAATAACACCAGCCCACAATGCATCTCTCTATCATTTCTTTGCATTTGTGTAAATAAGCCTGTATTCTATCTTTCACTTCCTATTACTCTGCATCTAATGATATGAATTCATCTATTGTCTGTAGTATCAACGGTTTGCAGTAAAGTTAATAAACCATCTTCAGTTTACGGACATTAAACAATTTAATATTAAAGTAACGTCACAAATATCAAACACACATTCAGCAGATTTCCTTTAACAGAGAACTGTGACTCGCTTAAGAAAGTGAATGTCGGCCCAAATCTGTTTCACTTCTTTTCAGTCACAATTTAACCAAATCTGTCATAACTCCACCAGAAGTGAGTCATATAACCTGTGTGTTATACGTCCAGCCATATATGCAAAACTACTTGTTTTTGAAAATGTTATTAAAAAATGTTATCAGTTTTTGCACTCTGAAATTAGATTTCTCCTTTTATTTCTTTATTTTGTTTTAATGCATACAAAAGTGCTTTGTACTGGAAGATGATGTTACATTACTGAGTTTGTTTGCTTTACATTCTTGAACCGTTTCTGTAGCTACATGTTGCCCTTCATCTGACTTAATGTTTTTTCCTCACTAGAGCATAAATTATTTGCTAGGGTGCTTTAGTACAAGACTTCTGCTTTAGAAAAGATGTCTGCTTGTCTCTGAGCATGGATTTTGTGTTCTCACTGCAGAACTTTCTGTAGGCTATGTCAGATGACCTTTTTGCAATATAAAAAAATCAAAGACAATTCTCTAAATTGATATTGAAAGTCATACCAACAAAATCAGTGTTTAAATGAAGTATGCAGTAATATAAAAATCAGAAATGATTAGGGGTGGGAATCGATTCCAAAAAGAATCGATTCCTCGATTCCAAGGCGTTGGGAATCGAGAGTTGATTCCAAAGGAAGGAATCGACTCCTCTTTAAGAGCCTTCATATGAACAAGGCCCGCCCCTTAGCTGATGTCATTGGTCAACTATATCACATTAGTTTCTTGTCAAAAACAGTACAGACTTCAGAAAAAACTGATGGATGAAGTCTAGAGCTGTGGAATGACATGAAAAAGCTGGACAGAACTTTTTCAACACCTGTCTGCACTATAGCATACTCTCATTTAACATTATATTACAAAATATTTTTGTGTACACTGCTGAATAACTTGAAAAAATAGTTAAGCATGTAATTTGACCTGTGCTTTATTTTGAAAACAGTAAATAAAAAAACA
This sequence comes from Oreonectes daqikongensis, assembly GCA_026939265.1. Lineage (NCBI taxonomy): Eukaryota > Metazoa > Chordata > Actinopteri > Cypriniformes > Nemacheilidae > Oreonectes > Oreonectes daqikongensis. Next base: position 376,225 of record JAOTQM010000145.1, read on the forward strand.
GAGAAAGATTAATAATGGTATTATTAATGATACATTGGAATTGGAGGACAAGATCGACATATTTGGTTAAGGTTTTTGTTATAGAAACAATACACAATTAAATAAACAATTAAATGTGAAAATTGAAAGCTTATTTAATTGTATTGCATTAAAAAACGTGTCAATTTTTTAATAACATATTAAAACCTGTAGTAAACCAAAGAAATCAAACGGGAATCTTTCGACTCTTTCGATTCCAAAAATGTTGGAATCTTACAGCCCTAGAAATGATGTCTGGTTTTAATTACTTGATTGCACACTGGAAAGTGTGAAGCTGTTTTTAGACTTTCCACATGTTTTAGTTAAAAAATACTAGATTCTCTAAATGTTATTTAATGTTGATTTTTAATGAATGTTATTTAATAAACAGATTGCAGCTGAACACTGCAGTATAGCTGACAAATGTTATAATATAAATGCGTTTTTTCTGTTATCCGGTGCAGAACGAAACCGAAAGTGCTGAATATACAATAAGTGAGAAAATCATTCATCGTGGAGAAGTATACAAACCAAAACCCGTCAAAAGTTAATGATATATATGTGCTTATGTTGCTCTAAAGTTAATTCATTGATATGTGAAAATCAGATGAGGACTCGACCTGTGTTGGTGAACCGCACCCAAAACCCACAAACCCCACCGAGATAAACACCCACAAAACCGGTGCAGGTTTATTTTAAAATACAGACTTATATTTAGTGCTTATTTTTCATTATTATTGCTATGCTGTTAAAAATGCAACCAGCGTTTACAAAAGACAAAATGAGATGCGCAACATCTTCCTGATGTGTTCTCAGAAAACCGGTACGCGGCCCCTATTGGTCCACAGCCAAAACCCACATCCTGAACTTAAACACCACACGACTAAACATGATGTCTGACGTATTTTTATTAATACAATAATGTCCCACATTTACACAAGATGTGTTTCTACAGCATTAAAAAAATATAGTTTATATTAGGCTACAATCAATAAGAAAACTTTAGGATTACAACAAATGCGCAATTTCTTTTTCGGACTTGGTGTAACATGAGTTAAAGTAATAAATAAATGTCACTCACCGGCCAGGATCAGTAAAGAACAGACGAGTATTACGAGATTAGTCATGGTGATGTTTCTCTCATGTGCTCTCAGACGATCTGAGATCAGTGATACAGATGCGCTGTACCAGTCTGACTGAGTCACGTGATCTCTGCAGAGGATGCTGCGCACGTCACAGGTTACACTGTATGAAAGTTTCCTGAAGTTTCCTGAAATGAACCCGAGAATAAAAAGAATAAAAATGTGCTAATGTGCAGATTTACAAACACAATGTCCTCACTGCACCTCTCTACTAAATAAACGATCACAGACCAAACACTATAACTCTCTAAGCAGTTTCAAGCGTTTTAGGAAGTGCGCATGCGCTCTGATTGTTGTCGGGCTTCCTGCGTGGGCTGGTATGCGGTACACATTGTGTTGTGTTTGGATGCGTTCCTCTTTGTTTCTTGTGCTTCTCTTTCTTACAGATGGTCTCAGTGGAGGTTAAACATGTTTCAGTAACATTTTAAAATATCACTTTATTCATTTATATTTATAAGTGAGTTTTCATTCAGACAAAGGGTCAAACTTCACAAAGACAGAAACAAATAAAATGGTTCAAAATAGTTAAGGATTAGTAAAGTGTAGGCTACACGTATATATATATATACTATACGGTAAGGGTTTTCCTGACGGGAGACAATATCGATTAATAGGTGAAATATTATGGTCTTATTATGTATAAAACGCATTATAACAATTGAGTTCATACAGCCATTATGATTATGATTCATGAAGTTTTGTTGGTCAGTTTACCTTGTTTCTATATTTATTAATATAAAATATTATTTAAATGAATAAATGCTGCTTTTTGTATTTTTTCTACATTAACCCATATAAAACAGGTAGGTTACATCTGTAAGTTGTCTGTTATTATCATAAAGTGCAGGATTTCTGATGTGATGATGTTTTCATTGACCAAAGTCATATTCTTGTGCAAAGCTGTATGGTTGGTAAAAACACTAAAACATTTTATTAAATCTTAAGCAACTGAATCAATATGAAAAGTTAAGTTATGCATTAATCTGCTGCAGGTTTGTGTGGTCATCTGTGATTTTAGATGTTGTTTTTAAGACTAGCAGTGGAAAATACATGTTAATAACACACACAGCAACTGCTGAAACAAACATTGTTGAACATCTGTATTCTGTACATGAAGCCGACCTTAAAGTTCATTAAGTGTGAAATGAGAAGTTAAAGCCGAGCAACTCAAACAGAATGAAGGTGTGAAAAAAATCAAGGTGTGAACTTTAGCAGAAATAGTGAACGAATAGAAGAAGTGAAAAAATACATATAAACTATGAATATCTGAAGCTTTCCCTGCTAACATCTCATTTCTGCACAAAATAAATTCTGTTTTGAGTTAAGATGTCCATTAGAGTAAAATGATAGAGATTATATATAAACATCTTTGAAAGATCAGTTTTACATCCATTCTAAATCATAAACATCTTACAGACGTCTGACAGCTGACATCTCTGCAAATGCACACATCAAATAAATGTATATAGTCAATAACATGAGCTATTATCATATATCAAAAATAAATAATCAAATCAAAAATCAAAAACATCAGAAACTAAGAAAACTACATTATTTGAACATTGTATTGCTATAAAGTCTTATATGAGAATATATCATATATCAACATATGAATAGTGATAAAAGCAGCTAGATGCACATTTTAAATGTTAAAAGCGTTTAAAGCACAATGGCCTTAGACTCCACGCAAACACATTTGCATATACTGTATGAAAGCTGAACACAAAAGTGTTAAAAATACATATGCAGAAGTATCACAGGACATCAAAATGTTTTGATCATACAGTCATACAAATATATATATATTAATTAATAATTTTATTGCTTATACAGCACAAAACATGAACAATAACATCAGTGTGACTCAGCAAATATGTTTTGGGTGCTTCTCTACTGTTGAAATGTTCCACAGGAAACTGTGACAGAAAAGCTGTGAAGATTTGTGTTGTCATGTGTTGTGATGGCCTTTAAACCTTCTTCTGTTCGCTTATCTTAACTCTTGTATAGACTTTATCAGTGGTTTAAAGTGAGTCGAGTCAAACTGTTGACACTAAATGAGAATGAGATTAATACTAAATCTAATGATTCCATATGTGACTTGCTTTGTGTTGTGTGTTCAGCTCTGTATTTATCTGCTGTCTCATCATTTGTGTTTTTTACAAGAACCATGTGAAATGACAGCGATGTTTTACTCATATCACAACATTAAAAAGAATCAAACTCTTCTGTTACTTGGCCAATGAGATATTGACAACAGAAACTACAGCTGTGTTCTCATTTCTGTTCTATTTCATTTATTGATTTTGTTGTAGTAGTTGATAGTTGAACTGTCAGTACAGAAATTCACCTTTTATCACACCAGTATATGAGCTTGTTTCATGTTTTCTTAGTTCCTGTGGTAAAGCATGACATTAGTAGTGCAAAACTTCATGGATTCTTACGGAACACAGATACTGACAAAATGTTAAACTAGGACTAAATGCATACATATATACATACATTTCTAGCGCAAGGAATGATAAGAGAATATGTCATTTTTATTTGAGTATGACACATGTTTATTGTTAACAGCTTAAAAAAGCTTCTGGAACACAATGAACTCAGACCTGAATATAAGAACACAAACACTTCTGCATGTTCACTGTAAAGCTCAAAATAAACTTCACACATTTGTTCAAAACACACTGGCATCATGTTCACACATTATGATCTGATAAACTATCAAGTTCACACATTATGATCTGATAAACTATCAAGAAACACATTATGATCTGATAAACTGTGAAGAAACACATTATGATCTGATAAACTGTGAAGAAACACAAACTACTGCAGTCATCTCAACATTATACTCCTGCAGTCTTACACAGTTTTACATTTATGTTTTCACATTAATATTGTTCATAAATGAACATTACCATGAGTGTTTATCATATGAGTTTAGTTTCCCAGTTAAACCTGTTTATTAGAAGCAAAGATGATAAATATTATCAAGATGCCATTATAATAAATAGGGAGGGAATGCTCTAGAGAAGGAAGTCTCGTCTTCTATTGTCGGCCTGTGCAGTAAACTAAAGTGATCTCAAGAAAGGTGATTTTTAACAAATGTTGTGGTTGATGTCAGGATTTAAATGTTGTTCGCAAACATGTTGTTGAATTGAGATTTTAGCAGTAATGGTCATAAACATTTTCATTATAATGCTTAAACATCTCTTTATATACAGTCCAATAATATTAAAGTGGTCTAAATATAAAAAAGCGTTGTTGTTATGTTGTTATTGTAGAATATAGCAAACCCAACCCACCATCTTCTGGAGTTTATGCCCTGTTTCTTGAGGGAGACTTGAAATTTGTGTTTCCTTAATTCTAAAGCAAACCCCCACACAAAGAGGTTTAAAGAAAAACACAATTTGGTCAATTTATATATTGCTTAAAAATTCTCACTCAAAAAACGTCTCAAAAATGGGCCGTCATAATAGCTGGACCTCTCTCTCTCTCTCTCTCTCTCTCTCTCTCTCTCTCTCTCTCTCTCTCTCTCTCTCTCTCTCTCTCTCTCTCTCTCTCTCTCTCTCTCTCTCTCTCTCTCTCTACCACACGCACACATTTAAAGCCACACCTCTTCACCTCCTGTTAACTTTAGTCAACACACAACATTACATTTCATTTAGTGATCTGAATGAAACATCTTCATTGGTTTTAGTTCAGCTCACTTTTCATCTTTTCACATTATTCAATACCGAATATGTTTCACACGTTACAGGTGTTTTGTTTGTGCTCGTGGCTGATTGGTAAGTTTAATTTGTTTTTATGTTATTTTTATGTAAGCTATTAATTCAATTTTTTTTAACTATAGAGCAAATATCAGTTTATAAAGTCAATTAAAGTAATGTAGATTTTATTCTGTTTGTGTCTGTAAACTGAATAAACACTATATTCATTAATACATTATTTTGTAGTTTAAACCTTAGTGACTTCTATGTTATTTTGTTGAGGAGTTCTTTACCATATTTTTAATCCTTCAATTATTTTAATACTACGCTCTTGGAAATAAATGTACTACACAATGCTGTTTTTGAAGTGTTCAATATTCATTACAGTTGTTTACAATCACTAGGACACATTTCTCAAATCTTTTCAAAACAGCACCAACTTTCATCTTGGCACAACACTTTATTTCAGGTTATTTTATTTATCAATAGTAATGATAAATGATCCACAGTTGTGTTCAGTGTGTCAAGAGTTTGGCAGGTTTTCAAAGTTGAGAAACTTTCACAAAAGCTCCTTTGTAGTGGAAATATGTTCTTTTAGACTATACAAGGGTAAGAAAGAGATGATTCAGTTTTTTATGGCTTTGAAGAACCCTTTGTAGTTCCTTTATTTTTAAAGTGTTTTTATGTTTGTGTGTCATTTTTCATAGCACAAACAACTATTTATGAATTACAGTTATTGTCCAGTTCATGGAAAAAAAATTCTACATCAAAACTATTTGATATATCAAACACACATAATCCTGTACCCATGTCTAAACTAATACTCACTTCAACACAATTGTTTGTGTTGTTCAGGTGTGTTTGTGTGTTTGTGTTGTTCAGGTGTGTTTGTGTTGTTCAGGTGTGTTTGGTGATGAAGTGAAGTCAGTGTCAGTGATGGAGGGAGAATCTGTTTCTCTAAACACTGATGTTACTCACATACAGACACATGATGTGATCGAGTGGATGTTTAAAAACATCCGGATCGCCAGAATCAAAAGATCAGTCAATAATAATCCTACATATGATAATAATGATGAGACTGAGATATTCAGAAACAAACTGAAGATGAACAATAAAACTGGAGATCTCACCATCACACACATCACATCTCAACACTCTGGACTTTATAAACTCAATATTCTTAGTGGAAATAAGGACACAGCCAAGAGATTCAGTCTTACTGTTTATGGTGAGTAGAGGTTTATATCATCTATTTGTTTATTTTTGCTCTTCTATACTCTAAAGTAAATAAAGACAATAAACAAAGACATAGAAGGACATTTGGCTGTATGGATCCAAAAACCAACTGCAGAACCTGTTTTACAAAAAGATCTTCAGATGGTGAAAAGAAAAGGTCTTTATTGACTGGAAGGTTCTTTACATTTCTAGTTTTGTCACAGACTAGATACATTTGTGATCCTAAAGTGGCCATTCCCAAGATTAACCGGTTTTCACTATACATTTTCCCAAAGATGCTGAAATGGCATTAATTAATTAATTAATTAAATATTAAATGACAATTCTGCCATTTATTCTCTCTCATGTGTTTGTAAACCTGTATGTGAGTGTTTCTTCAGTGGAACACAGCAGAAGATATTTTGAGAAATGTCTCAGTGGTTTTGTGTTCATACAATGGAAAACAATGGGGTTCAGTGTTGGTGGATTATTAACATTCTTTCACCAAAACTGCATCTTATCCAAATAAAGGTGCAAAGGTGTCAATAGAGGTGACCTCCTCTATTGAAGAGTCTCATAGTGTTTGTGAAAACTTTCTGACCTTTTTTGTAAGATCGCAGCTATTAGATCTGAGATAGTCAACTCTTATTTTGATCCGTTGTGCTCTGCTTCGTTCAATCATTTTAAGTTGGTCTCTAGAACTGACTGAGATGAAACCTCAGACGGGACTTTCTTCACTAGTGTCACAGTTAGTTCAGGCACAGAGGTGATGAGGATCCAAACACAGTTTATTTAAAGGGGAAATCTAAGGCACAATCCAAAAGCAGGCAAAGGACAAACACAAGTATTCTGTCCATGAAATAGCAGGCAGGGGAAAACAAGACAGGAATCACAGATAAGACTTAGTTATCACTGTACAGTTCCTGTAGTTCAGTGGTTAGATCATGGCGCTAACAACACCAAGGTCATGGGTTTGATCCCAGGGATTGCACATATATACTCAGAAACTAATGTATAGAATAATGCAATATAAGTCTCTTTTGATAAAAGCCTCTGCCAAATGCATAAATATATAACAAGACACAGGTGAATGAGATACTGGCTTATGAGTCCAAAGGCTTATGGGAATTGAAGTCCAGAATGAGAGACAGAGGTGTAGGATGGAGTTCCCTCTAGTGGAACTGGTGATAGTGACAATAGTGACAACTAGAGTGGTTACACATCTTACATTATGTGACAAACCATCATAGGTCATCATCATCAAACCATCTTTCTAAAAATCTTCATCCTGGCCAGTTCTAAAAAAAAGTTTAAATTATATTTAGTATATTATTGAAATGTGGCACATATGCAGTGCAAAAGATACATTTAAATACAGAAACATAGAATATATAGTAGAAAATGAAATGTGTAACCCATTCATTAATATGCATGTCTAATTCATTTTGCTGCTTTTTGTTCTCCGTAGACTCTGACAAAAAGAGTGATAATGGTGAGTATTCTCTGAAAGAAACTTTACAGATCACATGTTCACTCTTAAAACTAAAGGTATCTGTTGTTGTTTATTATTTCAGCAGCAGCAGAAACACATTCAGTTTTTATGATTCCTCTCTCCTGTGCCGCTGCTGGGTTTCTAATGATTGTTTCTGCACTTCTAATCTTCTACATCTGCAGAAAACACACAAACACACAACAACAGGGTAAATGACAATTAATATAAACCATAAACAAGTGTTAAGGGGGTTGAAGATCATTAGAGAATATTGATATTATGAATATTAATGCTGTTGTTTACACAGAATAAATGAGTTTTGATGTTGTATCTGTAATCTGTCTTTATTGTTACAGATCAGACCCATGAAGACGAGATCACATATGCTGATCCAACATTCTACAACCGAAATGCAAAGAACAGGGTAAAGAATTATTCAGAAATATATATATATATATATATATATATATAACTCATTTTTTAAAGTTAATCCTAGCCATCCTTTTATTTATCTTAATTTAATCTATCGTAACCTGCATCACATATGGATTATTAATCAAACTAAATGATAAAGTGCAGAAAGGTTTATGTGAGGGTTTAGTTTAATGATATAAATCAATAACTGTATGAAGTACAGCAGTGCTTCCTAAACTGTGGTCTGTAATAGAATTGAAGAGTTATGAATTTTAGGAACTGACTCAGCTTTGATATCTTATATAAACATTATGCAGTTGTTTCATTAAATGACTTAAATGTCCTTCTACAGTGCTTCTTATTTACTGTTTAATCTTGTGTTTGTGTTTCTCAGAGAGTTAAAGAAGAGGAGGATGTTGTGTATGCAGGTGTCATCACAGGACGTTGAATAATCTGTCAAATATAAACATATTTTTGTTGTTGTTTTTAAATTATTTTGTTTTTGTGTGTTTAAGGCTTTTTTTAGATTATTGTCCTTTCACTTTAATGTGATTCATTTTCACATTTTAGATTTTGGCTGTTTTTAAAAGAGTATTACAGAAGCATAAACAGTAATGTTTCATTTATTAAATAAGTAAACATTAATTATAATGTACATAAATGACTTATGAGCTCACCAGGAGTCAACATTAATATTTGTGGATGAACTATTCCTTTTATTTTAAACTTTAATGGACTTTCCCTTTTATGTCTTTCATGTTAAAACTGATCAGTGTTTGTCCACTAGAAAGCAATAAAATCACCATCATACATACAGCAGGTCATCAATACTGATAGGGTTTATTCCAACACATTTATTTGTGTTTTCTGAATCAGTTTCATATTTACAGTTTTTCTCAGTCGCTTTGGTACATTTCTCAGATCAGAATTGAAATTCTCAAAACTACCTGTTCAATCCTCACATCGTGTCACTTGTGCACATCAAAAGAAAAGTTTCTCATTTTTTTGAACAAGTTGCAAATGCTTTGGTACATCCATGCAAATGATTATGTACAATTATCTGCTGTTTCCTACATTATCAGTTGCTTATGTCATGTTGATCAAAATGTGTTATAATGGGTCTCTGTTGAATAGTCTTACCCCCACAACATTTAGGCATTAGTTCATAGCATAAGTCTTTACATGCAAAATGGTTAAACAAGTTGTCATAATATGTCAAGCATATTTCTATACATTTCCATTAGACTTTTTTTCTAAATCTGTCCTGAATTGATAAATTGCTCTCAAGTGAATGTTGAGTTTCACTAGAGGAAAAGTGAAGGGGAAAGTGTGAAGTGTTAGATCACAGGACATGTACAAATATTGTACTCTAGTTACACATTCAGCATTTGTTTGCTACTGTAAAAACATTTTGAAACCTCTCCAGCGCAAACATTTCTGTAAATGGAAGAAACATAGTGTTGCCACAATTTATAATTGATAGTTGTGGCAACTGAAAAATTTAGGGCAGTTTAGGGCAATTGGAAAAAAAACGAGTTGGAGAGGTTTGACATTTTTTACAATGTATGTTTTTGTATCACAATCTAATTGTAATTTGTTTACAGAACAAAAGTAAAGCTGTAAATGGGAATTCTTTCTTTGTTTCTTGCAATCTCTTGCAATATTTCAAATACACAAATGTGTAACTTCATACTGTTGAAATTGAAAAAGTGCAGACTTGTTCATTTACAATCATCATTATCGAAATGATACTGACACATATAATTGTGTACTCTTGTTATATTGACAACATGGCTAAATATATGAGTGTCTTGTTCATAAACAATGACACAAGGACTTGCCATTTTGATGTTCACTGATGTAAAAATTTAATTTTGAGAGATTAATTTAAGATTTTGAACAAGTTACACGCTTTTGCAAGAAATCCATGATGTTGTGCAGTTTGTACGAATTGTTCTGAGAAATGCACATAATATTTTGCAAATTTAAAAAATGATTCGAGAAATGTACCAATGCGACTGAGAAAAACTGTAACATGGAAAATACTGACATAGTACAAAATGTTAAGAAAATAAAATACAACCTAACAAGAACACTGTTTTGCTGTAAGTTGAACAAAAACAAAATACAGACAGAGAGAGAGAGAGAGAGAGAGAGAGAAAGAGAGAGAAAATACAGAAGTGCAATGATCATCAAGTGTATTTTTGTTTGACTTAATTGAAGTAAAAGCACATGGATGATGCTCAAAATCACACCGATTGACATGAACTTGTAGTCATTTTGTAAATAAATGTAATTAAAGTAAAATACTAATTTTCACAATCATCCTATTACTTTGATTCCAGGAATTAGCAAGAAAAAGTGAAATGCTTACCAAAAGGTCCTAATCTAGTATATGGTAAACAGGTGTAATGTGTCTAAACATTAATAATTCATATGTGTATGCATGTAAAAAAGCAAACAAAATAAAATGAAATAAAATGAACTGGACCTTTAGGTTTCCCAGTTAAATGTCATACAGCAGAATATACATTGAATGTGATTGAAATGACTTTTTGTCATCATCTGTATTCTGTGACTGTGAGCTATTGAGGTTGAAAGTCTTCAAATGTTCATCTCTTTCTTGTCTTTTTTACTTTATCTGTAAGAAAACACAGACAGAATCACAGGTGTTAAAGGATCATGTGATCTCACATTTACATGTAGTGTTTTACACAAAGATGAAACAACAGAAACTAACAGCAAAATAAGCATAAGATAAATTCAGCTTGTTTTAGCTTTTCAGTCAAATAATTAATATTTTTATTTAATTATTTAATTGAATTATTTGTCAATAAACAAATGTGTTGTTTCCTCTTCGTTATTCCTTAGATATCGCTTGTTTGACTGTTTTAAAGTACTGTAATAGTTTTCCAGTATTAATCTTTGTTGATGATACAATTCATCATGTTAGTTCAGTGTGTATTAACTAAAGTTTACAGTTACTGTGTTTGATTTAAAAACATGTTTGTAAATGTTGAAATAAACATATCATTTAAAAACTATATTGTTTATTGTTATGTTCATAAGTGAACATGTTGGTCATGTTAGCTAATACATGAACTAAAAAACAATATTATTGTAAAGTGTTACAAAAGTCAGAGTATTTTTGTTTGAGTACAAAATATTGACTATGAAAAAGCTTTTAGATATTTTCAGTGTTATTTATCATTGAGTCATATAACAGTGTTGTCTCAGATGAATCTACACACACTGAAGTGCTAAAACTAAACAGATATGATATGAATCTGTTCTCAAAACTCACGTGTTATTGAATGTTACTTACTATTCTTGCAGTGTTTTGTTTTCTTCCAGATGATCACATCTATCACAATATCACAATAATCCCCATCAGGATCAGTACTACCAATAATCCTGGACCAGTTTTCTCCCCGTTTGATGCTGTAATGGTTAAAGAGACACATAAGAGTTATTAGTGTCATTCACATCTAAATCAACACATGATATGATTGTTATTCTGTCTAAATATCACTTTAATAAAGATCTTCATTTAATACATATGTTTCCACAACTGACAGTCCATCATTCTTCATCTGAACAGCAGAAAATTCAACAATAAACTGACAAAACAACATCTGCAAACAGCTGAAATGATCTGTTAATATAAAAACACTTGTGATGAGGAGAATAATAAACGTCATGTGATGTTGTGAAGTGTAAATATCATGTCTACTGTATTTATTCAGATTTATAACCAGATTACTGATCCAGAATGATGTTCTGCTGAGATGTTCATCATGTTTATTAACAGATATTATGTGTTACTGTGATTCACACTGAGAAACAGAATCTCTGTTTAATATGATCTCTGTAATATTTACATTAAATCTGTGTTGATGTCACATCAATAGTTTAAAGCACAGATGTAAAGACACAAATAAATAAAAACAAGATACTCACCAGAGACAGTGACATCAAATCTCTTGTGAATGTTTTTACTGCCAGTGATGTTTACTTCATAAAGTCCAGAATCTTCAGATCTGATGTTATTAATGATGAGAGAACCAACCAGATTTACATCCAATCTGCCTGTGAATCTCCCATCAGCATCATTATATGGGATGTTTTTAGTTGTTTTGTCTGAATAAGCTATGAGAGAGTCTTTAAATCTCCACTCGATCACATCATCTGTCTGTATGTGAGTAACATTAGTGTGTAGAGTAACAGAATTTCCCTCCATCACTGACATCTTCTCTTCACCTGAATCAACAACAAATACACACAGAGATTCACAAATATTACACTTTATAAACATCATAATCTGTCATTTCAGTTTCTGGTTTTGTCTCATATGACCAGAAAACATTTATTTCCAATAGTTCTGGTTTGTCCTCATGATCTTTAGTAAACTGTGACTGTGTGGGTTTTGGTCTACTTTCAAATGAATTCTGGCATGGTTCCAAAGGCGTCTAATCGAACCAAAAACAGGAAGAGATAACATATGACCCTAAAAACACGTGGTTTGTAATATAAAAAGGAGTGTTTATTAGATCTGTGCTTGCGTGTGTATCGGAGGAATTCCTGGTGTAGTTTTGACTGCTTTAAACACTTCATGAGGTCTTCGCGAGTTACCGGCTTGCTAACAATATACCATCATGGTCTTGTCTCAATATACTGCAGGGGGCCCACAGACCCGAACACCATACAAGGGTTAATTTAGCCAACGGTGCGGAACACACCAGATAAACTAAGACAGAAGTTTAAGTCAATACCCTTGTGGTTAGTGCTCCAACATATAGCGCTGTTGCACTCCAGGCGACCCGAGTTCTAGTCCCAGCTTGTGGTCTATTTCCGATCATAACCCCTCTCTCACCCACTTCACTTTCTGCTGTATCTCTCCTACTACATTAATAAAGGCAAAAAAAAAATCTTAAAAAAAAACTAAGCCAAAAGACGCTCAAAACCTGACGACAGCCGACCATTGCTCGGTGTGTACCAGGTTTTAACCTTCACTCTAAAAGATTCAAAAGCAATTAAAAAAGAAGAAGCAGGTCAAATGTAATGGCAAAGACTGAATTATTTTGTTTTAATAATGTCAGTTTGTCTTATCTAAAATAATGGTTATATTTTACTAATTGAAACTAATAAATAAACTAGTTTCTAATGTTCTCATTTTATTTATTTTCTTAAACAAAATTTCATGTTAACCTTTTTTTTGACCTGTCATTATTTTTAAACTAAAAAAATGAAAGCAGAGTTTGCATTAACAGCTTTTTTAATACACAGTGTAGGCCGAACTGAAAGTTCATCAATGTGCGTCACTTCATACGACGCTGCGCAGACCGATCTCCCAATGATATCAAAGTAACGCGATAACTAGTCAAAAGCACAGCAGTTTATTCGCTCTCGCGGTACTTTGATGATCGTTCTGCGCAACTCCATATAAAGCCAAGTAGCCTACAGTCTGGTCATTCATTTACTCTAAACATCATCAGTTACCTGATATACACCGCCCACTGAAAAACAGCAATTGTTTATAATTGTTTAATTTAGCGTGAATAACTTTGCTCACAACATTATAAATAAGTCACTCACCACTGAAATTAACGTGGATTGTCCTGTGTATGATGACGTTTCTGCCATTTATTTCCACTTTATAATCTCCAGATTGATCGCTTCTGATGTTTGTGATGATCAGGTCTCCGGTCTGGTTGTTCACTTTAATGTTCGTGAATCTTGGGTCGATAGAGCCAGTTAAATTAGCAATGACATCACGATTAAACTTCCACTTCACATCATTGATGTTTCCATTAGTAACACCAGTGTATATAGTGAAAGAATCTCCCTCCATCAGTGACACCTTCACTTCATCTGTATCAACAGTAACAAACACACAGAAGAAACAGAAACTGTTACAGAACAAAGACTGAACTTGTAATATTGTCAGTAATTTCCACATAATTACACAATATAAACATGAACTGTGTGGTCCAAGATATAAGGACACACTAAACAATAATTAAATCTTAATAAAAAAAATGAAACATGAATCATCAGGTTTAGATTCTGTGGGTCATGTGCTGCTGTTAGTAAACCTAAAGAGTAAAATACCAAATGTTAAATATTTCATTCAAATGATTACAAAATCAATATTAATAATATTAATATACAATATTTTAGCGACTGGCCTCGACAGATCGATTGGCTATGTAATGAACTTCAAGAGGGGCAGAGAGTATCGCTGCCCTCCCAACAGCGCCCCACGTTTTACCTGATGTAAATCTGTGGTGAAAAATGAAAGTGCAGCACGGTCTGAAAGAGACATGGCGGCTACATTACATTTATTTATTGGTTGGTTGTAGTGATGTAGATCATCTTAAAAGTAATAATATATCAAGTCGCTCCCTTAAGGAATTAACCATGGTTTTAATATAGTATAAGTGCATTAACTCTGTTTTTTGCAGACTGTATGACCCTAATAGTTAAAAAAAATCTACAAACCCTCTCTCTTTCTATAGTGTTCTGGCTTTTGTGGAAACTAGTAACTTGGTGTTTGCACTTATTGTATTATTGCCCCTTAGGTATCAGGTTAAGATCATGTGCAGTCATGTGCTGCTGTCAGTAAATCTAAAGAGTTAAACACCAAATATTAAAACATTTTAAAATCCATGTTAAATATTTCATTCAAATGCTTTTATCCAAAGCGACTTACATTACATTGTACTATACATGTACATTTTGTATAGTAAGCAAGTGGGGGTTAGGTGTCTTGCTCAAGAGCATCTCAGCCGTTACCCGCCAGCCCTGAGAATCAAACCAGCAACCTTCTGGTCACGAGTCTAACTCTCTAACCACTGGACCACAACTGGCCACTTGTCGACTGCCCACTTGGCATTTCTAACTGGCCATTTGAATAAAACAATTCCACATGAAAGGAATAATATTATCTATATAATGTATAGGATGATGCATATACACAAGACATGCATAAGCCAGAAATGACTTTTTGAATATCTGTCCACTATAGTCACATCTATACATGAAAAAGTTCAATAAAACTATCACTTAATCTGAATATATTACTGTGATTGTCAGTGAATTTGTGATGGTAAATGTCACTGGATTACAAGTGACTCAACATAAAGAAGTTTAATGTTTCTGTTGTAATCAATCCAGAAAGTTTAATGATGTGTTTAATGTTTTTAATAATTAGATGTAATATGATTATTGTACAGCAGGTGGTGTTGTGGATAAAACTGCTGTTGATCAGAGAGGAAGACAAACATGATGTAAACTTTACAAGATTCTTAAACTGTGTTTCTATATAAACACTGAAATAAAACTTTATTTAAAGTTATTTCATTCTCTGAACACTGTTGAAATCACAGCACTGATGCTGTTATGTTATATGTTCTGATGTTGATATAAATATATTATATATCCCAGTATACTGTGTCTTATCACAAATTATGTTTTTAATAGGCCTACATGTGAAGTCTGAATTTTACATCATCCAACAGATAAAACATAAAAATGATTCTTCATACATCTTGATTATTCCAGAACTAAACTGTTTAAATACATTGAATGCAGATGATGACATTAAAAGACTTGAATTACTCACCACTGACAGAAACTCTGAATGTTTTGTTGTATTTTATTTCTCCTCTGCGTTTGATCTCCAGTTTATATTCTCCAGAGTGTTCAGATGTGATGTTTGTGATGGTGAGAGATCCAGTCTGATTGTTCAGATTCAGTCTGTGTCTGAATCTCTCATCATCAGGGTATTCTGCTGATTTATCTTCCACTTCTAAATCAATCTTTGCTATAACTGTGTCTGTATTAAACTTCCACACCAGATCTTCAGCTCCATTTATTTCTTCAGTTTTAATCTCTAGAGTAACAGAATCTCCTTCTTTCACTGACACTTTAACTTCATCAGCACCAAACACACCTGAAACAACACAAACACAATCTTTATTCAATAAAAGATCATCTTGTATAACACTGTATTATTAAATGCACAGACTAGTATTGAATGTGTCGGGTGTTTATCAGCTTTATCATTGTGTTGATAGATGACGGTGTTCTTTGATAATAAATACAGTGATTTATTCAGTTGTCTGTATTTATAAAAGCAGCTCATGTGACTGTAGTTCTAGTTCTTCATACTGAAGGTCTGAAATCAATGACCGCTTTGATTGGTCAAAGACCGGCCAAGAGGTCACATGACTATATGAAAATAAAAGAACGTGACACTCATGTCCCCCTAAATCCTGTACAATTCAACCAATCAGAAGACGACTTTAAATCTGCTGAAGTGTTTCCAGTGAAGTGTGTCGTATGCATCAGACATTCAATTCAATTCAATTTTTCAAAGAAAACAGAAAAACACAACAAAGGTCAAATTACCAAAACTTTAAATTAATTTATAAAATAAAATAAACAGCTGTCTGTGGATGTGACGTCTGAGACTGAAACTATAGTGTAGTTCAGTTTCTCATCTGTCATTTCACTGCAGTCTGTATCACAGAGATGAGATGTTGGATTACTCCACCACACACGCCTGTTCATGAATGGATGGATGTTCTGAATGTGTTTTAACATTTTAAGCAAATGTGTAGTTTTGTGTTATAATGTAGAATAATATACTGGGATCTTTTGATTGGTCAGTTTAAAAGAAGCATGCCTCATTTTATCACATGATCAGTAAAGAATAAGATTTTTTTTGCATCATTGTGAATGAACTCTAATGATATGAACTCATTAACTATTTCATCTACCACTGCTGTCAACGTTTTTTAGCATTAATATTAACAAACATTCATTTGAATCCTTGAGTAGTTTACAAACATTAAACAGTCAGTTAAACGTTACAATAATAATGTCACACACATATCAAACACATTCAGCAGATTCAACAGAGAACTGTGATCCGCTTAAAAAAGTGAATGTCGGCCCAAATCTGTTTCACTTCTTTTTAGTCACATGATCACATATTAACCAAATCTGTCTTCCACAGGAAGTAAGTCATATAGCCTGTGTGTTATACATCTAGGCCCATATGCAAAATTACTTATTTTTGAAAATGTTCACAAAATAACATCATCCGTTTTTTGCACTTTGATGGAAATTAAATTTCTTCTTTTATTTTTTATGTTATTCCTTTATTTATTTTTTAATGCATATGAAAGTGATTTGCACGCATTAAGTTCAAGGCACTGGTGCTTGCTTACAGAACAGCCACTAACACAGCACCCATCTACCTCAACTCTCTCTTACAGACCTACATCCCCTCCAGAAGTCTGCGCTCTGAAAACGAGCGGCGCCTCATTGTTCCTTCACAGAGAGGCATGAGATCCATCTCAAGGACATTTTCTTTCACCGTTTTTTCAAAAAAAATTCTACCTCTATTTTTCCTTTCCTAATGTTCTCTATATACTATCTTATACTATCTTGACGTTGTATTTGAAACTTTGTATTACTAGCACTTCTTGTGAATACTGCTTACTTAGACGAATCGCTTGCTGTTTTCCTCAATTGTAAGTCGCTTTGGATAAAAGCGTCTGCCAAATGAATAAATGTAAATTTGCACTGGGGGATGATAAGGAAAAAAACTGCATTTGTCTGTTCTACATCCTTGAATTGTGTCTGTATAAATGTTGCCCTTCATCTGACTTGATGTTTTCTCCTCCTAAAACATACAACATGATCAAAGGGACGAGGCAAACAGAGCAACCCACAAAAACCAGGATAACGCTAATGAAGGCAATGTGACAACTAGGAAGACTACAGTCTGAGTAATGTGTGTGTGGGGGGGTTGTGCCCTCTGGTGGAGAACAAGGGTACTCCAGCTGACGGGTGTGACACTTCTGCTTAACAAGAGACTTCTGCTCCATTTCTCAGTATGTTATAGAGTTTGTCTTCTCACTGCCAACTTCTTGCAATAATAAAAAATGTAAGACAATTTTTAAAGTTGATTTTGAAGGTCATACCAAATATGCAGTAATAAAACAAATGGGGTCTAATATGATTTCCCTTCAACTTATGACCATGGATAGTGGAAATAAATACAAGCAAAATAACCTCAGAAGGAGATCTGTTGAAAGAGTTTTAATTACTTAATTGCATTGAGGAAAGTGTGAAATTTGTTGACTTATTTTACATGTTTTAGTGTAAAAGTGTAACATATACAAGATTCTCTAAATGTTGAATGTTATTTAAAAACGGACTGTAGCTGAACACTGCAGTATAGCTGACGAGTGTTTTAATGTTTTTCTGTTATCCAGAGCAGAACGAAACCGAAAGTGCTGAATATACAATAAACAGGAATATCATTCATCGTGCAGAAAAAACAAAACCCATGAAAAGTTATTGATATAGAGCTATATGTGTTTATATTTCTGTAAAGTTAATTCATTGATATCTGAAGATCAGATGAGGCCTCGGCGTGTGTTTGGTGAACCGCACCCAAACCCCAAAACCCACCGAGATAAACACCCACAAACCCTGTTTACACCGGTGCAGGTTTATTTTAAAATACAGAATTATATTTAGTGCTTATTTTTCATTATTAATGGTACATGCTGTTAAAACTGCAACCAGATTTGTGTTCACAAAAGACTGAAATGAGCTGCGCAACATCTTCCTGGTGTAGTTACGCCTATTCTTAGAAAACCGTTACGCGGCGCTTATTGGTCTACAGCCAAAACCCACATCATAAACTTATACACCACACGACTAAACATGATGTTTGAAGGATTTATGAACACAATATTGTCACACATTTTACACAAGATGTATTTCTACAGCATATTATTCGTTTAGGCTTATGTTAAAATATAAGAGAAAACTAAAGGATTAGGCCAACAACAAATGCGCAATTTCTTTTTCCGACTTAAAAGTGAAACCGCATGTGTTAAAGTAATAAATAAATGTCACTCACCGTCCAGGATCAGTAAAGAACAGACGAGTATTACGAGATTCTTCATGGTGATGTTTCTCTCATGTACATTGAGACGACTTGAGATCAGTGTCAGTACACGATCCGTCCGCGCATGCGCATAAGGCCGTACTTGAAAACGCGCACATGATAATTCTGTTTTGCGACGATTTACGACACTGCACGATCTGTTCCACGCATGCGCACCTTTGTACCGCGAGACTTTATTTACTCACAGCGAAAGATGTAGTGCTGCAAAATAGAAGAGAAGTTTGCATTTGCGCTGCAAATATTTGGTTGAAGGGCTGGTGGCGTTAAAGAAGAAGGTCTCACGAATGGCTGCAAATTTCGTTATAAGAGGTAAGTGACTGTGTGGGTATTTTAAATACTAGTAGCATTGTTTTAGTTAAGACGTGTGAGCCTGTCAGTAACGACGTTTCATCTAGTCAGACATCGTAACCGCCAACATTTTTCACCACACGTGCTGTATTGTAGTACCAAACAAAGCAGCAAAAACATTACTTAACAAACATTGTTTGTCTATCACAGAAAGTAAATTATTCTACACTGGCTTCAGTTAATTATTTGGTCTAAATAATAAATGTGTCCATCAGGTCAAAAGCTGTCACAGATGCCAAAAGACTGACCCCATGTCTCCTGCCCTTCACCCTATTAAGGTAGAGCTTACCTTGGTGTACCACTTGAAGCAAGTTATGTATAAGGTGATGTGGTAATATTACATATCTTCACAGGTGAAAGAGCCGTGAGAGGTGGTCGGTATGGACCTCAGACCATCAATACGTCCTCACGGTGATAGACCTGTTCACCAAGTGGGTTATCGCTGAGCCTTTAAAGTGTGGCTGAAGCACTTGTGTCAAAGCTGTACACATTTGGTATGGTCCGGAAAATCATCACTGACAGGAGCCGTGCATTTGGTAATGAGGTATGTGTCCTGTTTACCCTCTCACTTCACCCCCATCACACAGGTCATATGACATCATCACAATTCACGCTGTTTAAAGCCTTATGTCATTGGTCATTTCTGAGACCAATTTTTAAAAAAATAACCATGTGTGTCTGAATTATGTACAGCTTAATGCACACATATTTGCGGCGCTGAACATCAAGCATGCCATCACAAGTGCAAGAGCACGTCCAGCAAAACAAATTGTTGTTCAGTGTGTCTTCAAAGGGAGGACTTTTGGAGCCTGGGGCTAGATGAGGAGGTGGAGAGCAATGTAAGTGCATATTGCCGTAAAGAATTTGAATGGTTCTAATGCCTTTATTGCAATTATGCAAATTGTTCTGTGCTTTCAGATTGCGAATGCGTGCTTCAGGCTGGTAGAGGAGGCAGCAAGGCGACATGTATGTATTTGTATTTACCTCAATGACTTGCACATAAATTTGCATTACAGTATCTCACAAAAGTGAGTACACTCCTCACTTTTTTTCAAATATTTTGTTATATCTTTTCATGGGACAACACTATTCGGTTGTTTAGTCTGACGTCACGCACCACCATATATGGAAGGTCATGTACCGTCTCCGGGTCCAAACGCTCTTATCAGATGCCATAGGCAAACAGTAAAAAAAAACTAATAAACGCTTGTGGTGAGCTGTAAAACCGCGATTCTGACCTTTCTCTTCATAACGAAATCCCAAATGGTCATTAAATGTTTGAAGTTTATTAAAATATTAATGTTGGTGAGTTTATTAATTTTTAGACGATATGAATAAACAGTGTTTATAAACGGCTGTTTATGTTGTAGCTCCGCTTAAAACGAGTGTAGGCTTGGACCCAGAAATGGTATTCCTGACATCATCACTAAACAACCGAATAGAAATGAAACTGTGATGCATCTTAAGGTAGTCAGTGTACAGCTTGTATAACAGTATAGATGTATTGTCCTCTGAAAATAACTTAACATACAGCCATTAACGTTGCTAAGAAGGAGGCTATTTTTCTGGACTCATTATGTCCAAATGGGTTTGGAGATTTACTTTCAGTCATTTAGCAGATGCTTTTATCTAAAGCGACTTACAAATGAGGTGAACAGTAAAAGTAACTGGAACAACACAAGGACAAAAAAAGTGACATTTTTTGTAAGGATAGAAACAGAAGCAGAATAGCCTACATAAATCAATCAATCCAAATTCTCAATTCTGGCATCACTTATTCACTCACTGTCATGTGGTTGAGTTTAGTGTTATATGGATTGTGACCTCTAGTGGTGAAATGATGAAAGTGCAGACAGAACAGGTACATTAGTAAAAAACATGAACACTTGTGTAAAACCAGTATGGCACCATTAAATAAAGTCATGCTGGTACTTTTATAGAGTTTAATGGGTCTGAGAGACATTAGGTTTCTGTACATGAGTGATGACGTTTCATTAATCCAATAATTCTTCTGCTAAAATAGTAATGTTTATCATTCATCACCTCAACCTGATGACTTAAGTAGATGTAAAGTAAAACATCATGTGGTTTAATCATATGCTTATAAGCTTTATTTGTGTGAACATTTTTAAAAATGTTTCCTACTATGTTCTGTCCAATATTTACCAAACCATGGAATAAAAACATTTTTAATGTGTGCATTCACAATCAACTTATTCAACACTTTATGGACGTTAATAAATCATTTTGTAAAATTAGTCATTATCAATGGTTCAGAACTCTTTCTTTTAATGTGTTTACTGATGCTTTTCTCCATATTTCTGCACACAAATGTATAGTATAAAGCAATGTAAGTGGTTTTGGATAAAAGCATCTGCCAAATGCATAAATGTAAATTTCAATGTACAGTACGGTGTGTTTTCGGAAAAAATTCCTTTGTTGTCAGTGCTGTGTAATAGTGACTTCTAGTGGTGAGATGATGAAATTGCAGTAAACTGTATTGATTAGTGTTAGTGCAATATGATGTTCTTATTAATAAAAACGAACCATAATACTATTTATTTCATTTTTAAAGGACAAAATGCTTTACTTAGGTACATATATAAAAAGATATCCAGCTATAAATGAAAGCATTTTTGTACTAGGCTATGTAAAATAAACAAAACAAATAATTCTACGCATGTCCATGAGATGACGCCATCGCAGCATTTTTAGTGACTGAACATAGCAGATGATGATCCATCATTTTGAATAATTTTATTGTCACACACAGTTACAGAAGTTTTACAACTTGCAGTGAAATAAAATCTGCCAGCTCTTTAGGCCGTGGAAATAGTTAAATACAAGACAAAACTATGAAACGTATGGGAAAGGTCTGAGATAAAGCAAAAATTTTATATAATATATAAATATAATATAAAAATATAATTTCAAATGACAGTATATATTTACAACTAAAAAATTACATTTCGTGCATGACCAAAAATATGTATTAAAACACCAGATGTCGCCTAGAACATGAAATGAAATCAAATGTGGATAACAGTTCGCTTTAGTGCACCCAGGGTGGCCAGATCTGCGTAACAAAGTCAGCCAGTCTAAATAATAAAAATGCATAAATTACACATTTTACATTAAATAATTTGCTTTACACAAATTCTTCTGATAATCACTGTATTGATAACTTTGAAAGATGTCTGTTGAACAAAACCCTGCCACATTTAACCCTCTGTTTAAGTATTGGCTCAGTTTGTGTGAAAACCGCAGATCTGGCAACACTGACTGCATCTCTTCAGCTTATCTACTGAATCTGTAGTCATGGGCCAGATAGAAAGCAGCGTTTAATATAATGTTAGTTTACCATCGGAAAGGACATTTAATCCATGTAGAGTTGCAAACTAATGTAATAATAAAGCAAACAGAACTGTTTGAAACCCAGAGAGAGCTACACCCGTATGAAAAATAACCAAGGTTAAAAAACATGGTATTACTACAGTTAAACCCAAAAAACATGATTACTGTAGTAAAACCACATAAAACGTAATGTTCATTTTTGTAAGGGTAATGGAAATGCACCTTCATAAATTCACCATTTCACTCCTCACAGACAACAATATTAATTGTGATAATAAATACATGTAGGATATGGAATTTGAGATCAAATAGTATTTCTGAACTATACTTTAAAGTGTTTAGCAGTAAATATGTTTTGGGTGTTTCTGTGAACTTGTGAAACTAAAGTGACAGAAAAGCTGTGAAGATGTTTAATGGTTGTCATGTGTTGTGATGGCCTTTAACTCTTCTTCTGTTTGCTCGTGTGACTCTTGTACAGATTCATCAGTGGTTCAAAGTGAGTCGAGTGGAACTAGACCCAGATATCACAGGAACGTCTGTAAGATGTCTGGAAAACATCTGCTGTGTAAAAACATCTGCTAAACATCTTAAAAGAGCAGTTTTACATCCATTCTAAATCATAAACATCTTACAGACGTCTATATGACATATCAGAGACGTATTGCAGATGTATGTGTGCTATCAGGGCTGTTAAAGGGACAGTTCACCCAAAAATGAAAAGTCTGTCATCATTTATTCACCTTTGAGTTGTTCGAAATCTGAATAAATGTCTTCATTCTGATAAACGTTCTTCATAAAAAGCTTTTAAACTCAACATGCTGTTTTCAGCTCTGTTTGCTTTTTCATTCTGCTGTTAAGCGCTTCGTAACACTTTATTTGAAGCGTTTCTGTTATGCATTTAACTAACCCAAACCCCAATCCTAACCCTAAATTAATATTAATATTTCAGCACATTTTCCACAGTAACATTTTTAAAAAGCTTTTGAAACACAGTGACCTCAGACCTATTTACAAGAACACAAACACATTAGCATCTACTGTACAGCTTGTGTGAAAATAAGTTCACACTGATGTTAAAAATACATTGGCAGCAGATTCACACATGATGAGAAACACACAAACACAAACTACTGCAGTCATCCAAACATTTTTACAATTTTAAAGGCTACGTGTAAATGTATGTTTTCATATATATTTATATATTACATTTTTATGTGATAAAACTTTCAATCCTCTCTCTCTCTCTCTCTCTCTCTCTCTCTCTCTCTCTCTCTCTCCCTCTCTCTCTCTTTCTCACACATACACACACACACACACAAATGAACGAACGCATGTGTGCCGTTAGCTTCTCTGGGCCCTATGGTCCACTCCGTGTCTGTTTGTGATGGTTATTTTAATCGTAACGTTATATATTATATGCTGAAAATGATTGACGCATCACTTGTGTTCTGTTTGTGCTCGTGTCTGGTTGGTAAGTTGACTTTGTTATTTTAATGTAAGCCAGTAGTTTTTAAACAATATCTTAATTCATGTTGTGAAATTACTATGAAATCTATAGTTGATGTAGTTTTGTGTATATAGTTTTGATCCGTGTTTGTGTTCACATTACATACAAACTGATTCAACGCTTTATATTCATGAATAAATGATCTTGTTGTTAAATCACTACATTAACATTACAAACATTATTAGTGGTGCTTGCAGAATGCAAATCATCACTATTGATATCTTGCGACATATTTGTCTTGTTCTACCGAAATTTCTGCGAGTAACTCGATCCACACAGGTTTGTCATAGGCCCACGGGTCAAATCGAGCAGCCTATTGAGGAATGGTGTGCTATGACTTTTATAAGCGATCGGGCGGAAGGGGTTTGATAGGAGGTCAAAAAATAACTAGAAAAATCCCATAGACTTAACATTGCGCCGAACGTTGGCGGGTCGTAGAAACATGCGGGTCACCACATTTAAAGAGGCTGGCAGGCTCTGTAACAACATACCTCACAATGGGGTATAAGTTGCACCCCTGGGGCGTAAGAGCCACCCAAAATTCCCCATTGACTTATAACGGGCAGGAAATATGCCCATATATCACCAGTAACTTCATTAAGATATTAAGCCACGCCCATAGCAACCAAACAGATTAGTTTAGCAACCATTTAACAAGACCTTTATTTCTATATCAGAACATCATTAGCATCATGCTAGAAACCTTTTAATCTTGCTAGCTTACATGCTAATCGTGTTAATATCATGCTAGCAACATACTAATCATGTTAGCATCATGTTAGTAACAATACTAATCGTGCTAGCAAACATGCTAATCATGTTGACCTCATGTTAGTAACATGCAGGTCATGTTAGCATAATGCTAATACATGGTAACTTGATGTTCTTCTGAAAATGTAAATATCTAGTTTGTGTTTTAATGATATTTGGGTCAGGAATTCCTTAACATCTTTGTTTCAAAATGGGCGACTAACATCCACAGAAATGTTTACAAAAGGTTATTTTAGTTTATAAGAAGTCTGTAAGAAGGAACTGATTATTTTAAAAATAGCTTTTTATGGCATCAGTTCCTTTATTTTTAAAGTGTACTTTTATTCGGTTTGTGATTTAACCCTTTAGAATCTGAAACTAAAGCAGGGTGTCTTTCAGGGGCGTTGCTAGACCTAAAGCTCTACTGGGGCACAGGCCCCCATTACTTCTACTTTTTTCAAGCCTGATAAAAACATTTAAGTATCTTAAACATACTTAACACGAACATTATCATACACTGCATGGAAATAATAAAGCAGAGAGAATTTTTTCTTGCATATTTGCATTTTTCTTCATAACAATGATAACAATGAATAAATAGGCCTACATCTGTTCAAGAATTAACAATTTTAAGGAACCAATCATTTTATAGCATCAACTAAAATAAAGAACATATTTAATCTAAATTAAAAAAAAAGGTATTCCCAAGTTTTCCTGAGACTTTTTTCTTTAATGTCTGAGACCTGACTGCCGTCTACTGCCAGAAAGTCTATGGGAAGAAGGATTATCTTCCAACATGATAACAACCCAAAGCACACAGCAAAACTGACCACAAAGTGGTTGAAGGAGAAAAAGGTGAATGTCCTTGCATGGCCTATAGCAGGGGTAGGCAACGTCGGTCCAGCATTTTAGCTCCAACCTTAATCAAACACACCTGAACAAGCTCATCAGTGTCTTCAGGGTTACCAAAGCTACAGACAGGTCAGTTTTTCCAAAGTTGGAGCCAAAATCTGCAGGACAGTGGCACTCCAGGACCGACGTTGCCTACCCCTGGCCTATAGTCAAATCTGTGGAGTGACTTGAAGACTGCAGTCCACAAACGGTCACCATCAAATTTAACTGAACTTGAGCAGTTCTGTAAAGTCTAGATGTGCAAAGTTAGTAGAGACATATCTCAAGAGACTAAAGGCTGTGATTAAAGCAAAAGGTGGTTCTACAAAATACTGACACAAGAGGGTGATCCTTTATCCAAATCCGTGATTCTTGTACATTTTTTTCTGACATTTTGGTGTTAAATCTTTTGCTTGGATGTTAGAAGTTGCACTGAGTAAATACAGCTGGATTAAACAAAAACTGTGTCCATCTTTATTTCAAGCTGCAAAGCAACAAAATGTGATTATTTTGAAGGGGGTGATTCTTTTCTACCACTGTATCTAGCGACGCCGCTGTCTTTTCAGAGAACAAACAACTAAATAACCAATACATTATAGCTTTTGTTCAGATATACATTATAACTATTATATATAATAGGCACATATAATCATGTACCATGTGTGAATGTGTTTGTGTTGTTCAGGTGTGTTTGGTGTTGAAGTGAAGTCAGTGTCAGTGATGGAGGGAGAATCTGTTTCTCTAAACACTGATGTTACTCACATTAAGATAAATGATGAGATCGAGTGGAGATTTAAAAACATCCGGATCGCCAGAATCAAGAGATCAGACAACATTAATCCTACATATGATATTATTGATGATACTGAGATATTCAGAGACAAACTGAAGATGAACAATAAGACTGGAGATCTCACCATCACACACATCACAACTCAACACTCTGGACTTTATAAACTCAGTTTTCTTAGTGGAAGTAAAGAGACAGTCAAGAGATTCAGACTTACTGTTAATGGTGAGTTGAGTTTTATATCATCTAGATGTTTATTTGAGCGTTTCTACAATCTAAAGTAAATAAATTAAACAACAAATGAGGCAACCAAAGCAAACACAGAGAGGCATGAGATCCATCTCAAAGACATTTTCTTTCTCCGTTCCCGGCTGGTGGAATGATCTTCCTGTTTCCATCAGGACTGCTGGATCAATTTCACAATTCAAAAAACAGCTGAAGACCCACCTCTTCCATGAACACTTAACTGTCTCATAATATATTATAAAAAAAAAAATTAAAAAAAACTTTCTACCTCTATTTTTCCTTTTCTAATGTTCTCTATATACTTGCTTATACTATCTTGACGTTGTATCTGAAACCTTGTATTACTAGCACTTCTCGTGAATATTGCTTTCTTAGATGAATCGCTTGCTGTTTTCCTCAGTTGTAAGTCGCTTTGGATAAAAGCGTCTGCCAAATGAATAAATGTAAATGTAAATGTAAATGTAAACAGGAACTAAACACAGGAAGAAAGTTAGAACAGAAAATAAACAAAAAAGTCCCTACAAAACAAAAGACACAGAATTGAGATTATGACATTATTAGGAGTGTGAATCTTTGGCTAAACTATTTTTGCAATTAATAAAATCAAGTATATATACTGTATATTTATTTCGGTTCTAACAAACGATTTCTACAACAAAACAACTTTCCACAACTGGTAATACATATTGACCCAAAAAGGAGTAGGCCGAAGCCTTTGCTTACTAAGCCTTTATACATAATTATCAAATAAGCAGCACTACTTTAAATAATTATCCAAAAAAGAAGAAAATAAAGAAAAGATTTGAGACGAATCCCAAAATATGATCACATATTCCAAAAAAACATGATTCGAAAATAAACATTCCAATGTTACTTCAATCATTTAATTAATACAACAATACTCATTAAATCTTATAATTATGTATCATCTTATTTTTTTACAACTTCTTAAATTTTAAGCAATTGAATGTCAGTTCCATTAACTATATGTGATGCATCTCTGTTTATAATAAATGTGAATAAATAAAAATATTGATATGACACCGTGGAAGCACAAGCTGGTGAACCCCAATGAGATCAAACAGTGTTCACAGATTTAAACACAAAAATGTACCCAAATAACAATAACTTGTTTTATGCTGAAAACATGAATCTGTCACTGAACTTCTGTCTCTGATTCAGATAAAGTGAAGTCAGTGTCAGTGATGGAGGGAGAATCTGTTTCTCTAAACACTGATGTTACTCACATTAAGATAAATGATGAGATCGAGTGGAGATTTAAAGACATCCGGATCGCCAGAATGAAGAAATCAGACAACATCAACCCTACATATGATATTATTGATGATACTGAGATATTCACAGACAAACTGAAGATGAACAATAAGACTGGAGATCTCACCATCACACACATCACATCTCAACACACTGGACTTTATAAACTCAGTTTTCTTAGTGGAAGTAAAGAGACAGTCAAGAGATTCAGACTTACTGTTAATGGTGAGTAGATTTATTTAATCTATTGTTCACATATGCAATCCAGAACTCTCAGGGCTGTGATCAAGTCCACTTTAGACATCATGAAATTCTTTACGCACTCCTCAGGAAATACCCACCGACATTTTGTGTTAGACATACTGTAGGCTTACAGAAATCAGTTTTTATTGCATTTATGTATTATTGTCCTTCTGTTGTTCCAATTGCTTCTATTGTTTACCTCATTTAAGTCGCTTTGGATAAAAGCATCTGTTAAATGAATAAATGTAAATGTACTTGGACAGACCCTGCAACCTTTAATTTTATACATGTTAGCATGTCAGCTATATATGTAGCCTACACTTCATGCACATCCATACACCACAAATGATTGTGATGTCACAACAACAACTTTAACTTGCTGACATCATCCATTTCTCTTAGCTTTAGATTTCACTGTAGCTCAGTGGTTAGAGCGGTGCTAGTGACGCCAAGGTCATGGGTTTGATTCCAGGCATTGCACATACTCAGAAATAAATGTGTAGTATAATGCAATATAAGTC
Organism: Oreonectes daqikongensis; assembly: GCA_026939265.1. Lineage (NCBI taxonomy): Eukaryota > Metazoa > Chordata > Actinopteri > Cypriniformes > Nemacheilidae > Oreonectes > Oreonectes daqikongensis. The sequence goes on from JAOTQM010000145.1 coordinate 405,137, forward strand.
ACTTTGGATAAAAGCGTCTGCCAAATGCATAAATGTAGTGAAATTGTAAGGTGTTCGTACTATTTATTGTCTTGTTGTGTATCATTCCAGCATCAGATGTTTATACTCCAGCATCAGATGTTTATACTCCAGCATCCTCAGGAGGACTTCACTCAGATTATATCATTCATCTCTCTTGTGCTGTTGTTGGATCTGTGATGATTGTAACGTCACTTCTGGTCTTCATCTGCAGGAAACACACAAACACACAACGACAGGGTAAATAATGACAACTACTGTGGTTGAATTGGGGATATTTACAAATTATTTTTATTTAAATATTTATTTGATAGCTGATCATGTGGTGTATTTACACAGAATGTCATAATATTCAACAATGTAAAGATAATATTCCAGCAGATTAAACATGTTCATCTGTTATTATTGTTACAGATCATGAAAAACAAATCATCTGCTCTGATTCGACATTCATCAAACACAACACAAAGGTAAATTTACTGATCTATCGTCTATACGTCTTCTCTCTGTGTCAGTCCATCACATTACTGACATGATACACATGCTGGTTTATATAGATAGAAGCTCTCTTGAGACAACAATTATACAGAATTGTTTATATTCAAAAGTTTGAAAAGCTTATAACAAAATGTCAATAAATGAAATCCTTAAGTTCAGTGCACCCCTTGTGTGAGTTTATATGGAAAACTTTAAGCTTTATCATTATACTCAAAACTCAATGTTTGTGCAGAAAATAAAATATTTCCATTATATTCCCTCCTGTTGTCTAAGTCTAGACAATTTTTTTTTTTAAATTTCCTTTTCAATTTTTTATATTTTTCTCTTAAAAACAAAACAAAATTTCTCTTCAAAATTCTACAGAGAATCACTGTAGTAATAAACCTAAATCATTTGATCATTTATATATTTGGCAGACACTTTTATCCAAAGCAACTTACATTACATTGTACTATACATTTGTACATTTTGTATAGTAAGCAAGTGGGGGTTAGGTGTCTTGCTCAAGGGCACCTCAGCCGTTACCCACCAGCCCTGAGAATCGAACCAGCAACCTTCTGGTCATGAGTTCAACTCTCTAACCACTGGGCCACCGACTGCCCATATATTATATAGTTTTCATTGAGCAGTGTGTTCACACACATCACACACGGTCAGGAACATTTATGTTGATGATCTTTTGGCTATAAACCGGCTGCATATTTGAACAATCAGCACTGCACCCGCCTTGTGTGTCTTTCTCTGAGCCGCGGTCCATTGTCGCTTTGATCTAAACTGGACGAGAAGCACACAGGATGCTGCATTTGGCGTCGGCGCTACAGCTCTGGACTCGAAGTCCTGTCGCCATGCATATAGTTTTTTTAAGAAAAAAATTATTTTGAAGAGAATTTTTTTAAACAAAAAAAAACTAATTTTGAAGAGAAAAAAACATTTAAGAGAAAATATATATAGTCTAGACTAAAGGCCATTGCACATAGAGTCTGAAATTCGCATCCGAAACTTTCGCACGTTAAAAAATAAATACGACCTCACGTTGTTTCAATCACATTTACACACTGCCTACGAAATTTTCGTCCGTCATAAAAATAATCGGACCGGGTTCGATTTTCTGCGTTTTTCGCATCCGTAGCAAGCATTTTGATGGGTGTTTTGAGAATTCAGAGCCACCATACAAGCGAGGATGACGAATACGAAAAAACGTATACGAAAATTTCGGACTCTATGTGCAATGGCCTTAAGGCTAACAGGATTTTTTTTCTTCCGTATTTTTTTTCACATTAAGGTTCAGGGCTTCCGTAATGCTCAACTCAACTCCACAGTCCGCCAGATGAGAATCACTGAACGAGTTGTAACACATGACAACAAATACCATTTTAAACACAAGTATTCTTAACGAAATAATGATATTAAACGATGTATCAGCATAGAAACATTGTAAGCTTAAGTTTCTTTCTTACTGACAGTGACACCTGTTGGTCACTGTTGATACTGCATGCTAATTGTTAGCTAGTATTTATTTTTTGTGTGGCCTCTTGAAGAGAGAAAAACAATTTGTAAGAGGAAAAAAATGTAAGAGAAATTTTTTTGAAGAGAAAAATAACATTTCTGAAGAGGAAAAAAATTAGTCTCATAAAAAAATAGTCTAGTCTAGCAACAGGAGGGAATATAAAGAAATAGGCAAAATTTTTCTTCACCAAATTTTTTTCACATTGCGGTTCAGGGCATCCGTAGACTTTCCTTCTGACTGTTGAATGCTTCTCACATCCCATAATGCTCACGGCTGAGTTTCTCTTTTCTGTTTTCTTACAGATGTCTGAAATGACAGAAGTGGTTTACATGAGCATTAAACAGGATCACATTTGTACTAAAGAACAGGACTTCAGTAAAGTACAGTATTATGTTCGTATAAATAAAAAACTCAAATAAAACAAACACAATTGATTTGTTTGTGTCACTTTGTGTATGAATAACTGCAGTTGTTGTGTATAAATAAGATTCTTCCTCCTCATCTTGATGTTTAAAGTCATTCCACTGATAAAGGTCTGTTGTGTTTCCCTCTGATTTTACAAAATAGATTTTACAATTTTATTTATTTTATTATACATTTTTGATACCTGAATATTAATGTATGACAAGTATAATTTGTGAAAATGAACATTTTACAAGCAAAAACAAAAAATGTCTCTTTCTATCAATAGGTTGTGTTCTGGCTTTTGTGGAAACTAGTAACTTGGTGTTAGCACTTATTGTATTATTGCCTCTGTATGACATATCGCTTTATTGCTTCCTAATCTCTCTGGAAGTTGCTTTGGATAAAAGTGTCTGCTAAATGTAAATGTAGCTTTACAGATATTGTCCAATTTATTTCTATTGTTGTTAGAATATATATTTGGTAGATTAAATTAGTTTAATACATGCATTTATATCACTTTCAATTTCTGAATGTCATATTTCAATCAATAAAACAACAAGCGCAATCAGTTTAAATGTAGCCTAAATCTGAAGTAAAACTACGGAGTTGGCAACCCTGGTCAGCTTTCGGACGCAGCCAGAGTCTGCGCAGTAGTGGGCGCGAGGTGAAGTCGCGGTATCAAGTGTTACCACGCCTTTTTTCTTTTTAAATCTTATAACTAACTAAAACTAAACTTTTTAGAAACATACATCAGCGTGATAAACGAACTAGAATGACAGAAACTATCTTTTTCAAAAATGTATTTGAGGAATAATAAAATAATTTATTTAGTTTGGTGTTAATATTACCAGTAGCTCCTTACTGCAGAACAGGGGGCGGGGTTGGATCCAGACTCAGTCTTCTCCCACTGCATTTTGATTGTTCGACACTGGATCCAGTTAAAAGTGCTCAGAAATGTATATGAAGTATGCCAAATATATATTACATAAAACATAAATATGACCTATATTAATACATGATTTATATTAATATTAACTATACTGTTTGAGATACGTCTTACAATAATATAATGCTTTATGAACACATTTATGCGTGTTTCAATATCATTTGAAGATATGTGACGCTGTGCAGGGGAAGGGGAATTTATTCGCGAGTCAGGTTTAGTCGATAAAACACTTCCGCAAAGGATACAGCTGTCATGACTCCTCAGAAAGCATCCTCACTCCTCGATCCTCGCCTCCTCCCGGTGCAAATAGAGAACTGAGATGTCCTTAAAGATGGCTGAGCTCGAACGGTTTCCGGGTCATAAACTGTAATTCATCTTCTGGCCGCTAGAGGCTCCAAAACAGAGCAGAATCTCATTGAGCCCCATGTTAAAATGACCAAGTTTATTTACAGCACATAAAACATGTTTACAGCCTGGTACAAAAAAGATTTTGGTCTATATAGCGAATTTTGCCCTTCATGACAACTGTGAGGGGGGTAAACTTTTTTATTACTCATCCGTTTAAATAATATTAAGATTCCACTTGAGTGACAGGTGGTTTCACCAACCAGGCATCTCAGCTCAACCCACGTCCCACGGCTCAACCCATTTTCGAGTGACGCGCGGTGACGCGCAGCCAAGATAACGACGACCGGCTCCGCCCACTTAAGGCTACATAAATTGCTCTTCACAAACCTATGGGTGACGTCATGGACACTACGTCCATGTTCTATACAGTCTATGGTTGTATTAGATCCCTTTCTCTTCAAAATGTTGTTTCTGCCTCTCATGTAGTTTATTACTGGAATAGTTCATTTAAAAATTTAAACTGGAAAAAGATTTGGTCCTAACAACAAAAATATTTCCTCATTAATAAATAAAGGAAGTGACATTCAAAATCATAAATGTCTTGTCATTATACAGAACAATTTTGGAAAAGACATTAATGCCTTTATTATTGAGAATATTGACAATGGATTATCAATAACTTTTAAGGATATTATTTTGGGATATTATGACTCTACTAAGAACAATGTTTGTTTTATTGTAAATTTAATTTATTTTCTTTGTAAATTTTACATACATAAGTGTACATTTTCCAATAACAAACAAATATTTCGGGTCTTTTTAAAAGATTTTAAGATGTATCTGGATTCTATTTCACCTTCTTTGAATAAGAAAGCAACTAAAACAATTTTGTTTTGTAAACACTTTAGATTGTATGATAATACAGGTGGATAGTTAATTTCTCACCCTCTTTTTTCTCTCCTTTTCTCTCTCTTGTTTGTTTTTCTTTCTTTCTTTGGTATTGTTCGATTTGTTTTAGTGTTCCATGCTGATGATGTAGAACATGTTAGTTTGTGTGCATTGTATGCATATGAAAATGTTGTGCTTATTTATACATTTTATGTCAACATGTCATACTATTTACACGCTGTATAAAGCTAATGTATACATTGAATGTGAACATGTCATCTCTGCATAATGTTTAATAAAAAAATAAAAAACAGTCTATGGTTGTTGCTTTACCATTTCAGCATTGATTCGTAACTAAAGTTTTTTTTTGTTGACGGAAAATAAACTTGTTAAAGACAAACTTTATTTATTAACGTATTTTTAATAACATACTTTATTAGGTTTAGGGTAAGGGTTTGGGTTAACATATATTTTACTGTGATCGTTACTTACAAGCATAAACTAAACTAATTTAGACTAATCCCTACTTCTGAATGTATTTCTGAACTATAAAACACAGTCTTCTAGTAGCCTAAATATGTTTTGTGTGTTTCTGTGAACTTGTGAAACTAATGTGACAGGCAGAAAGGCAGAAAGGTTTTTATGCTGTGAAGACCTTTAACTCTTCTTCTGCTTTAACCCATGTTTTTTTATCATAGTTGAACGGTCAGTACAGAAATTCACCTTTAACCAAACTTGAATGAGTTTGTTTTATGTTTAGTTTAAAGTATGTTGATCCAGGGACATCTTTTACTTGACAAAATCAGTTAGAGCTTCAATTCCCAGAAAATGAAATGTAAAATTTGAGCACTTTGCTTTAAAAAAAAAAAACATCTGCTTAATTCATACATGCATGTGTATATATTTTAGAGCAAAGCTAGCGCAAGGAATTATATGAGAATATCATTTCTATTCAATTCTATTCAAAGAGTTGAGTGAATGATAATATAATCAGCTATAAGCACATTTTCAATGTTAACATCTTTAAAAAAGTTTCTGGAACACAATGACCTCAGACCTGAATATAAGAACACAAACACTTCTGCATGTTCACTGTAAAGCTCAAAATAAACTTCACACATTTGTTTAAAATACAACAGCAGCAAGTTCACACATTATGATCTGATAAACTATCAAGTTCACACATTATGATCTGATAAACTGAAGAAACACAAACTACTGCAGTCATCTCAACATTATTCCACTGCAGTCTTACACAGTTTTACATGTGTTTTCACATTAATATTGTTCATAAAGAAACATTACCATGAGTGTTTATCATATGAGTTTAGATTCCCAGTTAAACCTGTTTATTAGAAGCAAAGATGATAAATATAAACAAGATGTGCCGCAGCCATTATAATGAATGAGCCAATGTAAGCTTAAGAAACAAATGTTATGTTACAGTTGATGTCAGTTTTAAATGTTATTCGCAAATATGTTGTTTAATTGGTATTTTAGCTGGAATTTTAGTCTTCCCTGTTACAGCTCTAATATGATGTAAATACACAAAAATACAAAAAAATAAAGGAACACTTAAATCATATATTTGATTTCTACAAACAAACAATTCATATAAAAAAGTCTAAATATAAAAAAGAGTTGTTGGTATATATTATTGTAGGAAACAGCACACTCAACCCGCCCAGTTTTGGAGTTTATGCCACATTCCTCACTTCTAAAGCAAACCTTCACACAAACCTTTTTACATTAATAGATTTAAAGAAAACATAAGTTGGTGAATTTATATATTGATCAGAACTTTTCACTAGTGTGAACATAAAACAATCATAATAGCTCTTTTACACACACGCACGCACATTTAAAGCCACACCTCTTCACCTCTTGTTCACTTTAGTCAACACACAACATTTTTCATTTAGTGATTTAAATCAAACGTCTTCATTGGGTTCAGTTCAGCTCTCTTTTCACAGTATTCTGAATATTATATATATTAAATACTGAAAATGATTCACACATTACTCGTGTTCTGTCTGTGCTCATGGCTCATTGGTAAGTTTACTTGTAGTTACTTTACTTGTAGTTATTTTATTCAGTTTGTGATTTAACCCTTTAGAATCTGAAGTTATGCAGAGTGTCTTTTCAGAGAACCAACAACTATCAATCCTCTACCAGTGTTTAAACTAATACTCACTTTAACACAACAGTGATGTTTTAAAACATGAATCTGTTACTGAACTACAGTTTCTGTTATTGAACCATTTCCTCTGTTTGTGTGTTTGTGTTCTCCAGGTGTGTTTGGTGATGAAGTGAAGTCAGTGTCAGTGATGGAGGGAGAATCTGTTTCTCTAAACACTGATGTTACTCAAATTAAGATAAATGATGAGATCGAGTGGAGATTTAAAGACATCCGGATCGCCAGAATGAAGAAATCAGACAACAATCCTACATATGATATTATTGATGATACTGAGATATTTAGAGATAAACTGAAGATAAACAATAAGACTGGAGATCTCACCATCACACACATCACATCTCAACACTCTGGACTTTATAAACTCAGTTTTCTTAGTGGAAGTAAAGAGACAGTCAAGAGATTCAGACTTACTGTTAATGGTGAGTAGAGGTTTATATCATTTAGATTTACATTGAGTTAATAAGAAGATGCTTTTATCCAAAGTGACTTACAGAGAGTTTAGGAATCTGTGTTTATTTTAGCTCTTCGGCACTCTTACATAAATAAAGACACTGAACAATGACATAGAAGAACTCATGGCTGTATGGATCCAAAAACCATCTGCAGAACCTGTTTTACAAAAAGATTTTAAACTATAAAAAGGATAGAAATAAATGATTCTTTATTGACTGGAAGGTTCTTTGGGAAAGCAGAAATGGTTTCTCTTTGATGGAGTGGACATTTCTAGTTTAGTCACAGACGGGGCGTTTCTAGGATTTGAAAACATCAGGGGCTGAGCTCAAATCATAAGGGGGTTAACGTTAACTATAGGGGGATAAAAATTACTGCATATATCTTATAAATTACAGCTCTTTGAATAAAAGTAAAAGAGTTTAGATTTTGTATTGTTTTAACTGCCTATCTTTACTATGCCTAACATTTACTTAAATCATTTTTTTATGTTCTGTTAATCATCTCTTAATTCATCTCTATATAAATGTTTTATAGAATAATAGGGTTTTTAACTTCAGCAAACAAACATGGTGGAGTGTCTTTGTTCTTTATAGAAAATAAAGAAAAGTATAAGGGACAAAAATACTGTACCACATGTAAATGACAGTGTGTATAGTTATAGTTTCAGTGTCTGCATTTAATGTGTATAAAATCTTTTTTTCTGAATTAAAAACTAGAAAGAACCTATAAACTATTTGCCAGACTAAACTGTACCAGAGAATTATGGCACATGAGATTAATAGCCATAAACCCGTAGCTGTCATAAAATGTGCACTGAATAGTAAGCTTTGATAAGCTTTGATCCTGGTAAGTGGTGATTTCAGCGGAGGGGTTTGCTTGTTTACTTTAGTATATCAGTGTATATTTATTATTATTACAATATAAGTAGTATTATTTCATAAGAACTCTGTGAAGAGAGCATGCACAGCTGTTGTGTTTACCTGTTCTCAACTGAAGTGACGTTATCTGCAGCTAATGTTACTTCTACACACAGCAATATAAACAAAGGTTCATGTTCACTTCTTGAATCCATTTTGATGTTTGGGGGAGAAAATATTTACAGCAACTTTTTATGTTATTTGACTTAAACTATTAAGACTTTGAAGTTCAAAACACTAGTTAAACAGGCTTATTCTGATTTTCTCATCCTCCGAATTATATTTATCAATGCTGGTTTTATTATCATTAAAAAAAATTAGAAGAGGGTTAGAACAGAATTATATTTTTAATGACAATTTTTTTTTACAACAGCAACTGCAGCAGCAACATCCCCAGCAGCCCCCTCAACATCAGCTGCTCTCTGTAAGTTATGTCAGCCCACAGTGTTTTTAGACATATTGCCTACAATCTAACAATACAATCAAGTCAAGATTATTTATATAGCGCTTTTTACAATTTACATTGTTGCAAAGCAGCTGTACATGATATAAAATAACTATAAGCAAAGCATCCAATTTGTAAAAAAGAAAGTAAGAACAACAAACTGAGAGAAAAAAACACCCAAATTTCACAAACCACCAAAATGTAAGAACATGTAAGAAAACACAGGCACACACACAGGCACACACACACACACACACACACACACACACACACACACACACACACACTCATCACGCACGCACACACACACACACACACACACACACACACACGAGTGTGTACATACCCACCCATATACAAAACAGATGCACAAGACACAAGCTCTGACGCACACGCACATACACACAGAAGATATAAAACTTATCAACATGATAATGGTAAGTATTCTCTTGAGTTAAATAAACTGAAGATTTACAGATCAGATGTGTTTACTCTTAAAACTAAAGATGTTTTATTGTCGTTTATCATTACAGTAACAGCAGATGTTCATACACCACCAGCAGCAGCAGCAGGAACACATTTGGTTTATATCATTCCTCTCTCTTGTGCTGTTGGATTTCTGATGATTATAACTGTAGTTCTGATGTTATTCATCTGCAGAAAACACACAAACACACAAAAACAACAACAACAACAACAACAACAACAACAACAGGGTAAATGACAATCAATATAAAAACATGTATATAGGGAAGTATTGTTAAGGTGTTAAAGATCTTTGGAGAATATTGATATTATGAATATTAATGATGTTGTTAATCTGTTGATATGATATTCTGAGTTACAATTAAAAATAAGTTGCTGCTGTTTGTGTAATCTGTGTTTATTATTACAGATCAGAGTCGTGAAGATGAGATCACATATGCTGATCCAACATTCTACAAACCAAAAGCACAGAACAGGGTAAAGAATTATCTTAAGATTTATTTGTCATTTCCAGCAGTGAGACACATTTATATTCATCATCTCCTCATTTATTTATTCATTCATCGCATTTGGGTTCACATGAAGTGCTGGAGTCTCAGACTGAGGTGAAGTGATGTGTGTGTGTGTGTGTGTGTGTGTGTGTGTGAGTGTGTGTGTGTGTGTGTGTGTGTGTGTGAGAGAGTGTGTGTGTGTGAGTGTGTGTGTGTGTGTGTGTGTGTGTGTGCGTGTGTGTGTGTGTGTGTGTGTGTGAGAGAGAGTGTGTGTGTGTGTGTGTGTGTGTGTGTGTGTGTGTGTGTGTGTGTGTGTGTGTGTGTGTGTGTGTGTGTGAGAGTGTGTGTGTGTGTGTGCGTGTGTGTGTGAGAGAGAGTGTGTGTGTGTGTGTGTGTGTGTGTGTGTGTGCGTTGCGTGCGTGCGTGCGTGTACAGGTTTGTCTATCATTGTGTCACCATACAGTCCCAGCATCATAAACTGATTATTAATGAAACTAATTGTTGTTTATTTGATCATGTAAAATGCAGAAAGGTTTGTGTGAGGGTTTAGTTTAAGTTGAGGGTCAGATTATAAAATGTGATATAGCATCAGATAAGAACCAATGTTAGTTTACAGTGTTCTACAACCTTTAACATCTGAAAGTTGCGCAAGTGGGTAATTTGATTAAATATCAGAAAACTATTTTAAAGTCTGTTATAAATGACACTTTCTTTAGCTATAATCTCGTCAATACGATCAGAACTATGAGCAAACATACCAACACAATCTCACAGCAACTATTTTATTTGTATATTTTTATTTGTATGAATTCACAAGATCTCATTTTTGTGATGTTTGGCTTTCAGTCAATGACAGTTATGGTTAAGAGTGGGGCGATAGCTATAGCTTTTTCCACTAATAGTTTGTTTTTGTGCGATTCACATCAGATAAATTCAAATGAATCAGCCACCTCATAAAATAGTTGTGAATTTTCATAAGATCAGGCTGGACATACAGCAATTTAGATTTTAAATATATTTGACTGATATACATGATCTTACTCTCAATATATTGTAGCTACATCATTCAATCCAAACCTTTACAAACTGGTTATAAATGCTGATTATTTTGTGCAAGAATGTACTTTACCTGGAGTCTAATGATCGATGTGTGTGCCAACTTACAGTGTTTTACTAAGAAACTATAATCATCAAAGACATTCAGTCTAACTTACACGTCCTTCTTCTTGTATTTACTGTTTTATCTTGTGTGTTTGTGTTTCTCATAGAGAGATAAAGAAGAGGATGATGTTGTGTATGCAGGTGTTGTCACAAGACGTTGATTAATAAAATATAAATAATGTTATTATCAGTTATTATGATTGTTTACTCGCTTTCTGTTTAAATGTGATTTTATGTGTGTAGCAAGTTAGTTTTTCTTTGAATTTGTGTTTATTTAGATTATGTCCTTGCATTTTAACATTTTCACTTTGACATTCAGACTTTACTGTTATACTATAAAGTTGTTAGCAGTTTTGTAATTACATGTTACAGAAGCATAAACAGTAATATTTCATTTATTGAATAATAAAACATTAATTAAAATGTACATAAATTAGTTCACCAGATTCTTTAAAATGATGAAAATGTTCATTATTCGTTCCAGACCAATGAAGGTTGTTTCAAGTCATACGCTGTAGTTGTTTATAACATTTCGCTCAGATCATTATTTATTAGCACTGTTGAACATTTGTACATGAAGTGGTCAACTAGAAATAAAGGTGATAAAAATAAAGTTCATGAAATTAAAAGTGAAAGTAGATCAACACAAAAACAGAATAAAAGTCCTCCGTTAACTCTGTGTACAGTACAGCTCTGTCAACATTAATAACAACATTAACATTAGTGGATGAACTTTTCCTTTAATTGAAACTTAAATGGACTTTGTGATTCGCTATTTTAAATGTTCATGCTTTACATGTTAAAATGTTTCAGAGTTTGTATAGAAAGCAGTAACGTTTCTGATCAGCAAGTACACTAGCGATCAAATGAAATGAAATGTTTATCAATGTTTATCAATATTTAACATAATTCCCATAGTTCTCTTTGTTTTATTTCATCATTTTGATGAGTTTATTATTATTCTAAAATGTGGAAATAATATAAACACATAAGTAAGTAAGTGTCCCAAAACCTTTGACTGCTAGTGTAGATCGTACAGAAAATCACCATCATACATAAGAATATATACATCAGGTTATCAGTACTGTTGAGGCCAACACATTTATGTGTGTTTGCTGAATCAGTTTTCATATAAATACTGACATGTTGTATTGATTTATTTTTGTCTTTCTGGTGTCAAGCATTAGGCACAACATCTGACTACAAAATGTTAAGAAAACAAGTTAAACATTACAAAATGATGAGCAATGAAATACATAAAAAAATATTATTTGTCAATTTTTATATTGAATTGACACTTTTCAGTTAATGTCAAACTCTCAGATATTTTGGGTAGAAATGAGTTTTTATGAGCGGAAGGGGAGCCTTGAAGTTGAGAAACATCTGATCTCAATAATAATAATAATAAAACAATAATAATTCCTTTATGTATGCATGTAAAAAGCAAACAAAACATAGAACTTAATCTTTAAGTCTCACAGCTAAACATCATACAGCACAGCAGTATATACAGTAGGATACAGATGTGTTTGAAATGACTTTTGTCATATATCTGTATTCAGTGACTATGAGCTTTTGAGGTTTAAAGTCTCTTCATTCTTTGAAGTCTCTTCATTTTCTTTCTTGTTTTTTTGACTTTTTTCTTTAAGAAACACAAACAGAAGAACATGTGTTAATAGATCATGTGATCTCACATTTACATATTATATACTGTACTTACACAGATGAAACATTACAGAAATGTACCGCAAATTCAGCACAAGACAGAAATAGTTGAATTAGCATTTGTTGTAGCTTTTCACTCAGTTAATTTATTAGTATTTATTTATTATATTTGAGCTTTTCAAGTAATTTGTCAATAAACAAATGTGTATATTTGCCTTGTGTTGTTTGCTCTTTGTTATTTCTTAGATATAACTTGTCTGTAAGTGTATTCTTAAAGTACTGTAATAGTTTTTCAGCATTTATTATTGTTTGATAATTTTTCATGTTATTCATTTTAAAAATACCATGGTCTGTTTAAATACTTGATTCTGATTGGCTGGAAGCTGTGCATTAAAACCATTTACTTTTAAAATTAACTAAACTTGGCACATGACCAGGATATAAGAGGGATAATCCACAGCTAGCCGAGCATTAAAGGATATTAATGCACTTTGCATTGGGCGGTTCTTGCCCTCCATGTTGTGTGTTAAAATCCTTTAATGCACAGCTAGCCGTGGATAATAGTAATAATAGTATATATGGTTTGTAATTGTTTTCCTGGACTTTTCTAATCTTGATGTCAAACTGTATTATATTTTCTTGTTCTTTTGTTGAAAACTGAAGACAAACACCTAAATCTTTTACATCTGTATTTAAGGTCTGAGTTACCAGAACTCCCAATAAAAACACACAGTGTGTGTAGATCTCTATAGATGAGAATGTTGTGTATGTGCTTTCAGTAATGTGAATATTTCTCAAAGCAAGTTTACTTTTGTATAAGTACAAACATTATTGTGTTGAATACAAAGCTATTGAATATTTGCAGTGTCATTTATTTTAAGAAGAGACACATTCATATAACAGTGCTGTCTCAACAAAATATAAACAGTTAACCAGTTATTATATACCAAATAGTTATTAATAAATTATACAAAATAGGATGACTGTCCCCAGTCTTCAACTGTATTCAGTATCCACACAGCAAAGTGTGAGAAGCATTATTTTCATTAATCTAGATTTTGTTAGACAGGTAGATTAATTGTGTGTTAGTGTTTTTGTGATTGGTTTGTGTTTGTTTATTGTTGACTCACCTAATAATAGGCTATAGTATTTAACCTAACACACACACACACACACACACACACACACACACACACACACACACACACACACTCACACACACACACACACACACACACACACACACACACAGAAGTCAGAAGTCTTGAAATTAAACGCTGATATAAATCTTTTTTTTAAACTAACATGTAACAGTCATTGAATGTGTTACTTACGTTCCCTGTAGCGCTTGCATATTACAAATAAAACCACCTGCAGCAGCAGCAGAACCACCAGCAGCAGCACAACCACAACAACTAATACTGGACCAGTTTTCACCCAGTGTGACGGAGGATCTGTCACAGTTAAACAGAGACATGAGAGTTATTAGTATAAACAGATCCTGTCATCTGAATCAACACATGATATAAGTGATATTCTATCTAAATATTACTGTAATAATCTTCATTTATATGTTTCCAGTCATTATAAACATATGAGACCTTGCCTGTGAAAACCCAGCGATTTATTGTTTTCTACATATCATCCTACATAATGTATGTCAATGTACTCCATTGTGATGAGTTGCAATGTTTACATAAAAACAGTTGTATTGTTGTGACAAAAGTGTGTTCAGATTCAGATCAGAATGGAAGTGGAGAGATGAGACATTCACACTTGGGCACAATTCAGAGCAAAGTGCTTGTGTTGCATTGTTCTTCAGGAGTGATGTACATTATTTACCCAAGTTACTGTTTGTGTGAGCACACTTTACTGTATACCTAGCCATTTATTTATTCAAGAAAATGATCGAATATTACAGTTCTGCAATGACAACATTTAACTGCTGATCAGTCGTGTACAATGACTGTTATCTTATTCTTCAGTGCAGAACAGCTTCAACTCCTACAAATAAACAAGACACCTTACCCTCATCTTCTCTACATATTCACATATTCCTCATCACCATCAGCCCGTTTCTTTACTGCACTATTAAGCTGGTTTCTCTTTTGCCCGAATTAAATAAACACTCTTGAGTCTCTGGTTTTGATGCCAATAGATAAACTAAAACAATCAAGAGTTTTCTATAGAGAACTGTTTCTGCCTTTATAGGAGTTTTCTCATGCACACATGTTGAATTAAATTATTGGGGGGTCCAAGTAACGAATTACAACTACTCATGTGCGTTACTGTAATTAAGCAGTACTTTTGAGTATATTTTTACATGTACAAATTAAGCTAATATTTCTACTTCACCACTTTTAAAGGTGCTTTGTGTAGCATCTAGCAATGAGGTTGAGAATTGCAACCCACCAGCTCACTTCACTCCTCCACCTCCTGTTATAAGCGCTACAGAGTCCGTGAGAGGATTAAGATGTCGTCACGTTTTCACTTCTTTCCCAAAAGAGAAAACATATTTAGGAAACACGCTCTGTTGAGCAGTTTGTATGTTTAGCGATACTGTAGTCACAATATGGAGAGTTCTATGTAAGGTGAGCCCGCGGTGTATGTAGATAAAAATAGCTCATTCTAAGGTAATAAAAACATAACGCTTCATTGTGTAAGATCTTTATACACCTCTTAACACATAGTTATAGACATTATATTGTGTTTCTGTTAATAGAGCCTCCAAAAAAACTACACACAGCACCTTTAAAATCACACTTGCTATAGAGTACAAATTTAATTAATATACAACCCAGAAGGCATTTTAGAAGCCAATAAAGATATCCAACCATAAACGGATCCAATAGAATTTGGACTGAAAAGGTGCCGTTTTTTAAAAATGGTGTTTTTTTCCACACTCAGTGCCAGCGTTTTAACTGCCAGAGTTAAAAAAAAAAAGCTCAACTTTGGGTAGAACGCTCAGCTCATATGTGCCTGAACCTGACATTTTTTTGCCATGGCTGAAAACACACTTTTAAAAAAAGCAGGCGAAAACGCCTTGGTGGACATCAGTCTTATAAGTGCTCTGCCCTTCTAGTAAGTATATGCGATTGGAAAGTTTAAGACGTGCAAAGCAGTTTCACAAACTGTACATTATTAGTTATAATGCTGTAAATGAATAACGTTCAGTTTCTTGCACAGATAGATCGATTGGACATTTAAGATGAATTACTTTTATGTTGCCTCTGTCTGTGTTATGAACTTTTAAAGACATGAACCTGTGGACAATTCCACATTAAAAATCTTTACTGATCTATCTAAGAAATAATGTAAGATGTCTTGTGGTTGAGTACACAGCCAGCTCCTCTACAGATATGTCCTTTCAATGTTAATCCAATGCAATTTTGGTTACACATGTTTATTTTGAGCTCTTATTAATTTCTGCATTGTGGGCCTAGTACACATGATTGAACGGTGCTGGAACTGCATAAATGGTTTTAACTGGAAAAACTGAGCTCATGATCGACAGACAGACAGACAGACAGACAATTTGTGTTTTAACAAAATTAAATTGTTTTGTTAAAAGCAGCTATTTTCGACATGAATCTCCAAATTTCATTATTATTAATATTTATAATTCATTGAATAGCACTGGCTAAAAAGTAACTAGTACTCAGAGTAGTTTTTGAGAAGAGTCATTTTTACTTTTAATACTTTTTTAACACCAGTACTTTTACTTGTAATTAAGTACAATTTCATCAGTGTTACATTACTTGTGTGTGTGTGTGTGTGTGTGTGTGTGTGTGTAAACTGGCCTGCCATAATTTCTGGTTCGCGCCACCAGCATTGTTTTGACCGCAGCTGGTTCTGAAATAGATCTGTCACAATCACGTCTTTGGTGAATTTGCCTTCAAAATAAAACTATGCGAACGTTTTTGCAGGAATGTTTTTTATTTTGAAATGAGTTGAGAGCTTTTAATTTGAAAAATTCTAAAAGATAAGGTGTGTTCTAGTGGTGGGCGATACTGCAAAATTTGGTATCGATCCGATACCAAATACATATAGGGTCAGTATTGCCGATACCAATACCAATACGATATTTTTTACTTAAAAAAATACTTTTGTGTAGGGGAGAGCAGTATGTCATTATTTCTGAGGTGAATGAATGATCAATTCTTTAGGCAATATTTTTTTATTAATGTATTGAAGTCCACAAAATTATTAGTTATTAGGCACTGTAGAATGAATTCTTTACAGCCTTTTTAAAAAAAAATAAAGAATAACAAAAATCTCTCCCTTTTTTCTGGTTTTAAAAGCAAATTAAATAAAGTGAAATAAAGTGCACACAATTATTACTGAAGAACAAACAAAGAACAAATATACCTGTGCAATTACATTCCCTGAGCCCCCCTTCTGGACCCTGTCCCCTGTTGAAGTCAGAGGTTTTTATTGAGAAACAACAACATATTTACATTTTTCCCTTTTATGGCACTTCTTCTATCGCTCACTAGCTGTCCTGCCTTGGAGAAGATCCTTTCTGATGGAACTGATGAGGCAATGACTCCCAGGTGTTTCCTTGCTAGCTTGCTTAGAGAGGGGAATGTTGCCTCATTCTTTTTCCACCAAAGAAGTGGGTCTTGATCCCTTGGAATTGGCTTCTCTTCTGTGTAGCGGCGCATTTCAATTAGGGAATCTGTGCCAGTTGTGCGATGCTGCTGGGAAGCCAGTACTTGAGAATCAAATTCCATCCATATCCCACCTTTTGCAGCAACCCCTGCAGGGGAGCATGAGGTAGTCGCAGGAGCCATTGATGAGGCAGAGCTGGTGGCAGAGCTTGAACTTGGTTCAGGAGGGGCTGACATTGAAGGGGCCGAGGTCTGGTTGATCAACTGCATTTCAGTGATGAGTCGCGCTTTCACAGGTTCAACATTTGCCATATCGCGGAACCCAAGGTTTTTAAATCTTATGTCCAGGTAGGTGCTGACTGCAAGACCATAACAGGTTTCAATACCTCTGAAACGACGCTGACATTGTGCTGACAGCTCAGCAGCTAGTGTGTTACCCTGGCGTTCATTAGATGCAGCTGATTTCAAAAGGAGTGATACCAGGGGAATCACCTTTGACACTGAAACATGTTTTTCAGATGATATTTCTCTGGTGATTTCCTCAAATGGTCTCAGGGCATCAATGGAGAGACTTATCAATGACCAATCTTCCTCACTTACGCACAGTGAGCTCTTTCCAAGCAGACAGAGCACAGTGGTCACCACATCCTTCTGCTCATGCAGTCTCTCAAACATGTAGAACACTGAATTCCACCTCGTTTCCACTGATTGAATCAGTTTATGCTCTGGAAAATTCTGTTGTTCTTGAATTTCTTTGAGCCTCTCTGCTGCTCTTGTGCTGTGGTGAAAGAAGGTTACTATAGCACTACATCTGTGTTGGATGTCCAGAAGACCAGGGAGAGCCTTAATGGAGTCTTTCACCACTAAATTTAAGGTGTGTGCAAAGCATGGATAATGTTTCCACCCTGCTCTGTGAACAGCAGCAACCATGTTGGCACCATTATCTGTTACGGCCTGAACTTTGTCTGATATACCCCATTCATCAGTGATTCTTTTTAATTCTGAACAAATGTTGTCAGCGGTGTGTTGTCCTGAAAAACTACAGGTCTCCAAGACATATGCTTGCATTTGCCAGTTTTCATCAATAATATGGCATGAGACAGTTAAGTAAGCCTCTGTGGTTCTTGATGTCCACATGTCTGTTGTAATTACAGCACTGTTTGTACCATCCAGAGATTGTTTCACTTTTGATTGGCACTCTTCATACAATGCTGGTATGTTCCTCACCGTTAAACTTTTCCTGCTTGGAATCTTGTAGCGTGGATCGAGGGTATGAACAAAATCCCTAAAACCCTCATCCTCAACTATAGAGACAGGTTGCAAGTCCTTTGCTATCATTTTGGTAAGCTTCAGAGTAATATCCACAGCTCTTGGGGAATCACCTAGGTGAAATAATAAAATGTCTCTTACAATGTATGTCAATAATGTAGCCTAAATATAGCAGGTCACATAAGCAAAAAATACTATATTTATAGATAACACGTTTCAATAGGCTGCATATATTATTTGAATGTCTGAATATGATCTATACTAGGCCTACATTTTGACAACAAAATGTGTGTGATTGCTCAACAACATTCATGTTTATTTTCTAGCCTATCAATAAATGCGATAATGATGGACATGTTTGACTAGATGGAAGCAATCTGGAGTGCATGATAGCCTATATGCAAACATTTGGACGAGCCAGTTGTTATCTTAGACAACAGATCAATATAGGTGTTTGCCATGCTAGACAATAGACATTATATTAGCACACCATTAGGCTGTAGGCCTATTTTATAATTTTAATAATTATTATAATTAATTATTTAAATTTAAATCAATTACATTTTTAATTAATTAAAATTAATAATTTTAAGTGTTGTTTTACAATTTTACACATTTGCACAAGTGTAATCTAATGTTAGAGGGGGGCGGGCGGGATAAGTGAATATAGCCCAGGTCTAAATATAAGAATTAAAGTTAGTCAGGTTGCTCTCAGCTTCGCAATGTCTTATTCTTGAGCAATCTCACACTAACTAATGCTGAAGATGCGATATGACATGACTAACATAATATTAGCCTATACTCTTACAAGCTACCTGGGTATTCTCTGCCTCTCTGAAATGACTCTCCCAACGAACTCTGTCTCTGTGCCGGGGGTCTGGAAGTGGATGGATTTCCCTCCTCATTTCTTCGTTTTTGTAGCTCAGCATTTTCCTTGTCATGTGTTTTTAAGTGTTTGTATAGGTTTGTAGTGTTGCCACAGTATCGAATGCTCTTTTTACATGTATCACAAGTTGCAGTATTATCATTTAGTGCCGTAATATAGCTCCACACAACGCTTCTCTTCCTCTCGGCCATCCTGATCTCTCACTCATTCAATGTACTATCAGCTTCGCTCACTCAGTTCGCTGCTCCTCGGCGCGTTGTGTCAGTGAGTCACGTGACGACACAACAACGAATCACAGCAGAGCAGCAGGAGGGGGAGGAGTAGCAAAGTGGGACAGGATGTGAGAGCAGCGTTTGCTCAGGATTGTAGAGGTAGAAGACACGAGCAAAGTATAATGAACGTAGAGGAGAGATATTTAAATTAAAATATCGATTCACGTACAATTGTATCGATCTGATACCAATACCAGTGTTGGCATCGATACTATCGATATTTAGATCGATCCGCCCACCTCTAGTGTGTTCGACTTCATGCGGCGATGCGCAGACCGATCGGTGATATCAGCCGCTTGTCTAGTGGATTAGATTGTGGATTTATCCAATAAGCAAAATGTTTTAATAAAAATTAACAACCATAAACACTTCATATCGCGTATTTTATGTACAGTTTAACACTGTGTGCCGCAAAATCACGGTAAACATAATATAATGAAAAGTACGGAGTTGTATCGTATTCGTTTTATTTTATTAAATGACACGAAATAACATACTATGATTATACAAACAGTTTTGCTGCTTTTAAAACATTAATAGATGTATGAGTTGAACTTAAGCCCCCGAAACGCACGTAGGCTACTTCATGCGGGGTAACGTTAGCCTATCTAACATTAGCCATTCATGAAAAGTTCCTTTCAACAATCACCTATACATAGTTGTGACCAGTGTCACTGATGTTTGAAGGGTTAATGAGTTGCCGACAAGCACTGGGGAGATTTTACAGCAATATGTTTTGTTGTTTTACTCTTTGGTGTTTATGTTAGCTCTGGTTTTGGTCAAATGCTTATTTTCATCTGTTTTATGAGTTTTGTTGAGGTCACAATTTTTTTTAATTGACACAAAAATTGCTCTGATGTGATATTTAGAAAATGTTATGGCCCTTGCATGCCACATGCTGCTGCACTTACTTTTAAGTAAATCTTAGTAGTTAGTCAAAGTATAACAGTTGTCACTCCTTTGGTAGTGTTTTGCATTTGTAACAATAGACCGGTCTACAGTTTTTATAATTTGGCACTGTTTTCACAAACATTTTCATTACATCTTTTTTACCAATATCTCAAAAGATTTAGTAAAATGCATTCCATTTTTTGCTTAATTCTTGTTTCTGATGTTTTTCATGGGGGGTTACTCTACAAAATATTTACCTCTGATTTCATTTCTGTCCATAATTCTTCAGATAGATTTCTTACATTAGGGCATTGTAAGACAAAGTTTTATTTATATTGCACATTTTCATACACAAATGTTATTCAAAGGGCGTTACATAGAAATGATTCACAAAGAAAAAGCTTGACTAATAAACTAGATCTTTAAAAAGTAAATTTACCTGAGTACTGTACTTAAGTACACCTTTTTGAGTATCTGAGTAGCCTACTTGTGACTTTAACGTCGCTTCATTTGAAGGACAAATATCATACTTTTTACTCCACTACATTTATAAAAAGGTCCAAAAGTAGAAAGTCATTTCTAAGCTCACGGTTTCCCGGTTAGCTTTCAAGGGGCATATGACAGATTTGGGTAAAAAATCAGTCATAATAGTTAATAAAATAGTCCGTTTTTCAATAGACGGTTTTTGTGTTTGCAAACAGTATGACGCGATCCTGTGGGCGGAGCCAAACTGGTGGCAGAAAGCGTCAAGTGTCAGCGCTAAAATCAGCCTGACAACATAGGAATGTGGATGGTTCAAACACCTTTTCAAATTATTTTAGTAGTTTATCAGCAGAAAACACCATCTCGGTTAACTATAGACCAGATATAGTCCGGCTATGAGTAACCCACTTCTAGCCGAAATACACTCGAATTTGGTTACATGTCGTTTGTGCCGAAAAAACTTGTATGCTGTATAATATTCCATCATGTAAACGAAGTCAACAGTGATTAAAAGACGTTTGTTTTAATTTCTTTGACATGTTCTGTGTGTAGCCACGATTTAGCTTCTATTCAGACCGGCTATGTGTAGCCCACTTATAGTCAAGCCAGTCAGCACAGATAATGTTGATATATCTCATCATGTTCAGTATGTAAATATTATAAGCAAGATTTAAGTGTCATTTTATTATATGCTCGATCTGTAGTCACGATTTAGCTCTGAATTGGATGGGCTACGTGCTTTTAGTCCACCCGGCGAAATCGAGGCAATTTAAAGTCTAATTTCAACAGCTTGGCTTTAGCCCTGATTTAAACCAGCAAAGAATGTAGTCAAAACGTGTTACAATTGTTTGGTATGATATCATATCATCAAATACAATTAAACATGTGAAACCTTTGAATTATACATCATTTGTATTATATTTGCTGTCACATAACATTCATACACATTCTACGATATACTTTTCTTTCATTTTAACGAAGCCGCATATACAATTATAGACCGCTAGATGGCAACTGTAGCCCTACGGAGACTTCTGGCAACGCGAGACTTGAAAGTTAGTAGGATCACTGTTGCCAGATCTCGCGATAACAAAGGCGTCTTTTGAAATGATAGAGAGCATTTCGTGTTGACTATCAGTGCAAAGGCACGTCGTGGTTAGCTTGAACATGTTAACTTACATCCAGTGTGTTCTGTGTGCCTTTAAACTCAAATTATCAGAATACAACATGTGTACCAGATTACAATTGTTAAGAAAGCTATCAATATATTTGATTCTTTAGATCATTATGATATGACAATATGAGTTTTGATTTGGCAAGGTAAGTTTTAACAAGAAGACGATCTAAAGTGCTTTGCATAAAACAAAGCAATTTATGGCATTATATAAAGACAATATAAGATTATTAAAAACTCTTTGAAACGTTATATGTTGCCCAGCGTTAGTGTGCCTGCAGCAAAAGAGAATAACTCGAGTTAGAATTAGTGTAAAGTAAAAAATGCTTTTCTCATGCATTTTTTTCTTATTTGCCAGATGATGTGATGACCAACTTCCCAGCGAGCACCAGAAGATGGGAGAGGATGTAGAAATAAAACCAACTATTCATATTTTCCTTAAAGTTTACTGTTGGTTGGTTGTTTGTTTGTTGAAATAAGTAAACCAACAAAAGGGTTAACCTTTTTATTTTGATATTGATTTGTATTAGATGTATTATTTTAAAATGAATCCTTATTATAATCAATAATATTTAACTATATTGTATTTATAACATTTTATTTAGTCTTTTTCATATTTTTATTTTGTACTTAAATTTTTCTGAGTTGTTAAATGTTTTTTTTTTCTTAATAAAAGCTTTAATTTGTTTTGATGAATAAAACGAATTCTTTAGCCATTGCTTTGTTTTCTATTAGTCTTTTATTAGCTGTCTATTTGATGACTAGTCTATTTTTGGTCTATGGTTAGACGTCTATTAGATTTTCACTGACAGCCGAAATTTAGCCTTGTTTTAGCCTATAGACCAATATTCACCGTCTATTAGACGTATACATGTAGTCGTCTAATAGCTGTCTAAATGATGACTAGTCTATAATTGGTCTATAATAGACGTCTATTAGATTTTCACTGACAGCCCAAATTTAGCCTTGTTTTAGCCTAGCCGTCTGGGCTATTAGACGCGAAATTGCTTGCTGGGTCTACACTCGGCGGTTAGATGGTTAAGCTGTGGTAAAGTTCTGGAGAGATTTGTTGGCTGCTTTGACAGTATTAAAGCCTTCCTGGCTGAAAAAGGCCAAGTCTCACTGATATCACATGCCACCTGAACGACATTTACGCATTTGGCAGACGCTTTTATCCAAAGCGACTTACATTACATTGTAATATTCATTTGTACATTTTTGTATAGTAAGCAAGTGGGGGTTAGGTGTCTTGCTCAAGGGCACCTCAGCCGTTACCTGCCAGCCCTGAGAATCGAACCAGCAACCTTCTGATCATGAGTCCAACTCTCTAACCACTGAGCCACGACTGCCACAATGAGCTAAATTTCCGACTCCAAGGTGCAGAACACACCATTTTTAACATGTTCGAAACATGGGCTGCGTTAATTGACAAGCTGGCAGTTTTCTCAAGGGATATCGCTACCTCCACATTCCGATATTTCAAACATGTAGGCTACGGGAGCTGTCCACGCAGTGCAGCGTTAACACGAGTGAAATATCCAACTACATGTCCGAACTCGAATTGGAGTTCACAACACGTTTTGGAGACTTTCGGAAATATGGACCAATGTTCCCTTTTTTGATTAAGCCTGCGAGCTTCGATGGACACGAATTCGATGCATCTCTGATAGAGTGGATGGATACACAGGACATGGAAATGCAGCTAATTGAGCTCAAGAGTTCAGCACTCTGGATGACAAAATTTGCAGAACTCCGCAAGGAGTTGGAAACCACAGCAGTGAACAATCAAGGATCTTGCATTTTTACATGCTGGGCATCATTGCCAGAAAAATTCTGCTGTCTCAAAAGAGTTGCTTTGGCTTTGCTGACGGTTTTCGGATCGACATACCTCTGCGAGAAAATATTTTCACACATGAACAATGTGCTCTGTCCCTCTCGCAATCGCTTGACTGTTGATCATTCCGAAGCATGCGTGAAACTTAAGGTGATGCACTACACTCCCAAGATAACAGAGCTCAGCAAAGGAAAACAGGACCAGGGCTCACACTAACTGGTATTTATAAGTACTGTAATCTGTTTAATCTTGCATTAGCCTACACTGGGCCATGTTGGTATTCCTTGGCTTAACACATGGTGAAAAGCAGCATTAAAACGTGATTCCAGTACTATTTATTTTCCAAACTCTTGCTACTCTGCTTTTTGTTCTATAAAAATGTTTTATATACATATGTAACAGTTTCAGTTATTAAAGAAATATGTGCAAATACGTGTTTTTAAAAATAAAGATGGTAACTATAATAAATGTGAAAAAGCAGCATTAGAACAGGATTCCAATACTATTTGTGTTTTATTCTCTTGCTGTCTTCCTTTAAAAGGAGCAAAATGTTTTGTATGAATAGTTTCAATGTTTAAAGAAATCTGTGCAATTTTGTTTTATTGAAAAATAAAGATGATAGTCTATTCAAAATGTTTCTTTTTCTGTTTTGTGTTTTATAGCCTATATATAGTATACGAATAGTGTCAATCTAAAAAATAATAATATTGTGGTACAATTACATGTAATACTAAACATTAATGTTAAAATGGCACAGTGGTTGCCATGAAAAAAATAAATGGCACAACACTTCAAAAAGGTTGCCGACCCCTGGCCTAATAGATGGGCAATTTGCACTTTGTGTAAATAGACACGACATTAAATGTATACATGCAACGTATCAAAAGAAAATGTTACGTTTTCGTCAGATATGTAGAATGTATTATATGACTCTTTATCAAAAGTTTTAACTGTTAGATCTTTAACTCTAACCTTAACGCTTTACTAATCACTCTAAAAGACTCAAAAGCAGGTCAAATGTAATGGTAAATATCTAAACTAATGGATATATTTTACCAACTGAAACGAATAGACTAATCTCTAAAATAAACTAGTTTCTAAGATATTCTTATTTTATATACCTTTAAATTTTCTAAAACAAGAAGTACGTATTAATTTAAATGTATTGAAATGTTGAAATTAGGGCAGATTACGTAGAGTTTGCATTAACAGCATTTTAATACAGATTTGTTTGTGTAGGCCGAACTGAAAGTTCACTTCATACGACGCTGCGCAGACCGATCACAGAATGATATCAAAGTAACGCGATAACTAGTCAAAAGCACAGCAGTTTATTCGCTCTCGCGGTACTTTGAGGATCGTTATGCGCAACTCCATATTGTATTTTACATTTTACATTTATGAGACGCTTTTATCCAAAGCGACTTACATTATATTGTACTATACATTTGTACATTTTTTTTGTATAGTAAGCAAGTGGGGGTTAGGTGCCTTGCTCAAGGGCACCTCAGCCGTTACCCGCCAGCCCTGAGAATCGAACCAGCAACCTTCTGATCATAAGTCCAACTCTCTAACCACTGGGCCACGACTGCCCCATATAAAGTCCAACACACAGTCTGGTCATTCATTTACTCAACACATTATCAGTTACCCGGCATACACCGCCTGCTGAAAACAGCACGTGTATACAATTGTTTAAATAAATTAGCGTGAATAACATGGCTCACAACATTAATAAAAAGTCACTCACTGACATTAACGCGGATTGTCCTGTGTATGATGAAACCTCCGCCATTTATTTCCACTTTATATTCTCCAGATTGATCGCGTCTGATGTTTGTGATGGTCAGGTTTCCGTTTGTGATGGTCAGGTTTCCAATGTTTGTGTCCTTTAATCCTTTAACTCGTTTCATACCGTAACCGGTTCAAAAGTTTGTTTGTTTACATTTACCGCGTGACTTTACAGTAAATATCGTTATTAATAATGAATAACAATACATCATTTGAAAGGTCAGAGGCTTGGGATTCGATTTGTACGATCGTACTGTTATAATACTAACATATTATTGATACTTTGATAGGCTATAGACTACAAATATCGCGAGTTAACATTACATATCACATCATCAAAACGAGCAGTTCTAATCTTTTTATTCGACAGACGACGCAGAAATCAGTCTGATCGTGCAAACATCTGCGAAGATATTATGTTAACAATCCAAAAAAGCTAAATTAAGTAGAGTTTTCGTCAAAAAACTAAATATTTTTGAGAACGATTACTAAAGTGAGTTTTGCTCATGTAACATTTTGTAAGAGAGAATGTTAATCCTTTGAAAGTTTGTCTGTAAATCACACAAAACATTAAGTGTTGAGACCGTTAAACGCGATGTTCGTGGAGATTAGAGTTTTGGGAATAAAACAGTCCCACATACGTCACTCTGACCGCAGCGCTGATTGGTCAATATCCAAAATATCCAAACGGCGTCACCAGCGTGTGACGTCAGGACATGCGCAAACTTTCTTTCAAACTTAGCAAACTCAGCTAGTGAACAGTTTTGATAGATGCTAACATTAGCCAGTGAACACATGATTAAAGATTCGTTTGCTAAATTTCGAAATTGGTCTCGTTTATGTTTACTAGCATGTAGGTTTGCTTTGAGGAATCTTAACTGAATTCATACAGACATGTGATTTTTGCAATATTAGTACAGACACACGGATATTATACAAATAATGTCTTTTAAACATATTTACACAATATTTTGTCATCTTCTATAGGCTGTACGATCATGTAGCCGCTGTCTCAAACTCATTTCAGGACCTTAGATGTTGCTGTTTTGTTCTGGTCAGGTTACTATAAACAGTACAATGGGTTTAATGGTGCCAGTGTTTACAGTATTTGAAGATTTCAATATATTACAGAAGTAATATTTTTTCTTTATATTAAGATAAAAATAAGTATTTCAAAACGATTTTTTATAAATGACATGCTCCAGATAATATTAAAGTATAACTGCCCCCATCATTCATGGTATCTACTAATGTAATGTATTTCTATATATTTGTAAGTAAAACAGAATATTTAACATGAAGATATGTAAGAAGCATATTGTTATACATTAGGAATTGACTGAATGATGAGAAGTGGGGTTTTTATACCAAAAAGAACATGAGTTTTCAACAACAGTGGAAAGAAGCTGGTGTATCTATAGCAGTATTGAACTCTGCTGTATTAACTCTATTCTATATGCCTTACATGAACCTGCTGTCATCCAACAGAATATAGTTTTTGTTATTATTGTTTAGATGAAAACAAAGGCCTGTTTAAAATTTTGAATACTGATTTTGATAGAAGATATTATGGAAGATGTTTGCAAACCAAAGTATAGAGTCAATAAAGTATAGAGAGTAAAAAGCATATTGATAACTTATGAACAGAAGTGAATATAGAGAATATAAATGTGTGCAGACTACAGACAGAAGAATGTAAAAGGGTCGGATCAGAAAATCAGGAATGTTCATGAATTCTGAGGATATGGATGCAGTGAACAGTGAAGATGTAGGTAAAGGATGTCAGAGACGTCTGTTTACTGTATATCAGTCATACAGTGAAGAGGACTGAATGATAAGAGAATAAAGTGATATTACAGACATCTGAACATATGAATCAAACATCTGAGACTGAACTGAACTGAGATCAGAAGAACAGGACTGACTGACAGCCACTACAAACAGAAACATAATGTCATGTTTAACTTCAGATCTGCCATCAGGATTTAAGACACAACATCTTGTTTTGTTTGACACTAAACTGTTTTAGATTAAAGGTTTGATTGATTCAATGGTCATAATTTACAGCTACAACATCAACTTATATAAAATAAATAATGTGGAAATAATACAATGTGTTGAATAACATATTATCACTATATTACACTTTGGATGCTACAAACGCCCTTTTTTTAAAGTTGTACTATTCTATTAATAAAAAGTGTACAGGAATGTGATTTTTTGTTATTATTATCTCACAATGTGAATTAGAGTTTGGTCAGACATGTGGCTTTGACATTATTGGGTTTTGGTTATTCTGGCACAGTGTCTTATATTTATTTTCTTACATTTAATTTATTCAAATAAATTGATTATTACTTTTCTAAATATTTAATCTTATTTTGCACTTTTTCTCTGTTTCTATGATAACTTCTGATATTTGAACAGTAATCTCACATCTCTCTTCTTTTAAACAACATCACATTCACGTCTCTAGTCCAAAGCGTTCGCTTACTGTAATTATTTTAATATAAATATGTCATATTTGAGTTTAAGCTCAACTAGTGGGGCGGCTGTTAACAGGTTAAATCAGCGCCATTGAACTTCCACTTCACATTATCACTCTTTATATCAGTAACACCAGTGTTTAGAGTGACATTATCTCCCTCCATCACTGACACCTTCACTTCATCTGTATCAACAGTAACAAACACACACAGAAGAAACAGAAACTGTTACAAAACAAAGACTGAACTTGTAATATTGTCTGTAATTTCCACATAATTACACAAAATAAACATGAACTGTGTGATCCAAGATGTGAGGAAACACAAAACAATGACATCTTGATACAAAATACAAAGTAAATTTAATACACATGGTCATGTGCTGCTGTCAGTAAAGATAAAGATTAAAACATTAAAAATCTATGTTAAATATTTAAGTCAAAATGAATATAATATGATATAATATATATCTGTCAGTGGCAGTCACTGTCTAATTCTTTTATAAAGGATGTAATGATACACTAATGCCACGGGGCAATAATCTCTTAAAGTAGATAGAAATGAATAGATTCTGGATTAATTTGGCTGTTTGAATAAAAACTATTCCACATAAAAGAAAATATATTATATAAAGTATAGTGGTGTGTATACACATGCACAAACAAGAAATGACTTTTTGAATATCTGTCCACTGTAGTCACATCTATACATGAAAGAATTAAATAAAACTATCATTTAATCTCAATATATTATTGTGATCAGCAGTGAATTTACACAACAGTGTGTCATATTTAATGTTTTTAATAATTAGATGTAATATGATTATTGTACAGCAGGTGGTGTAGTGTATATAACTGCTGTTGAACAGAGAAGAACACAAACATGATGTAAACTTTACAAGATTCCTAAACTGTGTTTGTACATAAACACTGAAGGATAAACACTGAAATGAAACTTTATTTAAAGTAAATTTATTCACTGATCACTGTTGAAATCACAGCATTGATGCTGTTATGTTATATGTTCTGATGTTGATATAAATGTATTTCCCAGTATACTGTGACTTATCATAATTATGATTTAAAATATGATGCCTACATGTGATGTCTGAATTTTACATCATCCAACAAAATAAACATTAAAATGATTCTTCATAAATCTTGATTATTTCAGAAAATGTAAACTGTTTAAATACATTGAATGCAGATGAAGACATTAAAAGACTTGAATTACTCACCACTGACAGAAACACTGAATGTTTTGTATTTTATTCCTCCGCTGCTTTTGATCTCCAGTTTATATTCTCCAGAGTGTTCAGATCTGATGTTTGTGATGTTGAGAGATCCAGTCTGACGGTCCAGATTCAGTCTGTGTCTGAATCTCTCATCATCAGGGTAACCTGCTGGTTTATCTTCCCCTAAATCAATCTTTGCTATAACTGTGTTTGTATTAAACTTCCACCAAAGATTATCAGATCCATTTATTTCTTCAGGTTTAATCTCTAGAGTAACAGAATCTCCTTCTTTTACTGACACTTTAACTTCACCATCAGCACCAAACACACCTGAACAACACAAACACAAACACAAACACAAACACAAACACAAACTGTTATTCAATAAAAGATCATCTTGTATTTCACTGTATTATTATATATTATGAAGGAATTCAGTCTCTAGTAATGTGTCTGATGTTTTCAGCTTTATCATTGTGTTGATAAATTACAAAAGTTACTGTATTTGATAATAACACCAGCCCACAATGCATCTCTCTATCATTTCTTTGGATTTGTGTAAATAAGCCTTTATTCTATCTTTCACTTCCTATTACTCTGCATCTAATGATATGAATTCATCTTTTGTGTAACCACTGCAGTATCAACGGTTTCTAGCAGTAATATTAATAAACCTTTATTTTAATGTTTATATAAACGGACATTAAACAGTTAAATGTCAGTCTAAATTTCCTTTAAAAACTATAAAAAGAAAGTGAATGTCGGCCTAAATCTGTTTCACTTGTTTTCAGTGACATTTAACCAAATCTGTCATAATTCCACCAGACGTGAGTCATATAACCTGTGTGTTATACGTCCAACGCAAGTTTATCAGGTCTGATTTGTGAAAATGTTTACAAAAGAATTACTTTTGTGCACTTGTGCATGTCCTGGAAATCAGATTTCTCTTTTTATTTCTTAGATCAATTGTTCTAGTGTTTTCTGAGTTTGTGATTTCTGTTTTGCCCCCTCGTGGGAAGTTTTTGTTCTTACGTGTTATAGAGTTTTTGAGTTATTGTTATTTGTCCTGTTTTGCCCCATCGTGGGTCTTTTATTTTGTGTTATTTAATAAAGTGTTATTGTCTGCACGTGGGTCCTCATTTGAAAATAAGATAAAAGTCAATAAGAGTCATGAGGGGCAATGACTGATGGGATATGTAGTTCAGTAATGTGTGTGTTTGGGGGGGTTGTGCCCTCTAGTGGAGCACAAGGTTCCTTCAGCTGTCGTGTGTGACACACTTCTGCTTTACAAGAGACTTCTGCTCATCTCTCAGTATAAAGTTTGTCTTCTCATTGCAAACTTCTTGCAATAATAAAAAATCTAAGAAAATTCTCAAGTTAATTTTGAAGGTCATACCAAGTATGCAGTAATATAACAATTGTGAAATTGTGTCTAATATTATTTCCCTTCAAATGATAACCATGGACAGTGGAAATAAATACAAGAAAAATAACCTCAGAAGGAGTTTTGTTAATATATTTATTTTAATTTCTCACATGCATTAAAGAAAGTGTGAAATTGTTAGTTGACTTTTCACATGTTTTAGTGTAAAAGTGTAACATATACTAGATTCTCTAAATGTTGAATGTTATTTAAAAACGGACTGTAGCTGAACACTTGCAGTATAGCTGACGAGTGTTTTAATGTTTTTCTGTTATCCGGTGCAGAATGAAACCGAAAGTGCTGAATATACAATAAACAGGAATATCATTCATCGTGCTGGAGTATAAAAAACAAAACCCATGAAAAGTTATTGATATAGACCTATATGTGTTAAAGTTAATTCATTGATATCTGAAGATCAGATGAGGCCTCGGCGTGTGTTTGGTGAACCGCACCCAAACCCCCAAACCACACCGAGATAAACACCCACAAACCGGTTTACACCGGTGCAGGTTTATTTTAAAATACAGAATTACATTTAGTGCTTATTTTTCATTATTAATGGTATATGCTGTAAAAACTGCAACCAGATTTGTGTTCACAAAATACAGAAATGAGCTGCGCAACATCTTCCGGGTGTAGTTACGCCTATTCTTAGAAAACCGTTACGCGGCGCTTATTGGTCCACAGCCAAAACCCACATCCTGAACTTATACACCACACGACTAAACATGATGTTTGAAGTATTTTTATGAACACAAACATGTTACACATTTTACACAAGATGTGTTTCTATAGCATATTATTTGTTTATGCTTATTTTAAAATAAAAGAGAAAACTGGAGGACTACAACAAATGCGCAATTTCTTTTTCCGACTTAAAAGTGAAACCGCATGTGTTAAAGTAATAAAATAAATGTCACTCACCGTCCAAGATCAATAAAGAACAGAAGAGTATTACGAGATTCTTCATGGTGATGTTTCTCTCATGTGCTCTCAAACGATCTGAGATCAGTGATACAGATGCGCTGTAGCTACCATGCAGACCGCGTCACGTGATCTCTGCAAAGGATGCTGCGCACGTCACACTGTATGAAAGTGTCCTGAAATAAACCCGAGAACAAAAAGAGCCATAAAATGGCACTAATGTGCTGATTTACAAACACAATGTCCTCACTGTACCCCTCTACTAAATAAATGATGAGAGACCAAACACAGAAGTTTATCAACAATGTTGTTTTAATAAATGATGTTTGTACACTGAAACACACAATCAGACTAAATATGTGTCAGAGGGCACATAATAATCTTTAATGCCCCAAAAGTGCTTTGGATTGGACAGAAGGGCTGTTCTGCACTAGAACTCTGTTCTGTGTGTTATTTGCCATTTCATGCGGTTTAGTTTCAAGCGTCTCAGGAAGCGCGCATGCGCTCTAAGATTGTTGACGCCTGTCGGGCTTCCTGCGTGGGCTCGGTGCTGTACATTTTGTTGTGTTTGGATGCGTTCCTCTTTGTTTCTTGTGCTTCTCTTTCTAACAGATGGTCTCAGTGGAGGATGAAACATGTTAACATTTCAAATAGCCACTTTATTCTGTTTCATTAATAGCCTATTTTTTATCAAAGCGAGTTTGATAATGTTGAGTTAGTGAGTATTTATTCTGAGTGTTCCTGGGAGATTAATTCAGATGGCAAAGGGTCAAACTTCACACACACATAGACAGACAATGTAAAATGTATTAAAATATTTAAAGATTAGTAAAGTTTTTTCAGTAGTGATGTTTGTTACTCATAACAGAAGCAGAGATAAATGTTATCGCGGTGGGATTGTGGCCTCTAGTGTTGAGATGAGGAAACTGCAGAAGATGACAACATTAACAGACAATATGGATTAATATTATGGTCTTATGTATAGAAACGCATAATTCATACAGCCATTTTGATTGTGATTCATGCAGTCTTGTTGGTCAGTTTACTTTGTTTCTATATTTATTAAAATAAAATATATTAATATTAACAGTGGGGCAGTTGTACTATAAAACAAACATACAACATAATTCAACAAATTGTTTATTTAATACTATTATTATACAATTAAATAAGAATATAAATTAATATTAACAAATGAAATCAAATATAAATAGTTATATATTATTAGACACTAGCCAAACACAAACCGGAAGTTTAATGGGGGACAGGCGCGCGAGCGTCCGGTGAATCCGTCTATAAAGAGCAGTTTTACATACATTCTAAATCATAAACATCTTACACACATCTTCTAGATGTCTATATTACATCTGACGTCTTAGTATTACAGATGAATAAAAAATAAAAACATCGTGCAGATGCATATAGACGTCTCCCAGATGTACGCGTGCTATAGTGGAAGTAAATAACATGAGATATAATCATAAAGTGCAGCTTTTTTCTGATGTGACAATGTTTTCATTGAGACAAGTGACATTCTTGTGCTGTAAAGTTTATTTAAGTTCAATCTTAAGCAACTTAAACAACATGAAGAGTTAAGAGCATTAATCTGTATATTTGTGTTGGCGACTGAAGTTGGTTTGTGTGGTGATCAATGATTTTGTCAATGTAGACGTTTTTAAGACTAGCAGTGGAAAACTTAGGCCTATATATACACATGTTAATAACATACACAGCAACCGCTGAAACAAACATTGTTGAACATCTGTATTCTGTACATGAAGCGACTGAAACTCAGTTCATCAA
This sequence comes from Oreonectes daqikongensis, assembly GCA_026939265.1. NCBI lineage: Eukaryota > Metazoa > Chordata > Actinopteri > Cypriniformes > Nemacheilidae > Oreonectes > Oreonectes daqikongensis. The sequence continues at coordinate 438,648 of JAOTQM010000145.1, forward strand.
GTGTGAAATGAGAAGTTAAAGCCGAGCAACACAAACACAGAATGAAGGTGTGAAAAAACATGAAGGTGTGAACTTTAGCAAAAATAGTGAACGAATAGAAGAAGTGAAAAAATACACATAAACTATGAATATCTGAAGCTGTAGTGTTTACTGTAAATAAAGGACATAGTTCCCTGACATCATCTCATTTCTGCACAACATAAATTCTGTTATGAGTTAAGATTATTTGAGATTATATATTATATAATTGATAAACGTCTTGGAAAGAGCAGTTTTACATCCATAAACATCTTACATCACAGCAGACATCATAGAGAACATAAAGATTTAGACATCAAATACATGTTTTGGTTTCACAGATGTATGTGTGTTATCAGGGATGTGATATCATCCTATAAAGGACACTTGAGAGTAAAAACAATCATGGCCGCCACATTAAAGTGTCATTCAAAACCTAAGTGCTCAACTTCAAAAGGCTGAAGGTTTTGGCTAAACCTAGCTTGATTCTTTGTGTTATGATGACGCCTCCTTATGTTGTCAATGTTGAAGTGCAGTGAGTTACATGAAAGTGATCTGTTGTCTACACAAACTCATATGATGATAAACATGACATGGGCCATACAGGCCTACTTCATTTATTTGACCATTTTGGTGGAATATTACTGATGTTGTATATATTTGTTGTTAGAATAGTATATTAGTCTGTAAACACCTGTGTGTTATTTCTAATGTTTAATTTGATTTAACGTGATAACTCGTATGTAAACCATTGCTGGAGCGACAGCTCCCCCTAGCGGTCTCCCGAGTGTATTTCACTTTCACCTTTTCCTTTCTGAGTTGCTTTAATATGCCTCAGTATTTCAGTATATTAATGTCATATATGAAGTGAACTTGTTATTTATTGCTATTTTTGAAACATGAGAGAAACCACACACACAAACAAAGCCAAAAAATGCCTACATGGGAATCATTGACTGAACTTACTAGAATAAATTTTTGATCTATAGCTGGAATTCATATTCTTTCATCATCTATAACCTTCTGATGGAGGTTGTGGACACATCAGCATTCTGTACATACACATCTGTGCTTTAAGGGGAACACAACTTTATTATGTGCATTAGTCAGAAATCCAGCTTATCTTGACAACATAGTAGTAAATATTTGTGGTGCACGAGGAAGCATGTTGAGCAAACGTTAGTGTTTTTACCATTAATAACAGGATACATTTCTTTGTTTTATGTCTCATTCCAGCAGGATATAAATCCCATGAAAGTCCTTGTGTTGTTCCAATAGCTTCTATTGTTAACATTTGTAAGTGGCTTTGGATAAAAGCGTCTGCTAAATGAATAAATGTAAATGTCATGTGACCTGTAAGTGTGAACTGAAACTCTTCATGTTTGGTTTGACAGATGCTTTCCGTCAATGAGGAAGCAGCTTTACTGATAACAAACCCATAAGATTATTGGTTATACTCTCCAAAATATATATCATTGAATCTTACTGGAATGAACAGCAATTCTTTTAATAATAATTCAATAATCATGATTTTATTTCTTGTTTAATGTTCCTCTTTAAACTTTCACCATGTAACTGGGTGTGGTGCTAAAAAAGGACTTCCTGTTTCTGATCCCCCTTGTTTCTCAGTATTCAGTTCATCTCTTTAAGAATAAGCAAGTATGAGTGTAAAATACATTGAGAGAAAGTCCAATACCAAGTTTCACAGAGATATATGAAAATAACTTGCCCTGTCATATCTTAAAATACATTAATGCTTTTATTTTGTCTTGGCATTTACATTTATGCATTTGGCAGACGTTTTTATCTAAAGCAACTTACATTGCATTAAACTGTACATTTGTTTCCAAGTAGAGATTCCTCATCCTTATAATCTGGCCTGCAGTCCGTCTGTTTGATCTGATACAGATGCACTGATCTGGGATCCGTTCTTTGTAAGATTTCTTAAGATAAGATTAATATATTTTTTTTATTTTTTATATCTGGCCACTTTAAGCGTCCTTCAGAAAGGTCAAACTGATGCACACGTCGCTTAAACTTGATTGATTCTTTGTGTTGTGGTCAGAATTGTTTCAGGTGAAGTGCAGTGAATGTGATCTGTTGTCTTGTTTGGACAAACTCATAAGAAAGATGATAAACATGGGCCATACAGGCCGCCTTAAGTTATTTGACAATTTTGGTGGAATATTATTGATTCCTGTTTTATATATTTGTTGTTAGAATAGTATATTGGTCTTTAAACACACATGTTATTATTTTTAATGTTTAATTTGATTTAACGTGATAACTCATTGCAGGCCTATATGAACCATTGCTGGAGCAACGGCTCCGTCTAGCGGCCACTCGAGTGTATTTCACTTTCACACTTTCATTTCTCAGTTGCATTAACATGTCAGTTAATATCTCCTTATATTAGTCGTAAATGTCGTGTTAAGTGAACTTAACAATAAGTGAATAAATCAGAGATTTTGACCCGGTTTCATAGACAAGGTAGAGAAGGTCATAGACTTTTCTTCCCGGTCAAACATATGACTTTAAAGACAAGAATCATCTCTCTTTTTTAACACCTGTTCCTTCAACATTTTCATTTACAACTTTCTCAACCATTTTATATGTTCTGTTCTTTTCAACACTCAAACCAAGACACTTCTTTCACTTCTTTCACTTCTTTCACTTCTTTCACTTCTTTCACTTCTTTCACTTCTTTCACTTCTTTCACTCATCTTCCTTCTTCCCCTAAAAACCCAAACTGTCTGGTTTCCAGAGTCTTTTATAATCTCTATCAGGTGTGTTGAATCATCATCTCAGCTGATATCAGTTAATGTCATTATAGTGTAGCTGTACTTCCCAAACATCACCAGAAGAGGGCGAAACACTGACACACAAAGTGACTTCAAACTGTAATTTAAAGCAGTAAAATCATACATACAGAAGAACATCAAACATAATTCACACGGTTTATGAATTATATCTCAAAATGTATATATTAAGAATGAAAGAATATATATAAGAGAATAATTGACCTCACTTTAGATTTAACATAAGGACAACTGCTGGTCTTTCCGGAGTCAAGCGTAAGACAAAACATCCATCTAATACAAAATGTGAAGAAGTACAAAAATTAAACAAATGTTAACGAATATCATCAGAATCAGTATCATCATCTGTATTCAGCATATGAGTGATTTCATGTAGAGGTTTCCATCTTCAATAGTATACGTCTGTCTTACAGCAGAAGAATTTCTTTCGTTCTCTCATTAATCTGGATTTTGTTAGACATGTGCTTTGTTAGAATATTAGTATTTTTGTATTTCGTCTTTAACCTCACATGTAATAAAGTCAGTGGACGTGTTACTTACGTTTCCTGCGGCACGTTATTAATAAAAGCAGCAGTTCCAAGATATTAAACTTGATCTGTCACTCCAGTACACAACTGCTAAACCAAAGATTTATGTGCTGCGGTGATGCTGATCTGTTTAGTTTTAGCATTAAGATCTTTATTGTACATTATTAACTTCATAGGATCACAACATCTCGACCTTCAACTCAACATTTTCTGAAATTTTCTACATTTTTAAAGGACTTTTGAGAAACGTATTCTTGCCACGAATAATGTTAACTGAAAATTCACATACTAGAAAATAAGACACATTTCTGAAGTGGTTTTAGCAAATGCTTTTAAAGTTACACCGATTAAATCTTTCACATCTTTAAAGATCACAAGCAACTTAGAAAAAGAGAACCAGGCCAAATGTCATCATGTTAAATTGGTTATACGGACAAATAAACAAACTACTTCACAGTTGTGAGATGTATTTTATTTTAAATGTTCTTTATGCTTTCTTAAACAAGACTATTTTTTGTTTAAGTTTTACAGTAACTCTAGTAAAACCATGTAATGGTTGAGATTACATAAAGAGATTTTAATGGTGTGAAAACACGAGTTATCTGAATATAAAGTCCATTAAAGTTCTTCGCTTCATATGCTTCTGATATTAATGTACCGACAGAGCTTTTCAAAAGCACAGCGCTATATAAACTCATTTATTAAAGTTATTTACTCCTTCAAACTTACAAAAACATAGCAATAGTTTAAATCATATTCTTTGAATAAATAAGTCACTCACCCCTGACATTAATGTGAAATGTCTTGTTGAATATCAAACTCCAGCCATTGATATTGTTTGCACATTTTCTGCCAGAAACACACTGTAAAATGACCGTTTCTTTACACTTTTTTCCTGTAAAAGTACATGTTTTCCCTGTTTTTCTGACCAAATTGTCAAAAATAAAAAACAGCAGGTCATCAATACTGTTAAGGTTTTATTCCAACACATTTATTTGTGTTTTCTAAATCAGTTTTCATATTTAACACAGAAAATACTGACATGTTGTATTGAATTTTTCTGGTCTTTAGTGTCAAGCACAAAGCAAAACATCAGACCAGTAAAAAAATGTTAAGATAATTTCTAAAACAAACAAATGCTGTACAAAATATTACACAAAATCAAAAACAAGAGACAGAGACACAGTAGTGCAATGATCGTTTACACATCAAGTCCATGTTTGATCGACTGAATTAAAGCACATGATGCTCATAATACCACAGATGTAGTCATTTCACTGTAAATGTGTGTCATTTAAGTAAAATACTCATTTTATATTACTTTGATTCCAGGATAAAGCAAGAAAAATGTGTATGCATGTAAAAAAGCAAACAATACAAAATGAAATCAAATGAACCTTTAAGTTTCACAGTTAAATGTCATACAGAATTATTTATACTCGATGTGTTTGAAATGACTTTTGTCATCATCTGTATTCTGTGACTATGAGATATTGATGGAAGTCTCAATCTTCAAATGTTCATCTCTTTCTTGTCTTTTTTACGTTTATCTGTAAGAAAACAGACAGAATCACAGGCGTTAATAGATCTTGTGATCTCACATTTCATAGGCCCAGTTTCAGTCTTAAGCCTTGTAAATAATAAAGAAGAATAGAGAATAAAATATAAATAAATTGCGCTATGAAATGAATTAAAGAAACCTATAATCCAAACATTTAAACAGTAAACACTGTCGTTGACTTCACATTTACATTAAAGCGTTCATAACATAATAAATAATACAGAAACATATACAAAGACACTATGAACTAATGTTCATGTAATGATGACCTATGGGTTCATCATCATCATCATCACATTTAGCTTTTCAGTCAAATTCTTACATTTAATTTTTTATTTGTCAATAAACAAATGTTTGTTTTTTGTGTTGTTTCGCTTGTTTTGTTTTTATTCAGTCAGTGTATTCTATAAGAACTGCAATAGTTTTACAGTATTTATTAATCTGTTAATGTAAATACAATTCATGTTAGTTCACGGTGTATTAACTAAAGCTAAGAGTTTGTTTGATTTAAAAACATGTTGAAATTAACACATTTAAAAATTCATTAATGAACATGTTGTCCATGTTAACTAATGTATTAACTAATGTTACCAATGTCAGAGTTTTGTACGTATTAGCAATAAATCTCACATGCTTGTGGTATCTGCTGTTATTAAAGAGATGTGTTTATTACAAAAGTATCCAAGTGTCTCTTCTAAAATCGTAGAGGAATTAGAAACTATGGCTCAAAAACATTTTCAATTTTAGACAACCACATACCACACAGTATGTAAATGTTTGATGAGTACAAATATTCAGATGTTGACTATGAAAATGCTTTTAGATACTTTCAGTGTTTTTTGTCTTGAAGAGAGAAAAAGTGTTGAATCTAAGTGCTGAAACTAAACACAGATATTACTTACTATTCTTCCAGATGATCACATCTATCACAATATCACTATTGTAATGAAGGGACAACAGGGTTCGGATCCATTTGTAGTTTTTTATTAAAGTCGTGGTCAAACGGGCTAAACAGTGCACCGTAGAGTAAGCAGAGAATAATCCAAGGCAGGTAGCAAACAGTCGAAGAATCCAGATAAATAGTCCACGGGGTAATAACAGGAAAACAAAACCACGATAAACGCTCAGAAATGTTCACCGGGGCAAAACAAGACTGAAACTGAATGACCTAAATCCCTGCGCTAAAGAGAGTCAGGTGTGCATTTAATCAGCACCAGGTACGGGATCATGGGAGATGTAGTGAACTAAGGCTAATACTCTGGGGAGCGCGACCTCTGATGGAACTGCATTCTCCATGCTAGTAACAACTATAATCCCCATCAGGATCAGTACTATCAGTAATCCTGGACCAGTTTTCACCGCGTTTGACCTCTGATTGGATTCTGTAATGGCTAAAGAGAGACATAAGAGTTATTGGTGTCATTCACATCTATATCAACACGTGTGTAATACAGATCTTCATTTACTACATGTGCTTTCACAACTGACAGTCCATCATTCTTCATCTGAACAGCAGAAAATTAAACAATCATCTACAAACAGCTGAAAGTATCTGTTAATGTAAAAATACTTCGTTAAAATAAAATACTTTACAGTGTCTATAGATGAATTTAAACATATGCAGCAAATATCAGCTCGTCTAGATTCAGCTTTACAAATAATATCAAATACGAATATATCTTTTACAAATACCTCATATTTTACCATAAACATGTTTGACAGTATTTCTTTGGTGTTTGTAGTCAGTGTTAAGTGTTTATTTTCAGTTTGTAAAGCAAAGATGAAACGTCTCAGATGAAGAGAATAATAAACCTCATGATGTTCTGATGTTTATAACAGTTTCTACTGTATTTATTCAGATTTATAACCAGATTACTGATCCAGAATGATGTTCTGCTGAGATGTTCATCATGTTTATTAACAGATATTATGTGTTACTGTGATTCACACTGAGAAACAGAACCTCTGTTTAATATGATCTCTGTAATATTTACATTAAATCTGTGTTGATGTCACCTCAATAGTTTAAAGCACAGATGTAAAGACACAGATATATTAAAACAGGATACTCACCAGTGACATCAAATCTCTTGTGAATGTTTTTACTGCCAGTGATGTTTACTTCATAAAGTCCAGAATCTCCAGATCTGATGTTATAAATGAAGAGAGATCCACCCTTTTTCAGAAGCAGTCTGCCCGTGAATCTCCCATCAGTATCATCATATGGGACTTTTTTTGTTGTTTTGTTTAAATAAGCGATGAGAGAGTCTTTAAATCTCCACTCGATCACATCATCTGTCTGTAGGCGAGTAACATCAATGTCTAGAGTAACAACATCTCCCTCCATCACTAACATCTTATCTTCACCTGAATCAACAACAAATACACACAAATATTACACTTTATAAACATCACAATCTGTCATTTCTGTTTCTGTCTCATATGACCAGAAAACATTTATTTCCAATAGTTCTGGTTTGTCCTCATGATCTTTAGTAAACTGTGACGGGCAGATAAATGTTATTTTGGACAGCAGTGGTTCTCTCACACCGTTGTTTAGTGTTTTTCTGATGGTAAACTCATGAACATCAACATCAGTCAACATGAAAGTCCTTTAGTTGCTTAGAAGTTACTCTGGGATCCTCTATGACCTCAGGGATCATTACACGTCTGTATTGATCCACTATTCCTGAGTAAGGTTGGGTACAGAAACTATTTCATTGAAATATTTGTAATGGGTTCTTAGATAAAACTGTAAATTTAAGGAACTAACTGTTGCCACAAATGATCACTGACATGCCAGTTAAAATATGTAGATGCAACATCTCAACAGAAGATTTTTGTCAGAAGTTTTTGTCAGAAAACTGCTGATATGTAGACTGTATTATCTGTTGGATCTTTAACTCCGCATGTGTTCACATAATGTTAAATTGTTTTAAAATTAGATTTTTACATTGATATATGGATTCATCCGGAAAGTTTAATGTTTTTAAATATTAGATGTAATGTGATTATTGTACAGCAGGTGGTGTTGTGGATAAAACTGCTGTTGAACAGTGAGGAAGACAAACATGATGTAAACTGTGTTTGTATATAAACACTGAAGAATAAACACTGAAATGAAACTTTATTTACAATTATTTCATTCACTGATCACTGTTGAAACCACAGCACTGATGCTGTTAGTTTGTTATATGTTCTGATGTTGATATAAAAATGTATATCATAGTATACTGCGACTTATAAAATATAAATATGATTAAAAATTATGTTTTTAATAAGCCTACATGTGAAGTCTACACCATCCAACATATAAAACACCAAAATGATTATTCAAAATGATGAATCTTGATTATTTCAGAACATATAAACTGTTTAAATACATTGAATGCAGATCATGAAGACATGAAAAGACTTGAATTACTCACCACTGACAGAAACTCTGAATGTTTTGTGTTTTATTCCTCTTCTGCTTCTGATCTCCAGTTTATATTCTCCAGAGTGTTCAGATCTGATGTTTGTGATGGTGAGAGATCCAGTCTGATTGTTCAGATTCAGTCTGTGTCTGAATCTCTCATCATCAGTGTATTCTGCTGATTTATCTTCCCCTAAATCAATCTTTGCTATAATTGTGTCTGTATTAAACGTCCACACCAGATTATCAGCTTCATTTATTTCTTCAGTTTTCATTTCTAGAGTAACAGAATCTCCTTCTTTCACTGACACTTTAACTTCATCAGCACCAAACACACCTGAAACAACACAAACACAAACTTTATTCAATAAAAGATCATCTTGTATAACACTGTATTATTAAATGCACAGACTAGTAATGAATGTGTCGGGTGTTTATCAGCTTTATCATTGTGTTGATAGATTAGTGTTCTTTGATAATAAATACAGTGATTTATTCAGTTGTCTGTATTTATAAAAGCAGCTCATGTGACTGTAGTTCTAGTTCTTCATACTGAAGGTCTGATATCAATGACCGCTTTGATTGGTCAAGGACCGGCCAAGAGGTCACATGACTGACAGATGACGCAGCTAAAGTTATGTAATGTCTATATTTATTACATAAAAGTAAAGGGTCTGTGCATTTTAAGTATAAAAGAAGGATAAAAGTCAGGCAGGATCGAGGACCCACTATGGCAAAGGCTTTTAGCGGAGATACGCAGTTTTGAGCATCATTATTTATCTAGAACCAGTGTGCTGCTTGTATATATTCGTGTCGTCTTCGCTTGTTTTATTCATTTGCATTATTATTTGTGTGGTCTAAACTATGATAAAGAGGGAAGCAGCGACCCGACAAGTCCTCACAACACTAACTGCATTAGCTACTGGAATATTATTAATAATCGTACACCTATTATCTACTATTTTATTTGATTTTAGCCTAGTTGTGCAAGCACTGTCGAGCTTGTAGAGATGCTGCAGCCTTTAAATGATGTAAGCCTCATTTCATCACGTGATCAATAAAGAATAAGAAATTGTTTTATTTTGCACCATATTTTTCATTTCCATTAGATCAGACATCCATTAGAGATTCCTCTTGTTATTTGGATCTGTGTGAATTAATATATGCTGTTAAAACTGCAAAAAGATTTGTGTTCATTAAAGACAAAAATGCGCATCTTAGGCCTTAGAAAACCGTTACGCGGCTACAGACATTATTTTTATTAGTATAATAATGTCACACATCTACAGCATAATACAAAATGCTAGTTTATACTACAATCTACGAGAAAACTGGAGGATTACAACAAATACGCAATTTCTGTTTCCGGCTGAAAGTGAACCCGAATGTGTTAAAGCAATAAAATAAATGACACTCACCGGCAAGAATCAATAAATAACAGAAGAGTATTAAAAGATTCTTCATATTGATGTGAACACAGACAGTTATAGTTGTAAAGCACTGTAGCGGTCTGACTGCGTCACGTGATCTTCTTCTTCTTCTGTTAGATTTTAATGGCGGATGGCAAACAAACATTTGGTGCATTCCCGCCACCTACTGGACTGCAGTGTGAAACGCTGATGGTCAGTTAAATAGCATTATTAAAAAATTTATTACCCTTAGTTAAAGAACATTACATGAATAAACTAATCCTCAGTTTTCAATCCCAGCATCTTCTAAACTATTAACCTTTCTTAAGAATCTCATTAGAGATTCCCATTCCTTTTAACTCTTCCAATAGTGACTCTCTATCATGTTCCTAAGCTGAACAATGCAATATAGTGTGTTCAACTGTTTCTAACAATCCACAATGACTACAATTCCCAGATTCATGTTTGCCGAAAGGGATTAAGTGCAGTATGACCTAATCGAAGTCTTGTGATAATTATATTTCTGCTACCAAAATTCCCACTTTTTCACCTCTCACCTGATTCCGAATGTTAAACAAATGCCTTCCTCTACTCTCTGTATTCCACAGGTCTTGCCATCTGCATTTAATAGCTAATCTGATTTTGACCTTAGCATCATTTTCCTTATTGTGATCTTCATTTCTATATGAGGTGATTTCAGTGCATTCTTAGCTAACTGGAACCCACAGGAAACATATCTTGCATCCTTATTTAATCTTAAAAAGATTATTAGGAATTCATATAAAATGTATTGTCTAGATGAATTACCGCTAACGTACACATACACATCTGTGCTTAAAAGGTAACATAACTTTATTATGTGCATTAGTCAGAAATCCAGACATGGCAAGAGTTTAAGGTGGTACATGATCTTAATGAGCAATTTGACAATATTGTAAATATTTGTGGTGCACGAGGAAGCGTGTTGAGGATACGTCCATTAATAACAGGATACATTTCTTTGTTTTATGTTTTATTCTAGAAGGAAATAAATCCCATGTAAGTCCTTGTGTTGTTCTAATGGCATCTAATGTTAACATCATTTGTAAGTGGCTTTGGATAAAAGCGTCTGCTAAATGAATAAATGTAAATGTAAATGTAAGTGTGAACTGAAACTCTTCATGTTTGGTTTGACAGATGCTGTCAGTCAGTGAGGAAGCAGCTTTACTGATAACAAACCCATGAGATTATTGGTTATAACTATCACCTCTCAAATATATATCATTGAATCTTACTGGAATAAACAGCAGTATGAGGAATTCTTTTAAAATCATGATTTTATTTCTTGCGTGCGGTAAGTGTTTCATCTTCATCTTAAAATTTAAAACCAAGTAACTGGGTGTGTGCTGAAAAATGACTTCCTGTAATTTTCTGATCCCCCTTTTTTCTCAGTATGATTCGCTTCATCTCTTTAAGAATGAGCAAGTGTATGAGTGTAAATCTGAATTGAGAGAAAGTCCAATACTAAAATGAATGCTTTGGTTCTCTTAACTGAAAATAACTTGGCCAAACATCAACAATTAAATAGTAATGTAAAACTATGTCATTCCTAATAATCTGTCAAGTTGCTTCAAATTTTCTCATTTAAACTTTCAGCCGCGGTGAAATTGCCCTAACCGAGTGTTCTCATGTCTCATTGGGATGAATATCATTTATTTCTCATGAGTTGCTTTTGCATTAAAATGTGTTGCTTCTATAGACGAGTAGGCCGTCGGTTGTTCATATCAAACAAAGTCAAATGTTTATAAGAGCTCAGATCTGTGTTTAGGTCTGAATTATACTGTCTGTGTTGTTCAGGTGTGTTTGGTGATGAAGTGAAGTCAGTGTCAGTGAATGAAGGAGATTCAGTTACTCTACACACTGATCTTACTCACATACAGAGAAATGATGTGATCGTGTGGAGCTCTCAAGAAGACGACTTTGTTAAACGTATACTGGAAATGTCTGGAGGTAAGATACTATATAAAGATATCGATGATGAGATATTCAAAGACAGATTGATATTAGATCCTCAGACTGGATCTCTCATCATCAATAACATGAGACACAAACACTCTGGACGATATGAAGTAGAGATCAACACCAACACTGGAACAACATACAAGATATTCAGAGTTACTGTCACAGGTGAGCAGAAATCTTTTTATTTTTATTTTTATCAATCTGCATATTTAAAGTTGTTCTACAACATTTTTTTAATAGAGTTGTATTTTTAAGTGTTTGTTCTACAGCTGTAATTGTTAAATGGTTTCTTGTAGGTGCTCCACGTGTTATTGGTGCTGGTAAAGATGAAGTGAAGTCAATGTCAGTGATGGAGAGAGAATCTGTGACGTTACACACAGATGTTACTGAACTACAGAAGAATGCACTGATACTCTGGAGGTTTGGAGATGATGGTGTTCTCATAGCTAAAGTTGATAAAGAAGACCGTAATATCTCAGTATATGATGATGTTCTTGATGGGAGATATGGAGACAGACTGAAGCTGGATCATCAGACTGGATCTCTTACCATCAGTGATGTCACAACCACAGACACTGGACTTTATAAACTGAAGATCAGCAGCAACAGACAAACAAAATACACAACATTCAATGTGTATGTCACAAGTGAGTATCTCAAATCTCACAATAAAAAAGTATAAATAATTAAGACAATTTCATGAGCTGCTCACGTTTAAAATGTCCCAACTGAGTGAATTTTAGATGTAAATATTATGATTTATAATTCGTGCAATTTAAATTTCTTTGGAAAACTTGATGATTGAAGTTCCAATAACATCGTAAATAGTTATGTCATGGTTAGTTTTGTTAATAAATATGTCAAAGAAAGATACTGGATGTTATTCGCGTTTAAATACGCTCTTATGTCAATTTCAAGGGGGCAGAAATAATGAAGAAAATTAGACGGATTGCCAACACATTTCCATTACATTTCAGATGTCACATTTCAGTTTCCTTCTCATTAAAAACATTCTCAATTATTTCTAGACACAAATAAAACCATAATACAACATTAATTTTCATTTCTTCCCCTCAGACGTCATTCACGGTTGTGATAGCGTTGAAGCTTTGATGCGATTGGTCGTCACGGCTGTGGTGGGCGTGGCCGCTGTGATTATTCTGGGTTATGACATCAGATCCAGAAGAGAAAAGCACAAACATCACCAACAACAACATCTCAATGACATTTCACAACATCAGTAAACGTTATTTTAGAGTTTTTAGTTTTGATTTTAAGAGTTGACGCTTCTTTTCGTCTCCATCGCTCCTGGACGGATTTTCAGGGATATAACCTCAGTAACTCACTCTGTTAACCATCACTTCTCAAACTACTTATGTACTAATCACATCTCACTTCACAATGTGCAATAATTGTTTGTTGATTATTCTTTAAAAACATTATGTTTGTGCCGTCACCCTTAAGAAAATTAACCATGGGCTTACTTCAGTTCATTTAGTTTCTCAAAATGCCCGTAAAACAGTTCGGCTACTTCTATGGCTAATTTTCATAAGGACATCAAATGTTTGTGGCCTCAAACCCTTTGAATTGCATGTATATGTAAGCTTTTGATCATCATATTAACAAAATACTAGCAAGCAAGTAACAAGGTTTAAAAGATCTTGATCAAATTAACACTTACATTATGTTTGTATAGACTGTATATTTTAACCAGCTCCACAACAGTGCAATAAAGAAACTTAACACGAAACACAGAATACTTATTACTAGCTTGAGCATATGACATGCGTCTTTACATTTCCTTATACATATCAGTGACAATGAGATTTTACACGGTGGCAGATAAAAATATGACAAATTCAAGTGACTTAAATCTTATTTCACCTCATATTTAAAACGTATATATAACCTCACAGTTGTTCAAACAGGTAATGTGCGCATTAAAAACGAAAAGTATAATTCCCACTTTACTCTATGGCAAGGAAGGTTTTGAAAAGGTACAACTGATATTTTTTTGACCATTTTGGTGGAATATTATTGATTCCCGTTGTATACATTTGTTGTTGGAATAGTATATTAGTCCATATTTTATCATTTCTAATGTTTAATTTGATAACTCGTATATAAACCATTGCTGGAGCGACCCGCCTATGAGCTCCCCCGCACGTGACTTTAAAGACGAGGATTGTTTCATTTATAACTTTCTCAACAATTTTATACATAACCCCTTCACACTTTAGGATTTCTCTACAACACTCCAATCCAAACATTTCTCACATTTCTCTCATTTCTCCAAACTGTCTGGTTTCTAGAGTCTTTTATAATCGCTATCAGGTGTGTTGAATCATCATCTCAGCTGATATCAGTTAGTGTCATTAGTGTAGTTGTACATCCCAAACATCACCAGAAGAGGGCGAAACACTGACACACAAACTCATTCACACTGTTTAAGAATTATATCTATCAATCTATCTGTATTTATGAAGAATTAAAGAATATATATAAGAGTCGCTGACCTCACTTTACATTTAACATAAGGACAACTGCTGGTCTTTCAGGATTCAAGCTTAAGACAAAACATCCATCTAATACAAAATGTGAAGACGTATACAAAATAAAACAAATGTGAAAAAGTACAAATATCATTACAATGGAAGTTTTCACAAAAACTCTTGAACTCTTGATCTGTTACAGGAGATAAAACATCTCATATTTAGAGGAAAACTAAGAAGTTATTAAGCCACATCACCAAGAATTAGCTTTTAGTTTGACACATGAGAATATATGAAAATCTATCAAATAAGACAGTAACATTTTGTAAAATTACAGTTATATTTAGGCAGTCACATGTATTTCATGAATGTGTGTAAATGTGTATATTCAATATCTGATTGTGTTGTTTGCCGCGTCACTGTAAGAGATCCTTTCCATCTCCTTTATGTCCCTTTCTGATCCTCTTCTTTCCTTTATGTTCCTTTCTGGTTTTCATGCGGTCTATATAGTTTAACATTAGGCCACTTTACTTCAACACCCATCACTTCTATATCAAAATGTCTCTTTCACCCTTTATCTTTTCAGTGAGTAATTCAATAATTCAATATATTAATAATATAAGTCATTTTTAAGGATAAACCACCAGAATTTCTGCTTAAACTCAACTCAGAATGTGTCAGAAGATGACTCGTGTGAACGTTGTTCTTCAGTTGTGTTTGTGGCATTTCAACAGTAGGTGATATTTTGAGGTTTTCACACATTCAGTTGTTGCAGACGCTTAAACTCAGCTCACGTTTTGCATCTCCTGCTATATTCTCACATACAATAATTTGTATATGAACATGAATTGTTTTAATATTATGAAGTTTATTTCAGCTTATTCATATTTGTGTTTTTCAAACTCTCATGTGCAAGTTTATTTGCAGAGATATGTTGTAAATAGTAAACACATTTCTGTTTTTATCCTATAATAACAATACTGTTTGTTTGTTCACATTTAAGTTTAATATTAGATCAAATTTATACACCGATATGTAGCAAAATAAAATATTTTATGTACTATAACCATCATTTTAATAAAGTCAAAAGTTGTCGGTTCTGCCTTTTGTTAAAAAAAACTTTAAGAATGGGCTCATGTGTAACAACTCTGACAACAAAATTCTGTTATTTATAATATTGCAAAATAATTTCCCCAAAATCCATCCATGGAGAGCCAGTGATGCTTTGATCTCTGATGCTCACCTAAAGTCACCAAATGGGCCATTTGGGTAAACAACATGTTAACTATGAGTGGGGTTACAGGCACAATGTAACACACATTTAGGGTAAAGAGCCACAGGGTGACATATCAGAAAGACATACACAAAATCCTTCAGATTCTTACTAAAAGTGTACGTGCACACGAAAGGCAAAAATAGCGTAATATTATATATCCTCATGAATGCAGGTTCGTATATTACGAAGCCTGGCATCCAATCCGCTTGTTAAGCCTGACGTCACGCCATTTCTATACCATTTCTGGGTCCAACCGCTTTCGTTGGATACTAACCTCCCGATCCCATCCTTTATGTAACGAAATCACAAATGGCCACACATGCCATTCACTGCGATTTACAAATCAATAATTGTGATTATTAATAATAATTATGGTAAATTACCGGCTGGCTGTACATGATCTCACTGCTTCCCTCATGAATAAATATTTGGACATGAAATAGTGAGATTATTTTTAGCTCATTTGTAACAAATTCAGACCTTCTGCGAGGGAAATCAGTTTACCAAATAAGAACATTCGATTCGATGTAATCATTTGTAAATACCTTGGAATAATAAGACTAATAATAAGAAAAATTATTTAACTAAATTTCTTTCTTGCGTCAAAATATTAATACAATTAAACCTGGTTACTTAAAGATTGCTGAAAAAATCATGAATCTAACCAATTATACATTCGGTTTCAGATTTCAGAAATGCATTTTTAAATGCACTAAAAACATGCATGGAGTTTGAGCGGCAAGTCGGACCACAGCCGACACTCAACCATCAATTTCTTTCTTGTCAAAATATGAATTAAACCTGATCACAACTTAAAGATGGCAGGAGGATAATCAAATAAAAAAATGTATGAATCTAACCAAGTATACATTCTGTTTCAGATTTCAGAAGTGCATTTCTAAATGCACTTCAAACGTGCCTGGAGAGACATAAGTGAAATTTCTGTTTTTAGTAAATAACCATCTGTATATAATGTTCATAGTACATTCCCACTTGTAAATTCTTCATAATATTTGCTTTATTCTGTATTTATGCACAACTGTATATCCTGCACTTGCTGCTATTGCACTTCTGGTTAGACCTAAACTACATTTCGTTGTCTTGTACTTGTACATGTGTAATGACAATAAAGTTGAATCTAATCTAAATAAGTGAGGTCGGACCCCAGCTGACACTGAACCATCAATTTCTTTCTTGTCAAAGTATGAATACAATTAAACCTGATCACAACTTAAAGATGGCACGAGAATAATCAAATAAAAAAAATGTATGAATCTAACCAATTAAACATTGTTTCAGATTTCAGGAGTGCTTTTCTAAATGCACTTCAAACGTGCCTGGAATTTGAGCGGCAAGTCGGACCCCAGCCGACACTCAACCATCAATTTCTTTCTTGTCAAAATATGAATTAAACCTGATCACAACTTAAAGATGGCACGACGATAATCAAATTAAAAAAATGTATGAATCTAACCAATTATACATCCGGTTTCAGATTTCCAAAGTGCGTTTTTTAACGCACTCCAAACGTTCCTGGAGTTCGAGAGACATAAGTGAAGTCGGACACCAGCCGACACTCAACCATCAATTTCAAAATAAAAGAGTAAATCAACAAAGAAATAAAATAAAATAATGAATTAACAAATTTAAGGTTACACTTGCAACAAGTTTAAAATGTCTATATTTGTTACATTTTAAAGCAGTTACTATATATGTGAGCAAACAATACATTTACATTTACATTTATTCATTTGGCAGACGCTTTTATCCAAAGCGACTTACAATTGAGGAAAACAGCAAGCGATTCGTCTAAGTAAGCAATATTCACGAGAGGTGCTAGTAATACAAGGTTTCAAATACAACGTCAAGATAGTATAAGCAAGTATATAGAGAACATTAGAAAAGGAAAAATAGGGGTAAAAATGTTTTTTTATTTTATTTTATTTTTTTTAATTTTTTTTTTTTTATGAGACAGTTAAGTGCTCATGGAAGAGGTGGGTCTTCAGCTGTTTTTTGAATTGTGAAATTGATCCAGCAGTCCTGATGGAAACAGGAAGATCATTCCACCAGCCGGGAACGGAGAAAGAAAATGTCCTTGAGATGGATCTCATGCCTCTCTGTGAAGGAACAATGAGGCGCCGATCGTTTTCAGACCGCAGACTTCTGGAGGGGATGTAGGTCTGTAAGAGAGAGTTGAGGTAGATGGGTGCTGTGTTAGTGGCTGTTCTGTAAGCAAGCACCAGTGCCTTGAACTTAATGCGTGCCGCTACTGGGAGCCAGTGTAGAGAGATGAGCAGAGGTGTGACATGTAAAATAAAAATACATCTTGCGGATGTAAATGAATTATCCCAGATGTACCGGGGAAGTCAATAACATGAGGCTGAGCTATTATCAAAGTACAGACTTTTTTCTAATATGATGATGTTTTCATTGACCAAAATCAGATTCTTGTGCTGTAAAGTTAGTTACAGACTAAAATCTAAATTTTAAGCAACTTGATCAATATGAAGAGTTAAAAGCATTAATCCGTATATTTGGTTTTGTGTGGTGAACTGGCCACTTCAACAGCTTCGCCTATAGCGGCCACTTGCACATCACCTTTTCCTTTCTCAGTTGCATGAATATGTCAGTTAATATCGCAGTATATTAGTCGTAAATGTCGTGTTAAGTGAACTTAACAATAATTGAATAAATCTTTGAGCTAAAGCTGTCATGAAATGCATATTCTTTCATCATGATGGAGGTTTGAGACACACCAGCATTCTGTACATACACATCTGTGCTTAAAAGGCAACACAACTTCATATCTTTATTATAAAACTGTG
The DNA here is from genome assembly GCA_026939265.1 of Oreonectes daqikongensis. NCBI lineage: Eukaryota > Metazoa > Chordata > Actinopteri > Cypriniformes > Nemacheilidae > Oreonectes > Oreonectes daqikongensis. Next base: position 456,991 of record JAOTQM010000145.1, read on the forward strand.
CATTAGTCATAAATCCAGACATGGCAAGAGTTTAAGGTGGTACATGATCTTAATGAGCAATTTGACAACAGTAAATATTTTTGGTTAATGAGAAAGTGTATGTTAAGGATCAGGGATTTTCCCACTAACATGATACATTTCTTTGTTTTAATGTCTAATTCCAGCAGGATATAAATCCCATGAAATCCATTAAAATTGCTGTGATTTCTTCACATTATCAATTAATTTTATTATTTTTGTTTCAACATGTTTCGGTCTTAAAAGATCTTCGTGTGATCTAGTCATCAGGTGGATCATGTCTTGTTTTTCTTCATATAGTCCAAATATATAAACTCTGGACCTTTTGAAATCATTTTCTTCTTCCCTGTCCTGTACAATATAAGGCAAGTGATGCCAAACATAGGACTTTAAAGATAAGGATTAGCTCTCTATTTAAAATTGCTCCATACAACTTTCTCCACCACTTAATTTAATTTCTCTCGTTTCTCTCGTTTCTCTCATTTCAACCCTTCTCATTTCCCCATAAGCCCAAACTGTCTGGTTTCTAGAGTCTTTTATAATCTCTATCAGGTGTGTTGAATCATCATCTCAGCTGATATTAGTTAGTGTCATTAGTGTAGTTGTACATCCCAAACATCACCAGAAGAGGGCGAAACACTGACACACAAACTCATTCACACTGTTTATAAATTACATCTATCAATCTATCTGTATTTATGAAGAATTAAAGAATATATATAAGAGTCGCTGACCTCACTTTACATTTAACATAAGGACAACTGCTGGTCTTTCAGGATTCAAGCTTAAGACAAAACATCCATCCATCAAGACGTATACAAAATAAAACAAATGTGAAAAAGTACAAATATCATTACAATGGAAGTTTTCACAAAAACTCTTGAACTCTGATTTGTTAAAAATACATTTCACATTTAGAGGAAAACCTCAAGTTATTAAGCCACATTACCAAGAATTCGTTTTTAGTTTGTCACATGTGAATATATGAATATATGAGAATGAAGTAAGTGCTGCAATATACATCCAAACTTTCATCATAATCTGTAAAAAATATTTTTTGATGGTAGTCAGCAGAACGTAATCTAGTTGAGTCGACTTAATTATGTACGTTATCTCAACTTTTGGAAGTCAGATTTATTGTATTGTATATGCTTTCTTAAACAAGGCTAATTTTTGTTTAAGTTAATACAAAATATACAAAAAATATAAGTTGTCTTATATTCGACATCTATGCTTTTATGTGTCAATAATATAACCGCAGCTATAAGTGGTGCCAAATACATGTAATACAAGTTTGAAGCCGCCATTAAAACGCTTCTATGTTCATGAAATTGTGGTAGACTACATGATTTTCACATTAAGATTAATAGCCTGAATAATATTCAAAGTTATTTTATGGTACACTGTAAAAACAAATCCTGTAAAAAACTTGAACGTTTTCTGCCACAAATACACTGTAAAATAACAGTTTCTTTACAGTTTTTTCCTGTAAAAGTAAGTTTTTCCTGTTTTTCTTGTAAATTTGCGGTCTTTTTCTGACCAAATTTTCAACAAAAAAAAACCTATTATAAAAATCGACATTTTCCGGCAGCTGGGGCGCCAGAAATAAAGTGCAAAAAAACTGTTTTTCCCTTTAAAATTACGTGTTTTCTAAGTTTTTCTTGTAAATTGTAGTTTTTATGTTTTTTTTAAATTGCATGAAAAATCTGTAAAAAAAAAAAACAGTACAATTCCATTAAAAAAAAGACTCATCAATTTCCCCTAGTGCTGCCTTTGATCCACACCTGATATTCTATGTCTTATCATTCAGCATCAGTCTGTTTCTGAAGAGCTCATTTCCAGGTATCGACATCACATTTCTTTCTTTGTCGATCTTTGCTATGATTTTAGTTTCATCATTATATGTCCACTGTATCTCACCGTATCTCTGTATGTTAGTGGGATTAGTGTGTAGAGTGAAATAATCTCCCTTCGTCACTGATACTGACTTCACTTCAGCACCAAACACACCTGAACAACACAAACACAAACACTGACTGACCTTAAAATATAAACATGAACTGTGTGATCCAACATTTGAGGCCACACTTTACAAACAACAAAGTTGTACAATTTTGAAAAACAAACAAACATGATCATAAGATCTTACATATAAACTATTGAATGCAGATAAAGATCACATTACTCACCAATGACAGAAACTTTTAACGTCTTTTTAGTCGCTCGACGACCTTTGATCAGCAGCTGAAAAACTCCAGAATCAATAGTCTTGATGTTTTTGATGGTGAGATCTGCCGTCTTACTATCCACCTTCAGTCTGTCTTTAAAGATCTTATCGTTGGCAGGTATTGACATCACATTTGTTTTGCTATTTAACGTCCACAATATGACATCATCTCTCTCTATGTCAGTAAGATCACTGCGTAAAGTGACAGAATCTCCCTCCGTCACAAACAACGTCATTTCTGTACCTGTATCACCAAAAAAATCACGAAAAACTTTAGTACTAGGGCTGTCAAACGATTAATCGCGATTAATCGCATCCAGAATAAAAGTTTGTGCTTACGTAATATATGTCTGTTTACTGTTCATATTAATGTTGCATTTATAAACACATACATGTATGCCTATATATATATTTTGGAAATATTTACATGTATTTATTTTTGGGCTGTCAAATGATTAATCGCGATTAATCGCATCCAGAATAAAAGTTTGTGTTTAGATTATATATGTCTCTGTACTGTGCATATTAATTTTGTATTCATAAAAACATACACATACATGCATATATTTAATAATAATATAAAAATGTATAAACATTTAAATATAATTTCAATTATTGGTAAATATAAATAAACACATCTAAATATTTCCTAAATATTTACATATCCTAAATTATACTAAATTAATATGCACAGTACACAGACATATATTGCGTAAACACAAACTTTTATTCTGGCTACGATTAATCGTGATTAATTGTTTGACAGCCCTAATTTATTTATATTTACCAATTATTGAAATTAGATTGAAATGTTTATACATTTTTATATTTTTCATAAATATATGCATGTATGGGTTTGTTTTTATAAATACAAAATTATTATGCCCAGTACACACACATATATTATGTAAACACAAACTTTTAGTCTGGATGCGATTAATCGCGATTAATCGTTTAACAGCCCAAGTACTCAAACCAGTTTTTAAGAAGAGATAAACTTGTATCATGCAATATTATTGAAGAGATAGTCCACACAAAAATTCTGTCATGAATTACTCATCCTCAAGTTGTTTCAAACCTGTATAAATGTCTTTGTTTGGTTGAACAGAAAGGAAGATATTTAGAAGAATGTTAGCAACTGAGATTTCTGGGGCACCATAGTAGAAAAGTCTCTGATTATTGTGATGTTATTCCATCTAAGTGTACATAGGAAGCTATGGCATGATTATATAAAGCTGAATGCAGATCATGATGACAAAAGACTTAAATTCCTCACCAATGACAGAAACTCTGAATGTCTTATTCGTCTCACTGCTGAGTCTGTGGTCTTGATGTCTGTAATGTTGAGAAACCGACCTTTAGTCTGGCTTTTAAAGACTCAATACTTTCAGATGTGAACATCTCATTAACATTAGTTTTTCTGTCCATGTTTGCTGTGAATATTATTTCATCTTTAATGATCCTCTGTATATCATCATCTAGCTGTAGTTCAGTAACAGCAGTGTGTAATGTGACAGAATCTCCCTCTATCACTATCTTCACTTCATTTGGACCACCAAACACACCTGAACAACACAAACACTTATTTTTGATTTACAGAATTATATTTAGCAGCTACTTTTCATTATTAATGTCATGCTGTTAAAACCGCAACCGATACATTTGTGTTCACACGAGACTAAAACGAGCTGCGCAACATCTTTCTGATGTATCCAAGCGCGCATCAGAGCTGATGGGCTCCAGCCAAAACCAGCATCCTCAAACTAACACACCAAACGCTCAAACATGATGTCTGAAGTGTTTTTATCAACACACAAAGTTAGTATATGTTACAACAAATGAGAAAACTGGACAAATGCACAGTTTATTGATGAGAACCCGAATGTGTTAAAGCAATAAAATAAATGTCACTCACCGGTCAGGATAAATAAAGAACAGAAGAGTATTAAGAGATTCTTTATGTTGATGTGAACTCAGACTGTGTGATATCAGTGGTACTGATGCAGTGTCAGGCCGACGTCACGTGATCTCTGCAAAAGATGTTGCGTTGCGCAACAATCTTTTTTAAAAAGTGTCCTTAAATGAACCAAAGATCAATTATTATATATATTATATATATCCAGATATCAGTTATATGATTATAAACAAAACACCGTTGATGCTGTAACTCTATTCTGTCTTCTGTTCTTTCATTCAGTGACGTTTGTTACGCAGATGATCTGAGCGCGGTGTGATTGTGACCTCTAGTGGTGAGATGCGGAAACTGCAGTAGATGTCATAATATTTACATTTATGCATTTGGCAGATGCTTTTATCCAAAATGATTTATATTGCATTATAAATTATACACTTGTTTCTATATGTGCAATCCCTGGGATCAAACCCATGACCTTGGCGTTGCTAGCGCCATCATCTAACCACTGAGCTACAGATGATTGTGATTCGTGCATTGATGGTCAGTTTACAAGCCACATGTGCACAAAATAACAAATGATGAAGAAATGCATTTGTTTAAGTCAATAACATTGTCATCATAAAGCTCATTTGGTGTTTAGAGCTGAGCAACACAACCACGTGTGAAAAAAAACACATCCAAGTGTGAGTTCGGTGAACTCTGTACAACTCTAATGCTCACAGATCAACTCATGACATTTGAGGACTTGAGACATGCTTAAAAGACTGTGACCTTTAAGTTAAGAACAAGCATCAAAATCAGAAAACAGATATTATTTTACTGCATTGATATAGGCGAGTTTGAACCCAAAATAAAAGAAATATAAAGTGAGAGGGAAAGTTTGGGCTAGTTTGCAGCAACACAACTGAGTTTGATTCCCAAATAACACACAAACTGATGAAATAAGCACCAAATGCACAGGTGTTTTGGATGAATATGATAAATGCATATGTTTATGTGCTACATCCGCGTGTCTTTCTTCTCATGCAGAATAAAATCTGAATATGACTTCAGCGCATGTGTGAGTCTGTGCCGCTCAGTTTGTGAGCTGAAATGAAACCTGTGGTCTGAGTTTATTCATGTCTGTGTTGCACTTCAGTGACCCGACTGTCATGTGTTGTGTGGACAAACTCCTGTATATGTGATTTCATTGCGCGTTTGCTAAACAAGAGATTTATTTTCTTACTGTCTGTTCAAGTATTAAACAGTTTTCGCTGTTTTGGAGCGTATAATCGGAGCGCAGGGCGCGAGCGCGCAGTTCGTCACGGAAGCGCGCTCTTTTTTTTGGCTTTTTCCTTCTCTGAGTCGAAACCTCGTTTGATTCACAAGGCGATGAAACGCGATTAAACGCCACTTTTCTCTTCAGAATGCAGTTTGGATTGATTTTATAACTGTTGAATATGATTCACGCGCTTATCCTCGTGTGTTTTTGTCTTCTGGTTGGTAAGTGTAAAGTGTGTTTATTATTATTCATTTTCTGACGTCACATTTGCTATGTTTTATTTCGTAACGATATGACGAGTTGAGCTGCCGACACGTGACCTGCGCGTCAACACACAGGCCCGTGTTTTTTTTTTTTTTGTAGTTTTAATTTTGCGCCTTTGCTGCAACGTCTAAGCTTTAATTGTCCCTTCATTCCTTTTCATTTGATGTTAAAAGTTTTGTTTTAAAGTTACAGACTTATTCATTGTTTTTAAACATCAATAGTTTCTGTCTGCAGGTGTGTTTGGTGATGAAGTGAAGTCAGTGTCAGTGATGGAGGGAGAATCTGTTTCTCTACACACTGATCTTACTCACATACAGACAGATCTTGAGATCGAGTGGAGATTTAAAGACAAACGCATCGCCAGAATCAAGAGATCGATCAATATTAATCCATCATACGACGATGATACTACTGAGATATTTAGAGACAAACTGAAGATGAACAATCAGACTGGAGATCTCACCATCACACACATCACATCTCAACACTCTGGAGTTTATAAACTCAATATTTTTACTGGAAATAAACAGAAAATCAAGAGTTTCAGTCTTACAGCTTATGGTGAGTTGAGTTTTAACTTGACATGTTTATGTTGTGAATATTATTATTAACATTTCTTGTGTGTTTCAGCTCCTCTGCCCACTCCTGTCATCACCAGCGGCGTATCTCACTGTTCAAGCTCAAGATGTGTGTTATTGTGTTCAGTGATGAACGTGAGACACGTAACGCTTTCCTGGTATAACGGAAGCAACATACAGTCCAGCATCAGTGTGTCTGATCTCAACATCAGACTCTCTCTTCCTCTGGAGGTGGAACAACAAGACAACAACACATACACATGTGTGATCAACAATCCCATCAGCAATCAGACCAAACATTTCTGTCTTGCTGATCTCTGTCGGACGTGTTTCAGCAGGTCAGTGTCAATTAATATTAAACAAGTTTCATCATTGAACTTCTCACTTAGTCTTAACGCAGTTATTTTTCCTCAGACGTCACTCAAGGTTGTGATAGCGTTGAACCTTTGATGCGATTGGTCGTCACTGCTGTGGTGGGCGTGGCCGCTGTAGCCGCTGTGATTGTTCTGAGTTATGACATCAGATCCAGAAGAGACGAACAGAAGAGAAAATCACCAACAATATCTGATGATTGACATTTAACAACATTTATAAACATTAATCTCCAGTTTATATGCATCTATAAATGTTTATTTTGGATAGTTTTCGATTCTATAACAAAGATTCAGAAAGACTATTTGCTCAAGCTAACTAAACACTGTAAAAATGTAAAATATTATTTACTCGACTGCCTTAAAATTAGTAATTAAATAAATAAAAAAATATTAGTTAACAACAAATTTGCATCAATTTCACGCAATTACTAATATTTTCATGTTAAATTTACAAAATTGTTTAAGGCAGCTGGGAAACTTATTTTTTTAAGTTGAAATAACAAATCTGTTTTTACAGTGCAGTACCGTTGATTTACATGTATTTACAAGATTTTATTCTTAGACAAGAAGATCATGTTTAATGATGTTTATTGATATGACCCACAGGTGCAGACGGCTCCGTATGGCCTCGAATCGCATACGTTGACGTCAAACGCCGATCGGTTTGCGCAAATCACACCGAAGGCTTTGTTGTCGTTGATTTGACCTCTTCTCACATTTTCGAGAGTGCTTACTTCCAAAGTCCGTGTTTAGTTATATAACACAACATATTATAGATTAGTTGCTAAATTTCATGTTTTCATTGAAGGTTTCTCATTATCATGCTAGGCTATATAAGCAAGGTTAACGTTTTCTTTTTTATTTATATTTTTAATAACTGGTACAATTGGTTAAATTATGTAAATCAAACCAGAATAAAGGACGTGTTGGTCTGCTTTATTTGTCATGTACACTAGAGGTTTGTTAAGTCAGTGTGAGTGTGGTTCATGTTGACAGGAAGAACCCCCCCCATACACCACACACACACACACACACACACACACACACACACACACACACACACACACAACCTGTTTGTCCATCGATTAGACAAAACCACATTTCTTTCCAGATCTCAAGACATCAGACCACATCTGGTTTCTCGTTGACTCGAAGATCAACATTTCCAGGATGTGTATCACAACTCTTCTTGTACATTTAACATATTTTTGTACATTTAATGCTAAACATTATATAAGCTACGTACAATTCACAGTTTATTAATATTTGTAGGTAAACTGATAAGCAGGACAGAAGTGTTAATAAACTCGGATTTATCTTAAGTGTCTTTCATGTCAGTGTTTGTCCATTAGAGAGCAGTAAAGTTTCTGTCTATCATCATATATACAGCAGAACGTCAATATAAACTCATGTATAGAGAACAAGAATGAGTCACTGACCTCACTTCACATTTAACAAGAAAACCATAAAGAGAAAACACACATAACCGCTCTTGCATGTCATTCTGAAATCCACTACAACACTTGAGTTTTGTTTTTATGTTCAATTCATCATGTTTGCTTCTGTCGTTCTCATCCACAAGTGGCTTTGAATGAAAGTTATAAATACACACGAACAGCTGTAGAAAAATATTAAAATATGAAAAAAAAAAAAGAATGAAAAACTCATGTTGACCATACATGACCACAGGTACAAAATGTGTGGACTTTAGTCAAGGCCATGAATGTTTGTCTGTGTTTACTGTGTACGAAGGGCGTCTTTTCCTGCTAACATCTCATGGGTTGATTTTATTTGTTACAAAATAGTTTTTCACAATTTTTGTTGCTCGTGTGGACTACTTTTTCAGCGCAGATGAAACAAAGTGTTTATACGATTGAAAATGAATATTCACGTGTTTATTCTGATGTGTTTTTGTCTTCTGGTTGGTAAGTATGTGTGTGTATTTTAATATTTTATTTATGAAGTCACTTCTATTACGGTTTCTTTAGCAATCGTTTTTAAAAATCTTTACAAATTTTGAACACAATACAATCTGCGACTCTGGGATCTATTATATCTATATATAGCGTACATCTTTTAAAGAGCCGACTAGAGAACCACCTGATAAACAAATGCTGTGTGCAAAACTGATGGTTTAAATTCATTTGTCACTAAAAGCTACAGAACATGTGAGAGACTGAATCCATGAAAGACGTTATTTTGAATTTCCTCTATTACACAAATATGACGTCTGCCATTTCTGAACCGTCCGTCAGCTTTATAGTCTGGATCCCTATTTCAATTTAAAGGCCTAAAGCAAACATTAATGAGAGAATTTATTAATAGAATAAAATTATATGTTATAATATATATATAATATATATGGGCAGTCGGTGGCCCAGTGGTTAGAGAGTTGGACTCATGAACAGAACGTTGCTGGTTTGATTCTCAGGGCGTGGTAACGCCGATGGTTGCGCAAACACCTAACCCCCACTTGCTTACTTCAAAGTGTAAAAACAAACAATTAAGAAGTTGCTTTGTTTTCATAAGGTTTCCATTATATGTAGTATATAAGAAGTTAATCTTTTTTATTTTTTTTATAAGTAATTTTAAATTATGTAAATCAAACCAGAAAAAGTGTTGGTCTGTTTATTGTCATGTACACTAGAGGTTTGTTAAGTCAGTGTGAGTGTGGTTCATGTTGACAGGAAGAACCCCCCCCATACACCACACACACACACACACACACACACACACACACACACACACACACACACAACCTGTTTGTCCATCGATTAGACAAAACCACATTTCTTTCCAGATCTCAAGACATCAGACCACATCTGGTTTCTCGTTGACTCGAAGATCAACATTTTCCAGGATGTGTATCACAACTCTTCTTGTACATTTAACATATTTTTGTACATTTTAATGCTAAACATTATTATAAGCTACGTACAATTCACAGTTTATTAATATTTGTAGGTAAACTGATAAGCAGGACAGAAGTGTTAATAAACTCGGATTTATCTTAAGTGTCTTTCATGTCAGTGTTTGTCCATTAGAGAGCAGTAAAGTTTCTGTCTATCATCATATATACAGCAGAACGTCAATATAAACTCATGTATAGAGAACAAGAATGAGTCACTGACCTCACTTCACATTTAACAAGAAAACCATAAAGAGAAAACACACATAACCGCTCTTGCATGTCATTCTGAAATCCACTACAACACTTGAGTTTTGTTTTTATGTTCAATTCATCATGTTTGCTTCTGTCGTTCTCATCCACAAGTGGCTTTGAATGAAAGTTATAAATACACACGAACAGCTGTAGAAAAATATTAAAATATGAAAAGAAAAAAGAATGAAAAACTCATGTTGACCATACATGACCACAGGTACAAAATGTGTGGACTTTAGTCAAGGCCATGAATGTTTGTCTGTGTTTACTGTGTACGAAGGGCGTCTTTTCCTGCTAACATCTCATGGGTTGATTTTATTTCGTTACAAAATAGTTTTTCCACAATTTTTGTTGCTCGTGTGGACTACTTTTTCAGCGCAGATGAAACAAAGTGTTTATACGATTGAAAATGAATATTCACGTGTTTATTCTGATGTGTTTTTGTCTTCTGGTTGGTAAGTATGTGTGTGTATTTTAATATTTTATTTATGAAGTCACTTCTATTACGGTTTCTTTAGCAATCGTTTTTAAAAATCTTTACAAATTTTGAACACAATACAATCTGCGACTCTGGGATCTATTATATCTATATATAGCGTACATCTTTTAAAGAGCCGACTAGAGAACCACCTGATAAACAAATGCTGTGTGCAAAACTGATGGTTTAAATTCATTTGTCACTAAAAGCTACAGAACATGTGAGAGACTGAATCCATGAAAGACGTTTATTTTGAATTTCCTCTATTACACAAATATGACGTCTGCCATTTCTGAACCGTCCGTCAGCTTTATAGTCTGGATCCCTATTTCAATTTAAAGGCCTAAAGCAAAACATTAATGAGAGAATTTATTAATAGAATAAATATTATATGTTATAATATATATATATAATATATGGGCAGTCGGTGGCCCAGTGGTTAGAGAGTTGGACTCATGAACAGAACGTTGCTGGTTTGATTCTCAGGGCTGGTGGGTAACGGCTGAGATGCCCTTGAGCAAGACACCTAACCCCCACTTGCTTACTATACAAAATGTAAAAATGTATAGTACAATGTAATGTAAGTCGCTTTGGATAAAAGCGTCTGCCAAATGCGTAAATGTAAATGTAAATAATAAGATGTCAATCTTGTGTTGTTCAGGTGTGTTTGGTGATGAAGTGAAGTCAGTGTCAGTGATGGAGGGAGAATCTGTTTCTCTAAACACTGATGTTACTCACATACAGACACATGATGTGATCGAGTGGAGATTTAAAAACATCCGGATCGCCAGAATCAAGAGATCAGACAACATTAATCCTACATATGATATTATTGATGATACTGAGATATTCAGAGACAAAGTGAAGATGAATAATCAGACTGGAGATCTCACCATCACACACATCACAACTCAACACTCTGGACTTTATAAACTCAGTTTTCTTAGTGGAAATACTGAGAGAGTCAAGAGATTCAGTCTTACTGTTAATGGTGAGTAGAGGTTTATATCATCTAGATTTACATTAAGTTAATAAGCAGATGCTAATGATAGTCCGAGTATCTTCTGTAGTGACCTCTAGTGGAGCTCGAAGACACTCCAGCTGGTAACTGCGACAGTTGTTTTATTATCAACATTGTTCAAAAAATCTTTTGTGTTTTAAAGAAGAAAGAAGATTTAACATGACATGAGAGTGAATAAATGATGAAAGATGTTATTTTGTGCTAAACTGTCCCTTTAAGTTAACAGCAGCTCGTGTCTGACTGATACAATGAGACGGACATTATATGACACAAAATGTCTTTGTTAAAAGATTAAAAAAGATGAAGATATTAGGAGATGACAATAACACAATTATTGAGATACAAGTGCTTAAATTTCAGTTTTAATAAATGCTTTACATCTTTTATAATGACAATGTTGTGTTTGTGTTGTTCAGGTGTGTTTGGTGATGAAGTGAAGTCAGTGTCAGTGATGGAGGGAGAATCTGTTACTCTAAACACTGATGTTACTCACATACAGACACATGATGTGATACTGTGGAGATTTAAAAACATCCGGATCGCCAGAATCAGGAGATCAGACAACATTAATCCTACATATGATATTATTGATGATACTGAGATATTCAGAGACAAACTGAAGATGAACAATAAGACTGGAGATCTCACCATCACACACATCACAACTCAACACTCTGGACTTTATCAACTCAGTTTTCTTAGTGGAAATACTGAGAGAGTCAAGAGATTCAGACTTACTGTTAATGGTGAATAGAGTTTTATATCATCTAGATTTACATTGAGTTAATAAGCAGATGCTAATGATAGTCCGAGTATCTTCTGTAGTGACCTCTAGTGGAGCTCGAAGACACTCCAGCTGGTAACTGCGACAGTTTTTTGATTATCAACATTGTTCAAAAAATCTTTTGTGTTTTAAAGAAGAAAGAAGATTTAACATGACATGAGAGTGAATAAATGATGAAAGATGTTATTTTGTGCTAAACTGTCCCTTTAAGTTAACAGCAGCTCGTGTCTGACTGATACAATGAGACGGACATTATATGACACAAAATGTCTTTGTTAAAAGATTAAAAAGGATGAAGACATTAGGAGATGCAATAACACAATTATTGAGATACAAGTGCTTAAATTTCAGTTTTAATAAATGCTTTACATCTTTTATAATGACAATGTTGTGTTTGTGTTGTTCAGGTGTGTTTGGTGATGAAGTGAAGTCAGTGTCAGTGATGGAGGGAGAATCTGTTACTCTAAACACTGATGTTACTCACATACAGACACATGATGTGATACTGTGGAGATTTAAAAACATCCGGATCGCCAGAATCAGGAGATCAGACAACATTAATCCTACATATGATATTATTGATGATACTGAGATATTCAGAGACAAACTGAAGATGAACAATAAGACTGGAGATCTCACCATCACACACATCACAACTCAACACTCTGGACTTTATCAACTCAGTTTTCTTAGTGGAAATACTGAGAGAGTCAAGAGATTCAGACTTACTGTTAATGGTGAATAGAGTTTTATATCATCTAGATTTACATTGAGTTAATAAGCAGATGCTAATGATAGTCCGAGTACACTGTAAAACATTTTTTTTTGATTGTAGTCAGTTGAACTTAATTTAGTAAGTTAATCCAATGGTTTTGTCCAATCTAGTTGAGTTGACTCAATTATGTAAGTTATCTAAACTTTTTTCAGTCCGTACAACTCAAAAAATCCAATGCAAAAAAAAAACTTAAAAGATGAGTTTACAAATTGCAGATTTTTTACAGTGTATCTTCTGTAGTGACCTCTAGTGGAGCTCGAAGACACTCCAGCTGGTAACTGCAACAGTTGTTTGATTATCAACATTGTTCAAAAAATCTTTTGTGTTTTAAAGAAGAAAGAAGATTTAACATGACATGAGAGTGAATAAATGATGAAAGATGTTATTTTGTGCTAAACTGTCCCTTTAAGTTAACAGCAGCTCGTGTCTGACTGATACAATGAGACGGACATTATATGACACAAAATGTCTTTGTTAGGAGATTTAAAAAGATGAAGATATTAGGAGATGACAATAAAACAATTATTGAGATACAAGTGCTTAAATTTCAGTTTTAATAAATGCTTTACATCTTTTATAATGACAATTTTGTGTTTGTGTTGTTCAGGTGTGTTTGGTGATGAAGTGAAGTCAGTGTCAGTGATGGAGGGAGAATCTGTTTCTCTAAACACTGATGTTACTCACATACAGACACATGATGTGATCGAGTGGAGATTTAAAGACATCCGGATCGCCAGAATCAAGAGATCAGACAACATTAATCCTACATATGATATTATTGATGATACTGAGATATTCAGAGACAAACTGAAGATAAACAATCAGACTGGAGATCTCACCATCACACACATCACAACTCAACACTCTGGACTTTATCAACTCAGTTTTCTTAGTGGAAATACTGAGAGAGTCAAGAGATTCAATCTTACTGTTAATGGTGAATAGAGTTTTATATCATCTAGATTTACATTGAGTTAATAAGCAGATGCTAATGATAGTCCGAGTATCTTCTGTAGTGACCTCTAGTGGAGCTCGAAGACACTCCAGCTGGTAACTGCGACAGTTTTTTGATTATCAACATTGTTCAAAAAATCTTTTGTGTTTTAAAGAAGAAAGAAGATTTAACATGACATGAGAGTGAATAAATGATGAAAGATGTTATTTTGTGCTAAACTGTCCCTTTAAGTTAACAGCAGCTCGTGTCTGACTGATACAATGAGACGGACATTATATGACACAAAATGTCTTTGTTAAAAGATTAAAAAGGATGAAGACATTAGGAGATGCAATAACACAATTATTGAGATACAAGTGCTTAAATTTCAGTTTTAATAAATGCTTTACATCTTTTATAATGACAATGTTGTGTTTGTGTTGTTCAGGTGTGTTTGGTGATGAAGTGAAGTCAGTGTCAGTGATGGAGGGAGAATCTGTTACTCTAAACACTGATGTTACTCACATACAGACACATGATGTGATCGAGTGGAGATTTAAAAACATCCGGATCGCCAGAATCAGGAGATCAGACAACATTAATCCTACATATGATATTATTGATGATACTGAGATATTCAGAGACAAACTGAAGATGAACAATAAGACTGGAGATCTCACCATCACACACATCACAACTAAACACTCTGGAGTTTATCAACTCAGTTTTCTTAGTGGAAATACTGAGAGAGTCAAGAGATTCAGACTTACTGTTAATGGTGAATAGAGTTTTATATCATCTAGATTTACATTGAGTTAATAAGCAGATGCTAATGATAGTCCGAGTACACTGTAAAACATTTTTTTTTGATTGTAGTCAGTTGAACTTAATTTAGTAAGTTAATCCAATGGTTTTGTCCAATCTAGTTGAGTTGACTCAATTATGTAAGTTATCTCAACTTTTTTCAGTCCGTACAACTCAAAAAATCCAATGCAAAAAAAAAACTTAAAAAGATGAGTTTACAAATTGCAGATTTTTTACAGTGTATCTTCTGTAGTGACCTCTAGTGGAGCTCGAAGACACTCCAGCTGGTAACTGCAACAGTTGTTTGATTATCAACATTGTTCAAAAAATCTTTTGTGTTTTAAAGAAGAAAGAAGATTTAACATGACATGAGAGTGAATAAATGATGAAAGATGTTATTTTGTGCTAAACTGTCCCTTTAAGTTAACAGCAGCTCGTGTCTGACTGATACAATGAGACGGACATTATATGACACAAAATGTCTTTGTTAGGAGATTTAAAAAGATGAAGATATTAGGAGATGACAATAAAACAATTATTGAGATACAAGTGCTTAAATTTCAGTTTTAATAAATGCTTTACATCTTTTATAATGACAATTTTGTGTTTGTGTTGTTCAGGTGTGTTTGGTGATGAAGTGAAGTCAGTGTCAGTGATGGAGGGAGAATCTGTTTCTCTAAACACTGATGTTACTCACATACAGACACATGATGTGATCGAGTGGAGATTTAAAGACATCCGGATCGCCAGAATCAAGAGATCAGACAACATTAATCCTACATATGATATTATTGATGATACTGAGATATTCAGAGACAAACTGAAGATAAACAATCAGACTGGAGATCTCACCATCACACACATCACAACTCAACACTCTGGACTTTATCAACTCAGTTTTCTTAGTGGAAATACTGAGAGAGTCAAGAGATTCAATCTTACTGTTAATGGTGAATAGAGTTTTATATCATCTAGATTTACATTGAGTTAATAAGCAGATGCTAATGATAGTCCGAGTATCTTCTGTAGTGACCTCTAGTGGAGCTCGAAGACACTCCAGCTGGTAACTGCGACAGTTTTTTGATTATCAACATTGTTCAAAAAATCTTTTGTGTTTTAAAGAAGAAAGAAGATTTAACATGACATGAGAGTGAATAAATGATGAAAGATGTTATTTTGTGCTAAACTGTCCCTTTAAGTTAACAGCAGCTCGTGTCTGACTGATACAATGAGACGGACATTATATGACACAAAATGTCTTTGTTAAAAGATTAAAAAGGATGAAGACATTAGGAGATGCAATAACACAATTATTGAGATACAAGTGCTTAAATTTCAGTTTTAATAAATGCTTTACATCTTTTATAATGACAATGTTGTGTTTGTGTTGTTCAGGTGTGTTTGGTGATGAAGTGAAGTCAGTGTCAGTGATGGAGGGAGAATCTGTTACTCTAAACACTGATGTTACTCACATACAGACACATGATGTGATACTGTGGAGATTTAAAAACATCCGGATCGCCAGAATCAGGAGATCAGACAACATTAATCCTACATATGATATTATTGATGATACTGAGATATTCAGAGACAAACTGAAGATGAACAATAAGACTGGAGATCTCACCATCACACACATCACAACTCAACACTCTGGACTTTATCAACTCAGTTTTCTTAGTGGAAATACTGAGAGAGTCAAGAGATTCAGACTTACTGTTAATGGTGAATAGAGTTTTATATCATCTAGATTTACATTGAGTTAATAAGCAGATGCTAATGATAGTCCGAGTACACTGTAAAACATTTTTTTTTGATTGTAGTCAGTTGAACTTAATTTAGTAAGTTAATCCAATGGTTTTGTCCAATCTAGTTGAGTTGACTCAATTATGTAAGTTATCTAAACTTTTTTCAGTCCGTACAACTCAAAAAATCCAATGCAAAAAAAAAACTTAAAAAGATGAGTTTACAAATTGCAGATTTTTTACAGTGTATCTTCTGTAGTGACCTCTAGTGGAGCTCGAAGACACTCCAGCTGGTAACTGCAACAGTTGTTTGATTATCAACATTGTTCAAAAAATCTTTTGTGTTTTAAAGAAGAAAGAAGATTTAACATGACATGAGAGTGAATAAATGATGAAAGATGTTATTTTGTGCTAAACTGTCCCTTTAAGTTAACAGCAGCTCGTGTCTGACTGATACAATGAGACGGACATTATATGACACAAAATGTCTTTGTTAGGAGATTTAAAAAGATGAAGATATTAGGAGATGACAATAAAACAATTATTGAGATACAAGTGCTTAAATTTCAGTTTTAATAAATGCTTTACATCTTTTATAATGACAATTTTGTGTTTGTGTTGTTCAGGTGTGTTTGGTGATGAAGTGAAGTCAGTGTCAGTGATGGAGGGAGAATCTGTTACTCTAAACACTGATGTTACTCACATACAGACACATGATGTGATCGAGTGGAGATTTAAAAACATCCGGATCGCCAGAATCAGGAGATCAGACAACATTAATCCTACATATGATATTATTGATGATACTGAGATATTCAGAGACAAACTGAAGATGAACAATAAGACTGGAGATCTCACCATCACACACATCACAACTAAACACTCTGGAGTTTATCAACTCAGTTTTCTTAGTGGAAATACTGAGAGAGTCAAGAGATTCAGACTTACTGTTAATGGTGAATAGAGTTTTATATCATCTAGATTTACATTGAGTTAATAAGCAGATGCTAATGATAGTCCGAGTACACTGTAAAACATTTTTTTTTGATTGTAGTCAGTTGAACTTAATTTAGTAAGTTAATCCAATGGTTTTGTCCAATCTAGTTGAGTTGACTCAATTATGTAAGTTATCTCAACTTTTTTCAGTCAGTACAACTCAAAAAATCCAATGCAAAAAAGAAACTTAAAAAGATGAGTTTACAAATTGCAGATTTTTTACAGTGTATCTTCTGTAGTGACCTCTAGTGGAGCTCGAAGACACTCCAGCTGGTAACTGCGACAGTTTTTTGATTATCAACATTGTTCAAAAAATCTTTTGTGTTTTAAAGAAGAAAGAAGATTTAACATGACATGAGAGTGAATAAATGATGAAAGATGTTATTTTGTGCTAAACTGTCCCTTTAAGTTAACAGCAGCTCGTGTCTGACTGATACAATGAGACGGACATTATATGACACAAAATGTCTTTGTTAAAAGATTAAAAAAGATGAAGACATTAGGAGATGCAATAACACAATTATTGAGATACAAGTGCTTAAATTTCAGTTTTAATAAATGCTTTACATCTTTTATAATGACAATGTTGTGTTTGTGTTGTTCAGGTGTGTTTGGTGATGAAGTGAAGTCAGTGTCAGTGATGGAGGGAGAATCTGTTACTCTAAACACTGATGTTACTCACATACAGACACATGATGTGATACTGTGGAGATTTAAAAACATCCGGATCGCCAGAATCAGGAGATCAGACAACATTAATCCTACATATGATATTATTGATGAGACTGAGATATTCAGAGATAAACTGAAGATAAACAATCAGACTGGAGATCTCACCATCACACACATCACAACTCAACACTCTGGAGTTTATAAACTCAATATTCTTACTGAGAATACTGAGAGAGTCAAGAGATTCAGACTTACTGTTAATGGTGAATAGAGTTTTATATCATCTAGATTTACATTAAGTTAATAAACAGATGCTAATGATAGTCCGAGTATCTTCTGTAGTGACCTCTAGTGGAGCTCGAAGACACTCCAGCTGGTAACTGCAACAGTTGTTTGATTATCAACATTGTTCAAAAAATCTTTTGTGTTTTAAAGAAGAAAGAAGATTTAACATGACATGAGAGTGAATAAATGATGAAAGATGTTATTTTGTGCTAAACTGTCCCTTTAAGTTAACAGCAGCTCGTGTCTGACTGATACAATGAGACGGACATTATATGACACAAAATGTCTTTGTTAAAAGATTAAAAAAGATGAAGACATTAGGAGATGCAATAACACAATTATTGAGATACAAGTGCTTAAATTTCAGTTTTAATAAATGCTTTACATCTTTTATAATGACAATGTTGTGTTTGTGTTGTTCAGGTGTGTTTGGTGATGAAGTGAAGTCAGTGTCAGTGATGGAGGGAGAATCTGTTACTCTAAACACTGATGTTACTCACATACAGACACATGATGTGATACTGTGGAGATTTAAAAACATCCGGATCGCCAGAATCAGGAGATCAGACAACATTAATCCTACATATGATATTATTGATGAGACTGAGATATTCAGAGATAAACTGAAGATAAACAATCAGACTGGAGATCTCACCATCACACACATCACAACTCAACACTCTGGAGTTTATAAACTCAATATTCTTACTGAGAATACTGAGAGAGTCAAGAGATTCAGACTTACTGTTAATGGTGAATAGAGTTTTATATCATCTAGATTTACATTAAGTTAATAAACAGATGCTAATGATAGTCCGAGTATCTTCTGTAGTGACCTCTAGTGGAGCTCGAAGACACTCCAGCTGGTAACTGCAACAGTTGTTTGATTATCAACATTGTTCAAAAAATCTTTTGTGTTTTAAAGAAGAAAGAAGATTTAACATGACATGAGAGTGAATAAATGATGAAAGATGTTATTTTGTGCTAAACTGTCCCTTTAAGTTAACAGCAGCTCGTGTCTGACTGATACAATGAGACGGACATTATATGACACAAAATGTCTTTGTTAAAAGATTAAAAAAGATGAAGATATTAGGAGATGCAATAACACAATTATTGAGATACAAGTGCTTAGATTTCAGTTTTAATAAATGCTTTACATCTTTTATAATGACAATGTTGTGTTTGTGTTGTTCAGGTGTGTTTGGTGATGAAGTGAAGTCAGTGTCAGTGATGGAGGGAGAATCTGTTACTCTAAACACTGATGTTACTCACATTAAGATAAATGATGAGATCGAGTGGAGATTTAAAAACATCCGGATCACCAGAATCAGGAGATCAGACAACATTAATCCTACATATGATATTATTGATGAGACTGAGATATTCAGAGACAAACTGAAGATGAATCCTCAGACTGGAGATCTCACCATCACACACATCACAACTCAACACTCTGGAGTTTATCAACTCAGTTTTCTTAGTGGAAATACTGAGAGAGTCAAGAGATTCAATCTTACTGTTAATGGTGAATAGAGTTTTATATCATCTAGATTTACATTGAGTTAATAAGCAGATGCTAATGATAGTCCGAGTACACTGTAAAACATTTTTTTTTGATTGTAGTCAGTTGAACTTAATTTAGTAAGTTAATCCAATGGTTTTGTCCAATCTAGTTGAGTTGACTCAATTATGTAAGTTATCTCAACTTTTTTCAGTCAGTACAACTCAAAAAATCCAATGCAAAAAAGAAACTTAAAAAGATGAGTTTACAAATTGCAGATTTTTTACAGTGTATCTTCTGTAGTGACCTCTAGTGGAGCTCGAAGACACTCCAGCTGGTAACTGCAACAGTTGTTTGATTATCAACATTGTTCAAAAAATCTTTTGTGTTTTAAAGAAGAAAGAAGATTTAACATGACATGAGAGTGAATAAATGATGAAAGATGTTATTTTGTGCTAAACTGTCCCTTTAAGTTAACAGCAGCTCGTGTCTGACTGATACAATGAGACGGACATTATATGACACAAAATGTCTTTGTTAAAAGATTAAAAAAGATGAAGACATTAGGAGATGACAATAACACAATTATTGAGATACAAGTGCTTAGATTTCAGTTTTAATAAATGCTTTACATCTTTTATAATGACAATGTTGTGTTTGTGTTGTTCAGGTGTGTTTGGTGATTGTAACTGCACTGATCCAATAAATAACGGCCACGAATCATACAGATGTCTTTTAGAAGTTTATTTGCTCTCTCTCTCTCTTTCTCTTTCCGAAGACACCGTGAAAACTACAAAATAAAGACAATACAATACTCAAACACATATTTCTGTCATTTTTCACTTTCACAAAACACAATCCTTCAACAAATAGTCTCATTCACCACATCATTACATATTATTAGAAATAAAACACATTACATTACACACATGAAGGTATGTAAACACTGTAACACAAAATACCATAACAAGAAAGAAACATAAACAAATACCGTGTGCGCCTCTTGGACCATATGCAGAGTTTATGTTTTAAAGAAGCCACGTTACAGCTAGTGCACCTCCATATTGCTCTCTGACCCACAATTCTACAGTCCCGCTCTTGTCTCTTCCAGAGTCACGTGATGCATTACGTTCAATTAAAGGAATATTACACACAGAGAGCTTATACTTTAAACAGCTTAGATGATTTATAACCAACAACTCTCTTTTCAAACATTACATTTTAACACATTTTTAAATCTGCATGAACTTAATAAACATGTTTACATGTAATCAACAGTATTTATTATCACATGTCTTGAGACATTTACAGTGATGAAGTGAAGTCAGTGTCAGTGATGGAGGGAGAATCTGTTTCTCTACACACTGATCTTACTCACATACAGACAGATCTTGAGATCGAGTGGAGATTTAAAGACAAACGCATCGCCAGAATCAAGAGATCAGTCAATATTAATCCATCATACGACGATGAGACTGAGATATTCAGAGACAAACTGAAGATGAACAATCAGACTGGAGATCTCACCATCACACACATCACATCTCAACACTCTGGACTTTATAAACTCAATATTTTTATTGGAAAGTTATACTACATTCATCTTGACTTCAAGTCTTAACGCAGCTTATTTTTCCTCAGACGTCACTCAAGGTTGTGATAGCGTTGAACCTTTGATGCGATTGGTCGTCACTGCTGTGGTGGGCGTGGCCGCTGTAGCCGCTGTGATTGTTCTGAGTTATGACATCAGATCCAGAAGAGACGAACAAAAGAGAAAATCACCAACAATATCTGATGATTGACATTTAACAACATTTATAAACATTAATCTCCAGTTTATATGCATCTATAAATGTTTATTTTGGATAGTTTTCGATTCTATAACAAAGATTCAGAAAGACTATTTGCTCAAGCTAACTAAACACTGTAAAAATGTAAAATATTATTTACTCGACTGCCTTAAAATTAGTAATTAAATAAATTAAAAAATATTAGTTACCAACAAATTTGCATCAATTTCACGCAATTACTAATATTTTCATGTTAAATTTACAAAATTGTTTAAAGCAGCTGGGAAACTTATTTTTTTAAGTTGAAATAACAAATCTGTTTTTACAGTGCAGTACCGTTGATTTACATGTATTTACAAGATTTTATTCTTAGACAAGAAGATCATGTTTAATGATGTTTATTGATATGACCCACAGGTGCAGACGGCTCCGTATGGCCTCGAATCGCATACGTTGACGTCAAACGCCGATCGGTTTGCGCAAATCACACCGAAGGCTTTGTTGTCGTTGATTTGACCTCTTCTCACATTATCGAGCGTGCTTACTTCCAAAGTCCGTGTTTAGTTATATAACACAACATATTATAGATTAGTTGCTAAATTTCATGTTTTCATTGAAGGTTTTTCATTATCATGCTAGGCTATATAAGCAAGGTTAACGTTTTCTTTTTTATTTATATTTTTAATAACTGGTACAATTGGTTAAATTATGTGTTGGTCTGCTTTATTTGTCATGTACACTAGAGGTTTGTTAAGTCAGTGTGAGTGTGGTTCATGTTGACAGGAACACACACACACACACACACACACACACACACACACACACACAACCTGTTTGTCCATCGATTTAGACAAAACCACATTTCTTTCCAGATCTCAAGACATCAGACCACATCTGGTTTCTCGTTGACTCGAAGATCAACATTTTCCAGGATGTGTATCACAACTCTTCTTGTACATTTAACATATTTTTGTACATTTTAATGCTAAACACTATTATTATAAGCTACATACAATTAACAGTTTATTAATATTTGTAGGTAAACTGATAAGCAGGACAGAAGTGTTAATATCTTAAGTGTCTTTCATGTCAGTGTTTGTCCATTAGAGAGCAGTAAAGTTTCTGTCTATCATCATATATAGAGAACGTCAATATAAACTCATGTATAGAGAACAAGAATGAGTCACTGACCTCACTTCACATTTAACAAGAAAACCATAAAGAGAAAACACACATAACCGCTCTTGCATGTCATTCTGAAATCCACTACAACACTTGAGTTTTGTTATTATGTTCAATTCATCATGTTTGCTTCTGTCGTTCTCATCCACAAATGGCTTTGAATGAAAGTTGTAAATACACACGAACAGCTGTAGGAAAATATTAAAATATGAAGAAGAAAAAAGAATGAAAAACTCATGTTGACCATACATGACCACAGGTACAAAATGTGTGAACTTTAGTCAAGGCCATGAATGTTAGTCTGTGTTTACTGTGTACGAAGGGCGTCTTTTCCTGCTAACATCTCATGGGTTGATTTTATTTCGTTACAAAATACTTTTTACACAATTTTTGTTGCTCGTGTGGACTACTTTTTCAGCGCAGTTGAAACAAATGTTTATACGATTGAAAATGAATATTCACGTGTTTATTCTGATGTGTTTTTGTCTTCTGGTTGGTAAGTATGTGTGTGTATTTTAATATTTTATTTATGAAGTCACTTCTATTACGGTTTCTTTAGCAATCGTTTATAAAAATCTTTACAAATTTTGAACACAATACAATCTGCGACTCTGGGATCTATTATATCTATATATAGCGTACATCTTTTAAAGAGCCGACTAGAGAACCACCTGATAAACAAATGCTGTGTGCAAAACTGATGGTTTAAATTCATTTGTCACTAAAAGCTACAGAACATGTGAGAGACTGAATCCATGAAAGACGTTTATTTTGAATTTCCTCTATTACACAAATATGACGTCTGCCATTTCTGAACCGTCCGTCAGCTTTATAGTCTGGATCCCTATTTCAATTTAAAGGCCTGAAGCAAAACATTAATGAGAGAATTTATTAATAGAATAAATATTATATGTTATA
Organism: Oreonectes daqikongensis; assembly: GCA_026939265.1. Lineage (NCBI taxonomy): Eukaryota > Metazoa > Chordata > Actinopteri > Cypriniformes > Nemacheilidae > Oreonectes > Oreonectes daqikongensis. Next base: position 480,679 of record JAOTQM010000145.1, read on the forward strand.
ATAAGATGTCAATCTTGTGTTGTTCAGGTGTGTTTGGTGATGAAGTGAAGTCAGTGTCAGTGATGGAGGGAGAATCTGTTACTCTAAACACTGATGTTACTCACATACAGACACATGATGTGATCGAGTGGAGATTTAAATACATCCGGATCGCCAGAATCAAGAGATCATTCGATATTAATCCTACATATGATGATAATGATGATACTGAGATATTCAGAGACAAACTGAAGATGAATCCTCAGACTGGAGATCTCACCATCACACACATCACATCTCAACACTCTGGACTTTATCAAGTCGATATTTTTAGTGGAAAAATTGAGAGATTCAGTCTTACTGTTTATGGCAAGTAGAGTTTTAATATTTATGTTGCTAATAGCACAGAACCATTTTCATGATTCACTTAATTTTTTATTTACTGTAGATCCATGTGTCATGTTTTCTAATTTTTCAGCTCATCTGCCTGTTCCTGTCCTCTCCAAAGTCTCTTCTCAATGTTCTTTATTAAGCTCAAAATGTTCAGTGTTGTGTTCAGTGTTGAATGTGACACATGTGAGTCTCTCCTGGTATAAAGGAAACAGTTTATTGTCCAGCATCAGTGTGTCTGATCTCAACATCAGACTCTCTCTTCATCTGGAGGTGAAATATCAGGATACAAACACATACACATGTGTGGTGAACAATCCCCTCACAAACCAAACACAACATCTCAACATCACTCAACTCTGTCACAAGTGTCCAGGTATGCAGTGCATGTTTGTTACAGTTTTAGGTTTGTAAAGCTACATTTTTGTTTTAAGTTTCATATGCAATTTCATTTCTTAAGCTTTGATCCAATGGCCCATGGGTGCTGTGGTGGGCGTGGCTGCGGTGGGCGTGGCTGTTGTGGTGGGGGGCGTGGTTGCTGGGGTGGTGGGATATCACAGACATCACCAGCAAAATCTGATGAATAAGGTTCCAGAACCACAAGAACATTTTCCAATAAACTGACTGATCATCCCAGCTCAGCACATGCAATCTTCACCAATAACAAGAGCAAAGATGGACTCTCTCTTCATCTGGAGGTGGAATATCAGGATGTAAACACATGTAGATCAACAATACCATCACAAACCAAACACAACATCTCAACATCAATCAACTCTGTCACATTTATTTCATGAATAACATATGAATACAATAATTAAAGCATTTCACTTTGAAATGGTACACATGTCAGTATATAAATGGCGGGTCATGTGACCTGTAAGTGTGAACTGAAACTTTTCAAGTTTGGTTTGACAGCTGCTGTCAGTCAATGAGGAAGCAGCTTTACTGATAACAAACCCATTATTGGTTATAACCTCCAAATTATATTGAATTTTACTGGAATGAACAGAAGTATGAGGAATTCTTTTAAAATCATTATTTTATTTCTTGTGTGCGGTAAGTGTTTCATCTTCATCTTAAACTTTCACCCGTGTGTGATGCTAAGAAATAACTTCCTGATTATGAGCCCCCTTATTTCCCAGTATGGTTCGGTTAAGTTTAGTCTCAATGACAAAAGGTCTTAATCTGACAGGAAATTAATGAAACATTTTGCATTCACTTATGTTTTCAGGGGTGTAAAAAGCATTCAAAAATGTGCTCAAGTGAAAGTGTACACTAAATATTGCTGAGTTGTTTTTGACCAATGCTGGGTAAATATTGGACAGAACACACTGGGTTCAAAACGACCCAATGCTGGGTTATATTAACCCAATTGCAACCATATAAGTAACAACCCAGCAGTGTATAAGTATTAAAAAAGCAAAAGTAAAAATTTGTAGAAGTATTTATTCTCACAATATTACATGAATGAAGATGAAGTGGGAGACAAAGGATATATTTCATCTTATATGAATCCTTACTTACACCATAAAGGAAAATAACTGGCTGAGAGATGATGGTGTGCGTCTCAATCAGCTCCTGGTTCAGTAGTCAGGACACTTATGAGGAAGTGAGCCATTTTAAGGGCTGTTTTATTCACAGGCTGTGTCCAAAAGTTTAGCTGTTGTGTAGCCTTGCAGAGACCGGAAGTAGGGAAAACATTTTCCTGTCACACTGCTGCCATAAACATTCATTCATTCATTCATTCATTCATTCATTCAACTCGTTTACAGGCCTTCGTTTTATTTACCAAAAAGCCACAGTAGCAGATGTTGTCTGATTTGTTCATGATTTAATGGGAGATACGAAAACGAAACATTACAAAAACATTGTTTTTTGAGCGATTTCTTTATTATCATGATCAGATATATGTTAGACAAATCACCATAAAAGGAAGCGCTACATGCCTACTGCATCTACAAAGCTAAAGCATTGACCAGAATAGCGTTTACCCTACTTCCTGTTTGTACACGTCACGCTGTGAAATAGGCAAGGCAGGTTTATTATACAGCACATTTCATACACAAAGGTAATTCAAAGTGATGAAAGCATGAACAAGTTTTTCTAAATCTTGGCTTGAGACAAAACATCTGATTCTGGCTATATTTCTGAGATGGTAGTACGCTGATTTGCTTATTGCTTTGACATGACTGCTGAAACTAAGGCTCTAAAATGACAAGATTTTTAACTTTAAGGTATGAATTTACCGTATAAGTTTCATCTTTGTTACCAAATACAATGATTCAGTTTTGTCTTTATGTAACTGAAGGAAGTTTTGGCACATCCAGCTGTTAATTTCATCAATGCACTGGTAAAGGGAGTCAATAGGTCTGTAGTCATTGGGTGAAAGTAGATCTGAGTGTCATCTGCATGGTAAGCAATTTGGTTCTTTTTCATTATTTGACCAAGTGGAAGCATGTACAGATTGAACAGGAGCGGTGCAAGTATTGAGCCCTGTGGTACACCACACGTCATGGACGTCCACTCAGATTTATGGTTACCTATGTTTACATAGTAATCCTTCTCTTTAAGGTATGACCTGAACCATTTAAGGACAGACCCAGAAAACCCTACCCAGTTTTCCAGCCTATGTAGGAGTATGATGTGATCTACTGTGTCAAAGCACTGAGATCTGAATATCATTATCATACCAAATATCATGAATTATCTTTATGAGCACCGTCTCTGTGCTGCTGACAGAAACCAGACTGATAATTATTTTTAGGAGATCTGCTTCGAAACTGTTAAACACTCTTTTGAGAAAGGATGTGGGCAGGAAATGGCCTCAGAGGCAGCGTTTGTGCACAAAGTCAGCTCATAGAAAATGATTCAACTCTACATCAGGACAAACTCAACCCTCTCTGCTGCCTTGCCACTTTCTACTCTGACTACCGGCCTGGAGGAAATAAAGGTGAGGATAAATCAAAACCTTTTGCAGTTAAACAGCTCCAAGAATAAAGTTATTCTAATTGATGCTCCAAATCAGGAATCCAAATTCGGACTTCTGCAATAACCAACATTACTTTTTTTGGTCATGACTTTGCACTTCCTAAAACAGTTACCAACCTGGACTGTCATCTGACTTTTGAGGCCCATATCAGACTTCTTTTTTTAACCTCATGAATATTTCTAAACTCCGGCCCACACTTACATTTGCAGATGCGGAAAAGCTTATCCACGCCTTTGTCTGCTCCAGGCTAGATTATTGTAATGCACTCCTCATCGGGATCCCTGGCAAATGCCTCCAGAAGATGCAGTATATTCAGAACCGAATAAAGTCAAAAGTTGTCGGTTCTGTCTTTTGTTGATAAAAACCACGCCAGCCTTTGTGTACACGATATAGTGATTCCTGACCTCGAGCTGATTGAGACGCACCCATGGCCATGTGTGATCTTGATCATTGTTGTCAAGATGCTGCGTAAAACTCCAGTAAAGTATAGATCCCTACAAATAATACTTAAGTATAGTAATATATTACTCAAGTAGAAGGAAGCAGAAAATAGCCATAGCGTAAATGTTATGCTTCATGACTATTTGATGACTAAATGATGGCTGAATTTTACATGTTTGGGTGAGCTATCACTTTAAGAATGGGCTCATTTCATTTACGACACTTTTATCCAAAGCGACTTATATTGCATTATTGCAGCCTATAGTGAAATTTCTTCTCATGTAGTCCTCACTCACGAGATTCTTTTGCATAAAAATATATCTGTCAGTTGCTAAATGAACAAGGCTCCTTCAAGTAGATAAGTGGGCCGTCCTTTGTTCATATCAAACTCAGTTGAATCATGTTTATTAGAGATGAGGTCTGTGTACTTACAATATAAAAGCAGTAGTTTATTCTCTGAACTATACTGTTTTGTGTTCTCCAGGTGTGTTTGGTGATGAAGTGAAGTCAGTGTCAGTGATGGAGGGAGATTCTGTTTCTCTACACACTAATATTACTGATATGAAGGAAGTTATGAGGATAATGTGGAGGTTTGGAGAAGAGGACTCTAGAAATTTAATAGCTGTAATAGCTGGAAGAGTTGATGTTGATGTTGATGTTGATGTTGATGAGAGATTCAGAAACAGACTGCAGGTGAATCATCAGACTGGAGATCTCAACATCAAGAACATAAGAATCAAACACACTGGACTCTATGAAGCAGAGATCAATGGGATCAACACAGGAACAACATACAAGAGCTTCAGAGTTACTGTCTATGGTGAGCAGCATACATATTTTTGTCTTTGTTTTGTTTTGTTTTGAAGATTGTTAAAAAGTTGTTTCTAAAAAGTCTGTCAGCAAAATTAAGGGTGTGCTTGATGTTTTTATGTGTAGCTCAACACACACACACATAGTAATAATAGAAAAAACTGTATAAAAGGCACCACACACAGCACTAAAAGTTGTTCTTGGCTTGTAATAATAGGGTAACCACTTTTAGTGCTATATAGCACCATATTTTGGTGCAACATTGGTTCTTCAGAACCATACATGGGCTTAACAGGTTCTTTACACGGAAACAGAGCACCTCGGTCCCCCCAAAGAATCTCTAAAGAACCTCTGAAGAACCGCTGAAGAACCACTCAAGAACCACTGAAGCACCAAGATATGGTGCTATATAGCACTAAAAGTGGTTCCCCTATGATTACGAGCAAAGAACCACTTTTATGCTATTTAGCACCATTTTTTTTTAGAGTGAACATTGGGTCAAAAAAAGATGAACCAAATTGGGTTCTCAATCATGCTGGGTTGTTTCAACCCATTTCAGTGGTTAATTTAACCTCAACCATTAAACCGATGCTGATTTAATTTTTTAGAGAGTTATTTTTTTAGAAAGTAAAAATAAAAAATAAAGTTATTTATGCTGTCATATGTCAAGTGTTTTTCTACACCTGTAATTTCTGTTTCTTGTAGATGCTCCACGTGTTATGGGTGCTGGTACGGATGAAGTAAAGTCAGTGAAGGAGGGATATTCAGTGACGTTACACACAGATGTTACTGAACTACACACAGATGATCTGATACTCTGGAGGTTTGGAGATGATGGTGTTCTTATAGCTAAATATAATAAAGAAGATAATAAGAGCTCAATATATGATGACGAGAGATTCAGAGACAGACTGAAGATAGATGATCAGACTGGATCTCTCACCATCACAAACATCACAACATCAGATTCTGGAGTTTATAAACTGAAGATCAGCAGCAATAAAGAGACATTATACAAGACATTCAATGTTTCTTTCAGTGAGTATCTTTAATCTCTCACAGTAAAAAATGAAATCTGTTGTGTAAATGAATAATTATCACATGACCCATTTACATGGTTGTGAATTTTATAATGGCTTTTCAGCTCATTACCTAAATGTGTTACATTTCAGTTTCCTTCTCATTAAAAACATTTTCAATCACTTGCAGACGGTCATGATGCAAGAGAAAGGACGGAGACCTTTTGTGATAGCGTTGAAGCTTTGATGCGATTGGTCGTCACTGCTGTGATGGGCGTGGCCTCTGCGGCCGCTGTGATTGTTCTGAGTTATGACATCAGATCCAGAAGAGACGAACAGAAGAGAAAATCACCAACAACATCTGATGATTGACATTTCTTTAAAACTTTCTCAATCTTCTTATGTAGGGGAGAGCAGGGACGAAAGTACCATTTTTCAGAAAAATGTCATTTTAAAAGATCATTTTTCAGACCAAGATATATTTTTGCTGTGTTATCTATCAATAACAATTTTGTACAAATATAGAACTACATTTTTATTTTCGTCCCGGTACACCAATCCCATTTCTCTTTCCATTTCACAATGTGATTGTATTTGCTGGAGTTTAAGTGACTTTTAGTGATTATTATTAAAAAAAAAAAACATTATGTTTGTGCCCTCACCCTTACGAAAATGAACGTTGTGTTTACTACAGTTTATTTATAGTATTACTCCCCCCAAAAAATGACCACTATAGTAAAGCTATGGTTTGGCCAATGCTAATAAAAATGCCATAAAAGCACTTTTCCTATTAAAACACTGAATACTTTTAAAATTACAGTATTGCTGGCAGCAGTTTTTGCCTGTAACTTACTGTTACAAGCGCTGGTTGTTATTATTATGTTTTCTTTTCTTTGTGTGTGTTACAGAAATGAAAGCTGTTCATTGGCTTATTAATAATGATCTCTGATTGGTCAAACTGCTTTGAGGAGAGCTGGTCCTCTTCATTCATAGCTAGCATGCTTGCTAGTCAACTTGCCTGTATTTTTGTCATGTTTTGTTATGTGTAACTTAAGACATGCACACTATGTTTGTGTCTTTATTATGACAGAATGTTTGTGATTTCTATAAAGTTGTACAGATAGTTTTGTATGGACAGTAGGACTCTGATGCCTCTTTGAAACCTGTTTATTTATAATAAAATGATCTTGATGATTTCCGGGTCTGAGACTTTTTTCTGTTGCGGTCTGGCCCTAGATTTATATTGATCTAATTTATTGGCAACAGTTTGTTCAAAGATAAATGAACATTAAACTCTTTATCTTTACAGAAAAAAACTATAAAATAACAGCATCATGCAAGCATTTCTGGGAAACAAAAATCAGGAAAAAAAACAGAAAAAGGTTGATGAGGATTTCTGGTTCCAAGAAATACTTGCATTAAGCTGTTTAAATGTAGTACAAATTCATCGTTTTTGTTAGTTTGAAGAAACCCTGTGAGATCCTGTATTTCACATCTATTCTTACAACCTATAGCAATAAGCAATTTCTTAAATCCCAAACACAAGTGATTCACATGCAGAGTTTGTAAATAAACTGTTAAGAATCAGGTCAGAAATGTTCATAAATTCACTCAATACCAAGTTACAACACAATACTTTTTATTTCAAGTGACTATTTCAATCATCATCATCACATATACAGCAGATCATCAATATATCCTCATATATTTCACATTCACTGATCTCGGTTCACATTTAACATACTATGGGATGTTTTAAAAATGACTAAATAACAAATCTATAAAAACAAGAACACAGAGAAAGAGAGCGAGTACAGCAGTTCACATTGAATATAACAGAGATGTTGATCTCTGATGTGTCACAGATACATGATACAGTAGACGGATGAGCTGAAATATTTCACATTTTCAAGAAAAATTCAAGAACCAAATAATCCACCATATAAAAATGTTGCAAATGAAAATTTCTTAAAATGATATTTTGGTTCTTGTTACTGACCATGTGAAGTTACTGACAACTGGCAGAGTTACAACAAACTGCCTAATTTATTAAACAAATAACTTTTAATTCCTTCATCTAATGTTTAAATTAAAAACCTGAGATGACAGTAAACTGAATAAAAAACACATTGAAATTACAGCTTGTGATTTTAAAGCAGGCACTTTAAATATTCTTGTTTAATTCAAAACATGAATTCTGTGTACCATTGCAGCCCTGCTACTGAAGTGCACAAAGCAAACTGTCCCATTGTCCCACTGATCCCATTTTTTAAAATTATTATGTAAAGTAAAGCAGATGAAAGCTGTCAACACATGTTAGGTTTCACATCTCAACATCATTTTAATCTGTGTTTGAAATCAACATGTTAGTTTCAGTGTCTATAGCATATCATTAGTGGGGGACTTCAGGATTATGGTGTTTTTATTCGATCCTGTAAGAAAACACACAGAATCACAGGTGTTAACAGATCATGTGATGGATTTTCATGTTTGTTGTATAAATGTATGATATTTATGTTGTACAACAAAACATCATTGACTCTTCTAGTATTTTTACCATTATTTAACTCATAAATCCCATAATGCTGTTTCAAAAATCCCACAGAAAAATGGAAAGAAACCAGAAATTTAGATTTTAGCAATATACTGATCAAGCATAACATTATGAGCAGCTTCCTAATATTGTGTTGGTTTTGCTTTTGCAGCCCCATACGCACCAAACTGTGATGCTCTGTGTGACACGTTTCTATCAGAACCAGCATTCACTTCTTCAGCAGTTTGAGCTTCAGTAGCTCATCTGTTGGATTGAACCACACAGGTCAGCATTCGCTCCTCACATCCATCAATTAGTCTTGGCCGCCTATGACCCTCTTTCTGGTTCACCACTGTTCCTTTCTTGGACCACTTTTGATAGATACTGACCTGCACACTGGGAACATCCACAAGAGCTGCAGTTCTGGAGATGCTCTGATCCAGTCGTCTAGCCATCACAATCTGGCCCTTCTCAAACTCGCTCTAATCCTTACACATTTTTATGCTTCTAACACGTCAACTTTCAGGAAATAATTTTCACTTCCTGCCTAATATATCCCACCCACTAATTGATGAGGAGATAATCTGTGTTGTTCACTTCACCTGTCAGTGCTCATAATGTTATACCTGATTGTTGTATAAGATCAGTACAGTAAACGCACATTTGTGTAATCAGACTGAAACTCTTATAGTTAGTGAGATACAGATCTGTCCTCATGTGACAACATGCCCCAGTCTGCAGTAAACATGAACACTCTAAATGTATTGTTTGTGGAGTGAGTTTGTGTTAGTTGTTACCGTACTGGTGTTCTGACTCACCTCAGATCACTTCACCTAAAACACAACAAAACTGAACTAAACTAAACAACTGTTATTAATCTGTTCTCAAAAATCACATGTAATAAAGTCATTGCATATGTTACTTACGCCTATTGTAGCACTTGTATATTGCAAATGAAACTCCTGACACAATTATTCCCAGGACGAATCCAACTACTGCTACTACTGGACCAGTTATTTCCCAGTGTGACCTCTGAATGGATTCTGTCATGGCTAAGACATAATATGAATGTTATTCTGTTTACATATCTCTATAAGACAAAAACCTATACCTAAATGTGTTTCTAGTATTCACAAGTCAACATGTTGGAAATAACTCAAAACATCTCATCTCATCATTCATCTAATACAATGTCAACTATGAACTAATGAATGATCTATCCCCTCATAGAATCAGAAAATAAAATACATTTCTGCAATAAAAAATAATTCTGTTTAAAAGTTTTCACACTGTTGTTGTTTATCATCATGTGTTGTCTCCTAAAGCATCAGTGACTGTCTGTATATTGTTGTGACTCTCTGGTTTGTTGTTATATGAGCTGTTATGAATAAACATTATTCAGATTCTTGTGAATGTTATCACCTCAATGAGGTTCAGATGTTCATCAGTTCAGAGATGATCAGACATTGATGTGATTCAGACTCTTATCATCACTAAACTAAACCATCAAACATTCACAGATGATCCACAACATCACATCTGATCCTCAATCAGCCAATCAGGAGTCACATCACACTGACTCTAACCAATCACATCACATATAAGATGAATCACATGATGATGATGATGATGCTGTATCAAACATGATTAATATAATCTCATCTTTAGACTCACATGAACTCTATGATCAATGTCAGAATCATAATGATCTCTTAACCTTTATCTGAACTGTTGTGTTATTGTGTTCAATTCATCATTTCTGCTTCTGTTATTGTCATCTGTATGTTGTTTTATATGAACTCATAGAAATACACACAAACAGCTGCAGTCATTGATGCTCAAGGAGGAAATATAAACATGAAGATCTATGAGTGTGTAAACATTTGAACAGGAATAATCTGTGTCATTTCTGTTATTAGATAACACAACTGATATCTGTCATGTAGTTTCATCAAAATAAAACCCTGGTGGTTTATGATATCATACAGTTTATATAAAACTATGTTAAAAACTATCAGCTTGTCTATGTTCAGCGCTACAGCTCTCCAGATAATATTAAATACGAATATTTCTTTTACAAACACCTCATATTTTGGACTGAATATCTTTAAGAGTATTTATTAGTATTGTATAAACCATTACAAGATGTAGAAAGCACTGGTTCAGAAGCACTTCCTGTTTTGTTTTTATGTCACATATTTAGCTTTAAATATGTTGGATTATCATTTTTATTTAGTTCTAAATGTTCTGTTGGTTGTGTTTTGTTGATGTTTGTGTAGTGGGCTTCTAGTCTGTGTCAGTGTTAAGTGTTCTCAGTTTGTAAAGCAGAGATGAAATATGTCAGGTGTGATGACTTTTTTTTCTGCCCTTTAAATATAATTTCTATAATAGCTTCAATTGTAGTTTCCAGAGCTCACATATGCATAAATGTGACAGCTGCATAAAAGCAAACACAAATCTGTGTTGATCTGATTCAGCACAGGTACGTCTGTAAGTAGTTTTACATCCATTCAAACATCATCTAGATGTCTATATGACTGACAGGAAACGTCTCAGAGACGTATTGCAGATGAGCAAACAATGTCATGTGTGTGTGTGTTATGAGGGAAGTCATCTAAACAGTTTAAAGGGCATAGATGAAAATCTACTGAAATATAAAAAAAGCTACTCACCAGTGACAGTGACATTGAATCTCTTGTGAATGATGTGTTTGCTGCTATTGATGTTTACATCATACATTCCTGAGTCTTCAGATCTTATGTTTGTGATGGTGAGAGATCCAGTCTGATCCAGCATCAGTCTGTCTTTAAATCTCCCATCAGGATCTTTATATGAGACGTCATTGGATGTTCTGTTGAACTGAGCGATGACAGTCCTTTCAAACATCCACTTTATCACATCATCTGTCTATTTTTCTGTTCTAGTGTGCAGAACAACATAATGTCCCGCCATGCCTGATAATGGCTCCAGTTCTTCAATCACAAACACACAGAAAAAAAACCAAATTCACTGAGATTGAACTTTATAAACTTCGTATCAGTCACACCACTAAACATTTTACTAAAAAAATTTAGCTATGAATCTCTCTAATGTCATCTGTTCAGATTCACAGTCACAACATATCAAGAATAAATAAACCCATAACAGAAGCTGAAGTGACTTGACTGATCCTCTGTAGTTTATTAACTCTGTTTAAAGGGGTGAAGTTTATAGACAGACATCTGACATAATTTCAGATGAATTCTATTAACTCAAAATGACATCAGATATCCAAACAATAACAATACCTCAGAAATACTTCTGAAATTTCAACGTTAAAATGATAAATGGGTTATTATACAGATTATTTTTCCTTTTTGGATGTAATATACGTCCTGCTCATATATAAACTATTGATCATAGATGCTTTCTTTGTAGGACAGTTTAGGGTCTTTAGGGTCAAGAGCAGAAATGTTATTGTAGTTATGAACAACGTCAATGTGTAATGTGGCAACGTGTAAATGTTGATGAATGTGTTCCTTGGGGATATCTACCAGTTACGTGAAGTCAAATAAAATGCATAAAAAAGCCAACAAAAGCGCTATAAGACAGTAATAACTGTAAATACGTTGTTTACATTTATTATTATTATAATGTATTTTATATTGTAATGTTATTTCACTAGTGAAGAAGACATAAGGAGGTGTGGCTATGTAGCTCTGAAGATAGGGCTGGATCTTCCCCCTTTTATTCTTTACACCAGTTTTAAGATTAACCATTAAGGAGATAATTTTTGTATATTAGCTATTAGCTTAATGTTTGAATTTAATACATCATGATAAAACAAATCAGACCTTTCCAACTCCAAATTTCTAGCACTTTGCATCTAAATGCTTTGAATGTAGTCCAAATTTACAATAATCATGGCAGTTTACATCGTTCTGTGCATTAAACGTGTTTATTGGAACATTATGAATATATGGAGAATTTTTTTTAAATGTTTTAAAACCAGGATTTGTGAGAATCCAAAGAACTGAAGATGCGTCAAGGTTACACAGGCTTTACTTTACAAGCCACACTGCTCAGACCGATCGGCGTATTACATCAAAGTATCGCGAGAGCGATTCGATAGCACTGCTTTTAAATGCTCTCACCATATTGTGACGTCACCGGCCGATCGGTCTGCGCAGCGGCAACCGAAGTCAACACGTAGTCTGGACAAGTTTATTCTTGAAAACTGCGTCAGTTACAAACACCAATTGACAATTGTTTGTAATTATTGCTTAATTTAGCGTAAACAACATTATACATAAATAAGTCACTCACCACTGACATTAACGCGGAATGTCCGGTGTAATATCAAACTTCTGCCGTTGATATTCACTTCATATTCTCCAGACTGATCGCATCTGATGTTTGTGATGTCCAGGTTTCCGGTCTGATGATTCATTTTAATGTTTGTGAATCTGGAGTCAATTAATCCTTTAACTCGTTTCAGACCGTAACCGGTTCAAAAGTTAGCTTGTTTACATTTACCGCGTGACTTTTCAGTCAATATCTTTATTAATATTAACTTACATTATATCGTTTTAAAGGTCAGAGGGTCTGGATTCGGTATTTACGATCGTAATGTTATAGTATTAACATGTTTTTGACAAAATATCGCGAGTTCACAATGATTCACGCACCATCAAAACAAGCACTTCTAAACTCTTTAATAAACCGATGACGTAGAAATCAATCTAATCGTGCAAAATTATGCGGACATTTCATGTTAACAATCCAAAACACAAAATTAAATATAATTTTCGTCCAGGAAACTGGATATTTTGAAATCTCAATGAAGTTTACTTTGTTTGCCTAACTTTTCTTGCAGGAGAACGCTAATCCTTTTAGGGTTAAACTAAGCATATAGTTAGCATTCAAGTTGTCAAACTCAGTGTAGACTACTTCACTAGAGTCTTGCTACAACAGTCCCGCCCACATTCTGCTGACCGCAACGCTGATTGGTCAATCGGTAGAACTATCCAAACAACACCACCGCGTGCGACTTCGGCACATGCGCAGACTTACTTTTTCACAAAGCGCATAGCTAGCCAGAGTAAATCACGTAAAGTTTTGATGGTGGTTAAATGTATCTATAAAATAGATGACTGTAGATATTGCATAGAATATTTATTTCGGAATTAAAATGTCGAATTTAGCCTCGGATAGATTTTCAAGTGTAGAAGTTTTTTTTAAGAAATCATTGACGCGATTTAACTATTAAACTGCATTCACAGCTCGTTATCAAATAATGTGACATATTTCTAAGAGAAAAGTATATTTAACATGAAAATATGTAAAATAAAGCATTTTTTTTTATTTGTAAGATTATGAAAAGTGGATGTTTCACAGCATAATGATGAATATGAGTTATTTACAACATTGCAAAAACAACATGCAGTAATGTGAAGTACTCTGTCTTATATCTGCTGTCATCCAACAACAGAATATTTTGTCATCGTTTAGATCACGTGAAAGGCCTGTTTGCACTTTTGGACAGTGATTTTGATACAGAAGTTATTAATGTATGCAAACTGGAGACAAAAGTATATTCATGGAGCAAACCGCTTTATAAAACAAAATGAATAGAGAACAGAAAAGTGTGCAGACTAAAGACAGCAGAATATTAAATAGTTGGATCAAAAATTAAAAATACATTAAAAATCAGGTTATGTTAATGAATTCTGGGAATTCAAGCGTGCAATGGAGACGGAGGTAAAGAATGCCAGAGAACTCAGTTTTGTGTATATCGATACTGTAGTGTAGAAGAAAATATCTGAACATATGAGTTAAACAAGTAAGAAAACAGAAGAGCAGGACTGATGGACTATTATATACAGAAACCTGCTGTCATATTTAACTTTAGATCTGCTAATGCACTTTCAGACAAAACTTCAGTGTTTTAGACTAAACTGTTTTACATAAAAAGCCTTTTTGTTTTAATCGTCATAATTTACAGCTACAACATCTACTTGAATATAATAAATAATGTGGAAATGTTAAATTGTGTTGCATGACATATTACGACTGCGTAACACTTTGGATTCTACAAGTGCCTTTTTTAAAGTTTTAATATTCTGAAAAGAAAAAGTTGACATGAATGTGAGTTTTAGTGTTATTATCTAAAAAATATGAACTAGAGTTTGGTCTAACGTGTGGCTTTCACATCATCATTTTCTGCTTATTCTGGGACAGCATCTTATAATTATTTTCTTACATTTATTTTGTGCACATAAATTGATTATTACTTTTTCTAAATATTGAAGCATCTGTTGCTCTTTTTCTCTGTTTTTATAATAAATTCTGATATTTGAACAGTAATCTCACATCTCTTTTCTTTCAAACGACACTACATTCACGTCTCTAGTCCAAAGCGTTCATTTACTGTAATTATTTTCATATAAATATGTCATATTTGAGTTTAAGCTCAACTAGTAGGGCGGCTGTTAACAGGTTAAATCAGAGCCATTGATCTTCCACTGTATGACATCATGTGTCTGTATTATAACATCAGTCTGTAGATTGAAAGAATCTCTCTCCATCAGTGACACTGAGCTCATTTCTGTCTCAACAAACAAACAAACAGAAACACAGATTACATGCATAATAGTGTCAATCATTTCCAAATAGTTAAAGTTAACTTGTACTGTAGGATCCAAGCAAGATGCATTAAAATCTAAATGTTCATAATCAAGGTAACATATTGTTAATTTGTGTAAAATTGTGTTAAATGTGTATATTTATCACACTGTGTATAGTGTGTGCATCTATCAGGTTTAGTTCACGTAGCTCCAGTGCCATAAATGTGAATGTAAAACATCAAATACTGAAATGTTCAAAAATAAATAATCACTTAATGTGTTGTTTAATGTGTTTCCTGCTGTTTTTATTAATTGAACACTAGGTGGTGTTGTGGGTATAACTGATGTTTACGTGAGCAGAAAGGAAGACGAGAGGTTGTTGATGAAATTCTTCAACTATGTACATAAACACACTGAATTAAACTTTATTTAGTCAGAAATCACAGCGTTTATGTGATTCTGTTGAAATCACAGTGCTGCTGTTGTTAGCTTCTCTGATGTTAAATACACGTTAAGATTGAATTTGACATCTTTTAACAAATAAAACACCAAAATGATGATTCATATGATGCATCGAACATATCAACTGAGATTTCTCACAAGAAAAGTCATGAATTACTCACCATTGACAGAAACTCTGAATGTTTTGTGTTGTATTTCTCCTCTGCTTCTGATCTCCAGTTTATATTCTCCAGTGTGTTCAGATGTGATGTTTGTGATGGTGAGAGATCCAGTCTGACGGTTCAGAATCAGTCTGTGACTGAATCTCTCATCATCAGGGTATATTACTGATTTATCTTTCACTTCTAAATCAATCTTTGCTATAATTGTGTCTGCATTAAACTTCCACATCAGATCATCAGCTCCATTTATTTCTTCAGGTTTAATTTCTAGAGTAACAGAATCTCCTTCTTTCATTGACACTTTAACTTCATCAGCACCAAACACACCTGAAACAACACAAACACAATCTTTATTCAATAAAAGATCATCTTGTTAAGCTCTATTAATAAATGCAGTTTCTCTAGTCAGTTGTTTAGCTTTGTGCACTTTATACTATATTTGTACTGCTGTGTAAAGGAAGTTTTAAGTTGTGTGCAGATAAAGATCTCGGCCCTTGTTCAACCGGTAATGTGTTTTTTTCTGTTATCCGGTGTATTGTGGACTTCAGGAAAGAGTCAAGAGGCACACATGACACCATCCACATCAATGGGATGGCTGTTGAACGTGTCTCCAGTTTCAAGTTCCTGGGGATCCACATCTCGGAGGACCTGTCCTGGACTACCAACACCTCCAGCCTGGTCAAGAAGGCTCACCAGCGCCTCTTCTTCCTGAGGACACTAAAGAAGAATCGGCTGTCCTCGGCTATCCTGGTGAACTTCTATCGCTGTGCAATAGAAAGCGTCCTGACCAACTGTGTCACAGTCTGGCATGGGAGCTGCTCTGTTGCAGAGCGCAAGGCACTGCAGCGGGTGGTGAAAACCGCCCAGCGCATCACAGGGACTCCACTTCCATCCATGGAGGACATCCAGAGGAAACGCTGTCTGCGTCGAGCTCGCAGCATTCTTAAGGACTCCTCTCATCCCGCTCACAGACTGTTTTCTCTCCTGCCCTCCGGCAGGCGTTTCAGGTGCCTCCGGACCAGGACCAGCAGACTAAAGAACAGCTTTTTTCCCAGAGCTGTCTCTTTATTGAACTCTGCCCCTCACTGATCCCACTGCCCCTCATTTACTACTACACTCTTCTCTCCCCCCTCATTGCACACCTGTCTTCACTTGTTATTTGCACTAATGGACTGTCTATACATAACATTTATGTTCATTTGCACTACCAGACTGCTCATTTGCACTGCCAACTGTTCATTACAGTACCGACTGTTTACTGTTTACTATGCATCTTGCACTCCTACACTTTAACTGAAATATGCAATAACTTCTTCCACTGCACTGTTACTTCGATAGCTTCTGTCCATAATTTATTTGCACTACTCTATATCCATCGCACTGCTGCTCACCATAGCCTAACTTATTGTATACAGCCACCTGTAAATTTCTGTTTATAGTAAAAGCCATCTGTACATTATGTTCATAATACATATCCATCTGTAAATTTCTGTTTATAGTAAAAGCCATCTGTATATCATGTTCATAGTATATATCCATCTGTAAATCTCTGTCTATAGCAATAGACATCTGTATATTATGTGCATAGTATATATCCATCTGTTAATTTCTGTTTATAGTAATAGCCATCTGTATATCATGATCATAGTATATATCCATCTGTAAATTTCTGTTTATAGTAAGAGACATCTGTAAATCATGGTCATAGTACATTTCCATCTGTAAATTACTTCTGTATATTTATTTATGTAACTTATGCAACCAATGTATATCCTGCACTTGCTGCTATTGCACTTCTGGTTAGACCCAAACTGCATTTCGTTGCCTTGTACTTGTACATGTGTAATGACAATAAAGTTGAATCTAATCTAATCTAATCTAAACGAAACTGAAAGTGTTGCAATAGACATGACTAGCACTCATTGTGTTCGAGTAAAATGAACAAACACGTATTGATAAATATGTGTTTATATTGCTGTTGACTTTAGTATGTGACTGTATAGAGATGAAATGATGTTAGATGAGAAATAAACGTTTGTTGAGCCGCACCCAAAACCCACAAACCCCCTGAGATAAACACCTACACTCTTAAACACAATAACACTGATTATTTGATTATTATTATAATTTTAATACTGCTAAAACAGCAATACGTTTGTTTTGACGTGTTTTTTGATTTTACTAGAAACAAAACGGAAATGCGCAATATTTTATATCTCAGGCGCTCGAGACTTTCATCGGCCCTTATTGGTCTGCTGTTAAAAACACACAACTACACCAGAATATTCTTACAGAATAAAATATGATGTTTAATATCATTATTCAATATACACAACTTATTTATTACTCCTGCTAATAATACTAGTAGTAGTTTGTAAATCAATCAATGTGTTAAAGTAATAAAATAAATGTCACTTACCGTTCAGGATCAAAGAACAGAAAAGCAGTAAGAGTTTCTTCATGTTGATGTTTCTCTCGTGTGCATTCAGACGATCTGAGATCAGTGATACAGATGCACTGAACCAGTCTGACTGCATCACGTCATCTCTGCAGAGGATGCTGCGCTACGTCACACTCCTCCTAAAGATGAGCTCGAGATCAAAATGAGCCACAAGATGGCGCTAATGGCATAATTTTAAAAATAAAATGTGAAATCTTTATGCGAATATTAATGAAAAAAGTGGAGTAGGCTGTCTATCAGTGCTTTGGATCATGTTCTTGGTCATATAGTTCTATTATCACATCATTTATTGATCTAACTTAAACAATGCTACCAAACATGTGTATAGTTTTGCTTATTTTGTTAAAATACAAGTTTTTGTGACTCTTTGGACAAACATTAAACTGATTCTAAACCATATGTTGAAGTGTCAAATACTGCTCCTGAAATAGTTACAGTATTATCATATTTGTAGTGTTAACACCATGTCAATAATGACATTTGTTAACATCAAGATTATTGTGATCTCTTACTGTTTGTTTATGGTTTTTCATGTGCATATTAAGGTGTTTTTGAGTACATCGAATACAATCTGTATCACAGTGATATTTATACAAACTCACATAAACAAGCTCAGAATGACACGAAGTCATTTGTCTGGTTAAATATTACAGAAGCCACTCATATATATATATATATATACTGAGAGATAACTGGTCCAGTATTATTGGCTGCTGTGATCGTGATGTTCCTGCTTTCATATAAAGCCAACAAGCATTGCAGGAAACGTAAGTAACATTAAATTAAACCTATAATTACATGTGACTTAGAAGAGATTAATATTAGTGTTTAATTTAAAAGGAGTTAATGTATGTTTATTAGGTGATGAAATGAGTCAAAACACAACAATAAACAAACAAAAAGTAACTTTTGGTTGATTGATTATTAGATTTTATTTCAAATACATATACGTCAAGCAAAATACAAATGCAAATGCAGTAACTATGTTGCAGCATAGCAAAAGGAAAACAAGACAAACAAAAAGACGTGAGTGCGTTTGGCTTTAGGAAGTTTAAACTGTGTCCTCAGCACATTTTAATTCATAAATGTCAGCTTGATTCTTGTTTTGTGTCTATTGTGAAAACATGCCAACATGTTCAAGTCGATGTTTTAGCAGCTACTAGTGGCGAGTTTGAGAGTTGCAACCAATGTCTCGATCGTCCATCGTGATGATGCATAAAGATAAAGAGATTCTGATCATTGATCTATCAACAGCAAATAAATGAATGAATCGCTGTTTATTTAAAACTTCACTCAAGCTCAATAGCACACAGGGAGATTATCTTTTAAAGAGTACAGATCATAAAAGCAGTAAAACAAATTTGTATATTGTAGATGTTGATAATGTAACACACGTGATCCTGAGCATCAAGTGTTTTCAGGGATGACAATGTAATTTAGATTTTTGTTCAGTCATTTTAAAGATTAGATCATTAGATAAAACAGATTTCAAGACATTCTAAGAGAAGAGAAAAATATATATAAAATATTTTTGCAACAATCACATTATTTTAGTAGTTTTCAGTACTATTGGATATTTCAGTATTAAAGCAAGCAAGTACACTGCAGGGACTTGAACCCCATCCCGGTGTTAAACCTGGAGTACCATTACCAGTGTGTTTTTGCCTTTTGTTATTATTTGGCAAACTAGAACTAGAGTTATTTTAATTGGGTAGGCCAAAATACAAGATTAAGTTAAAAAATTAGATATATTTACCTATGATTGCATATTGCATAGGAATTCATATTATTAAACAAACATGTCATCTTTTGTGAATGTATAAATTGTATGTAATAATATGCATATCATGCAGGCGCAAGCGCCATCAAACTTCTTAAATCTTAAAAGATAAAAGAATCTTTTAGCTTAAAATGTGTGTTTTATATAACTAATTTGCAGCTGTAAAACTGATGGTATATAATACACTTGAGGCAAACTCTAAAATGCATTGACAATTATTTTAATCTTGACATTCGCTGTTAGCACGTTTTTACTTTATTAAACACTCTTATCACCTACTAGAGGGTGCGCCTCTGCTTCTGCCGTCCTCTGGTTCTCTGGAGCGTTCAGAGGTTACCTTGAAGGAAAGGAGACAAAAAGCAAAACAATGAGACACCTCCGCCGTCATCTGGGTCCTGGTGAGCGCCTCTGCTTCTGCCGTCCTCTGGATCTCTGGGAGCACCTCTGCTTCTGCCGTCCTTTGGGTCCTGGAGCGTTCAGTGGTTACCTTGAAGGAAAGGAGACAAAAAGCAAAACAATGAGACACCTCCGCCGTCCTCTGGTTCTCTGGGAGCGCCTCTGCTTCTGCCGTCCTCTGGTTCTCTGGGAGTGCCTCTGCTTCTGCCATCTCATTGTTATTGCTTTTTCCCCTCTTTCCTTCCAAGTAAGCACTGAACGCTCTGCCGTCCTCTGGGTCCTGGGGTGTGCTTCTGCCGTCCTCTGGGTCCTGGGGTGTGCTTCTGCCGTCCTCTGGGTCCTGGGGTGTGCTTCTGCCATCCTTTGGGTCCTGGAGCGTTCAGAGGTTACCTTGAAGGAAAGGAGACAAAAAGCAAAACAATGAGACACCTCCGCCGTCCTCTGGGTTCTGGTGAGCGCCTCTGCTTCTGCCGTCCTCTGGTTCTCTGGGAGCGCCTCTGCTTCTGCCGTCCTCTGGTTCTCTGGGAGTGCCTCTGCTTCTGCCATCTCATTGTTATTGCTTTTCCCCCTCTTTCCTTCCAAGTAAGCACTGAACGCTCTGCCGTTCTCTGGGTCCTGGGGTGTGCTTCTGCAGTTCTCTGGGTCCTGGGGTGTGCTTCTGCAGTTCTCTGGGTCCTGGGGTATGGTTCTGCCGTCCTTTGGGTCCTGGAGCGTTCATTGGTTACTTGAAGGAAAGGAGACAAACAGCAAAACAATGAGACACCTCCGCCGTCCTCTGGGTCCTGGTGAGCGCCTCTGCTTCTGCCGTCCTCTGGTTCTCTGGGAGCGCCTCTGCTTCTGCCATCTCATTGTTATTGCTTTTTCCCCTCTTTCCTTCCAAGTAAGCACTGAACGCTCTGCCGTCCTCTGGGTCCTGGGGTGTGCTTCTGCCGTCCTCTGGGTCCTGGGGTGTGCTTCTGCCATCCTTTGGGTCCTGGAGCGTTCAGTGGTTACCTTGAAGGAAAGGAGACAAAAAGCAAAACAATGAGACACCTCCGCCGTCCTCTGGGTCCTGGTGAGCTCCTCTGCTTCTGCCGTCCTCTGGGTCCTGGTGAGCTCCTCTGCTTGTGCCGTCCTCTGGGTCCTGGTGAGCTCCTCTGCTTCTGCAGAATGGTAGGCAATGAAGATTAATGCAGGTGAATTTTAGAAGGATGTTGTCATTTATGTATAAGTGCTATGTATAGTCAGTACAAGTTAGCTATGTATGTAATGATGTGACAAATGAACCTTGATTTTAACAGTAAGAATAACAGTTAACGGATTTTAATGGGGACGCTGACACTTTCTGCCACAAGTTAGGCTCTGCCTACAGAAACGTCTATAGCGGCTCCGTTTTGGCATACAATCAAAAGCTGTCAATTTTAATCACTAACTAAATGCTTTAGTCCAGGAGGTAAATCAAAATGATTTTTTATTTGATAGAACAATGAAGAACAAAGAGATTAAATTAATCTAAATCTAGTACGAAACTGCAGAATCTCCATAGTGTTAACAAATCTGTAAATAAAGTGGCAAGTTGTTTTCTATATTCTTTAATTGTTTCCAGTTGAGGTGGGTAACGCTTTAGATTACAGCCCGCAAGTACCTCATAATTAAACAGAATTTAAAGCGTAACTAATTGTAATCAATGTACCTAAACATTGCAGGTAAAGGGGAACGAGATGCACAATTTGGGGAATTAAGGAAAAAGTAAAATATTTACCCTGTAGGTATTTTAAAACTAACTGACTCTTACCCCTTTATTACCGAATTGCGCGTCTTGTTCCCTTAGTTACGCTTAAATTCTGTTTAATTATGCGGTACATTGCGGGTCGTAATCTAAAGCGTTACCGTTACTGACGTTTTACTTAACAAGCTCCCTGCACGCTACAACGCTTCATAATATTAAACACGCAACATCATGCAATTCAATAATTATTACAACACAACACAAAATAAGGATGTATGAGGAACACACATGACTTGATATGGCACTGCATCCGGCCCGCAACATTTCAACAACGCATTTTTGATCATAAACACTGATTTGCGGTCAAGTTGCACATCACCAGTAAACGTAATAATGAATAAAACCACAAACCTTGTCTCTCGCTCCTTTCATGGCGGGTCACATTTATTATTTCCTGTCCATTGCTAGAAAGCAGCGTGGTTAAACAAGAAATAAGAAAAGCAAAAAGGGTAGGCTACATTAGAAATATAGAAACATGTGAAAGATTAACAAATACATTCTACAGACTGTGGTTTTAAAATGGATAAAAGAAACCGTAGCGTTCACAAATTAGCTATTTTATTTATGATGAAGCCTATAGTGAAAATGAGTCTCTATACTAAAATGTACCAAAAATAATATTGACCTTACACACTGAATAAAGTCAATACAACACAATCCAAATAAAGGAAATGTTATAAATAAAATAACACCTGAAATATTTCATCTTATTTCTCTTACACACACACACACACACACACACACACACACACACACACACACACACACACACACACACACACACACACACACACACACACACACACACACACACACACACACACCTATATGGGTTTATGTGTATCACAAGGACACTTCAGCCCAAAGCAGTTTTTTGCTGTATTAGGGGGTGAATATCAAAATCACTTAAAGGTAGTAAATAGTTTTCTGATTTAGCTCCTAAACTTTGGAACAGCCTCTACAGCCCTGTTCAGGATTCAGACACACTCGGTCAGTTTAAGTCTATAAACTCATCTCTTTAAGAATGTTCTCTTGGCTACTGATCAAAAACATTTCATTTTAATTTTAAAAAGTTGGCTATTTAAATGAGCATAATTGCACACGTTTTATATTAAAACTCATTGCATTCATTGTTTATTGAGTTGCCTCAATAAAAAGTAAATTGTAAAACATGTTTCTGGATTAATTCAGTAATCTGGCCCCCTGGTATGAAGGAGAAATAATGAAAATAAATCATTATGAAAGTTGCCCATCCCTGCACTAGATGGTTGAGTTAGTCCTAGACTAAAAGAAATGTAAGAGCTGTCCAAACTGAAAACAACTTGCACTCACATATCTCAAAATACATCAGTGCCTTTGTGTTGTCTCAAAATGCACACAAGTAATGTTTTTAGTAAGGTATGTTTGTTAAAACGACTTACATTTCCCAATTAACCTAAGGTCTAGTCCAGGTTTAAGATAATAAAAATGTGTATAGTGTACAGTATGTCATTTGGGACACAGTTTACGAAATGAAAACTTTATGCTTGCTGAGAATGTTTGGAGCTGCTGTTTCTTTAAAGACAAAGCCAATGGAATTAAGAGGGAGGAGCTACAAACAGCGGGGCCAGTATTTAAAGCGTCACAGGAACCACGTTGCTTCTTATTAAAGATGGATCCGTCAGGTAGGCTAATGTGTTGCGATATTCATTGGTCCTATTACATTTACTTTCGTTATATGTGCAATGCTTTGGCAATATTGTAAGAACGTGCAATTATGCCAATAAAGTATCTTTGAAACTTGAAACATTTACTGGTGTACAACTTACCACAAACCAGCGTTTATAAAAAAAACATGTGTGCGTTGCAGACCGGATGCAATGCATTCGGTCACCTGTGTTCTTCGTGTGTTGTGTTGATTTAGTGACTATCGGTAAAACCATGAATCATTTGGCGTCGCCATTTGTTATTTTACAACCCCCCCCACCCCTAAATATAAGCTTCTTATTACGATAAAGGCAACTTGATCTTCGTTTAGAAGCACTTTCCGATTGGTTTCAGAGGTTTTAGGCTACACGCGGTTGTTTACCGCCGGTCAAGCCAGACGCAGACGCAGTTAGATTCAGATGTGCGCATATTGAGTGGTTTACGGTCATTTCTAGAAACGCCGCTTTTGAAGCTTTGTTGAAATGATCCGTGTGTCTCGTCAATAATATCGCGTCTTACGTTTAGAATATGACGTTTTTGTCGTAATTGATGCACTTTTTCTCAGAATGTTTGCATTATGATTGCTGTCTATTGTGAAACCAATATCTCCGTCTGCAACTTTTAATTAACCTATTATTGAATTCAATTATCATTTGTAACCTTTTGTCCTGCAAATAAAACAGTTTATGCAATAATTAAGTACAATACAAATACCATGGTAAAACTCTGGTTACTGTAACGCAACCATTGTTAATTTGTAGTTAATGGCTTAACTATAGTAGCTATGGTTCGTTTAAATTGAACGTAAAATATGGCTTATTCATAAGGGGACACTGTGGAAAAATTATATAGTAAGCTATTGCAGGCTAGTCAAACAGGGCAGTTTTTCATTAAAGTAATCCTGATGACTTTGATTAGCTTTGTCAGGTGTGTTGATTAGCGTTAGCACTAAAACTAGCCATGTAGGTGCCCTTGGGTAGTGCAACTGCAAGTCAATGGGGGAATTAATGACTTCTAGGTGGGTGATGCTGACAGTATCACACTTTTTGTATCTTTTTTATATTGATAGGACAGTTGAAAGAGAGAAACAGGAAATTATGGGATGATAGTGAGGGAACAGAGAGAAGGCCCAAAGTGCTCCTGCACAACATGTTGGCACACAATCCAATGGACCACCAGTAGCGACAACAAATCATGCTGTAAGTGATCTAATACCAGCGTTACTGTATTTATAATATACAGTACAGTAAAGTATACCTTATGTGTTATAGTATATTGTAGTAAAATTCCCAGATGTTATAGTTTTTAAAATTTTACTCTGAGATATGGGGTGGTTCCTGGACGGGGATTACACTAGTCCTAGACTAAAAGAAAAAACTGAAAACAACTTGCACTGACATCTCAAAATACATAAGTGCCTTTGTGTTGTCTCAAATGCACACAAGTAATGTTTTTAGTAAGATATGTTTCTTAAAACTACCTTGTTAAAAGGCCTAGTGCGCATATTGAGTGGTTTACGGTCATTTCTAGAAACGCCGCTTTTGAAGCTTTGTTGAAATGATCCGTGTGTCTCGTCAATAATATCGCGTCTTACGTTTAGAATATGACGTTTTTGTCGTAATTGATGCACTTTTTCTCAGAATGTTTGCATTATGATTGCTGTCTATTGTGAAACCAATATCTCCGTCTGCAACTTTTAATTAACCTATTATTGAATTCAATTATCATTTGTAACCTTTTGTCCTGCAAATAAAACAGTTTATGCAATTAAGTACAATACAAATACCATGGTAAAACTCTGGTTACTGTAACGCAACCATTGTTAATTTGTAGTTAATGGCTTAACTATAGTAGCTATGTTGTTCGTTTAAATTGAACGTAAAAATATGGCTTATTTTCATAAGGGGACACTGTGGAAAAATTATATAGTAAGCTATTGCAGGGCTAGTCAAACAGGGCAGTTTTTCATTTAAAGTAATCCTGATGACTTTGATTAGCTTTGTCAGGTGTGTTTGATTAGCGTTAGCACTAAACTAGCCATGTAGGGTGCCCTTGGGTAGTGCAACTGCAAGTCAATGGGGGAATTAATGACTTCTAGGTGGGTGATGCTGACAGTATCACACTTTTTGTCTCTTTACCTTTTTTATATTGATAGGACAGTTGAAAGAGAGAAACAGGAAATTATGGGATGATAGTGAGGGGAACAGAGAGAAGGCCCAAAGTGCTCCTGCACAACATGTTGGCACACAATCCAATGGACCACCAGTAGCGACAACAATATCATGCTGTAAGTGATCTAATACCAGCGTTACTGTATTTATAATATACAGTACAGTAAAGTATACCTTATGTGTTATAGTATATTGTAGTAAAATTCCCAGATGTTATAGTTTTTAAAATTTTACTCTGAGATATTGGGGTGGTTTCCTGGACGGGGATTACACTAGTCCTAGACTAAAAGAAAAACTGAAAACAACTTGCACTGACATCTCAAAATACATAAGTGCCTTTGTGTTGTCTCAAAATGCACACAAGTAATGTTTTTAGTAAGATATGTTTCTTAAAACTACCTTGTTAAAAAGGCCTAGTCCAGGTTTAAGGTAATCCCTGTCTGGGAAACCACCCCATAGTGTTTAACTAGCCCTGTTATAGCTTATACCAATAGTATTTACTATAGTAAAGTGTCCCTAACGTTTTATTTAAACTATGATTTTACTTTCAATAAAAACAAATAACATGGCTACAATAGTTATGGTTTTGTTACAGTAACCAGAGTTTAACTATGGTATTTGTAGTACAATAGTGGTCATACAAATCTGCCAAAACCATGGTTTCTACACATATACTCTGATGAAACCATTAATGATGTCCTTAAAGTGATAGTTTACCCAAAAATTAAAATTCTACTACCATAGTAGGAAAAATTACTTTATAATTGAGTTTGTTCTGTTGAACACTAAATGAGATATTTTGAAGAATGTAGGACAGCAAAATGTTTGGGGGCTCTTATCTACCATTATTTTTCCTACTATGGTAGTCAATGGGGTCCACCTACTGGTTTGGTCATAAGCATTCTCTGTGTTTAACCAAACAAAGACATTTATACAGATTTGAAACAACTCGAGAGTGAATAATTCATGACAGAATATTAATTTTTGGGTGAACTATCACTTTAAGGATTTTTAAACCTTACTCTTTACTTAAAACCGTAAACAACATCTATCTATGTAAATATGTAGGTAGACATTTCTGTGCAACGTATTTTACTCGTGCAGCTGACAGCAAGGGAAGTTTAACCATGGCCCCCATTTAAATTCCTAGGACTTATTACTACTTATCAATGTTTTTTATTATCATTATCATTGGATGAATACATTCAGAAGAGGGTTAGAACAGAACTGTATATAACAAAACTTTTGTTTTTCTGCAACAGCTGGGAATGTTGCGAGTGCTGCTGAGACTGCTGCTCCCTGTAAGTTATGTCTGCTCACAGTGTTTTAAAGCATATTGCCTACAATCTTACAATACAATATGTCATAATACCATAGACACGTTTTTCAAATAGTGACTATGTCCTGCACAGTTTACTATAACAGCTGTTATTCTGTATAACAGGAAACTTTAAAGGGATAGTTCACCCAAAAATGAAAATTATATCATTTACTCACTCTCAGATTGTTTCAAATCTGTTTATTTATTTTCCCTACAATGGCAGTAAATGTTTTGCCCTATTAAAAGCCTTGTGCCCTTTTATACTTTGAGCACCTGCCCCTTTAAAGGTTTCTGCATGGCCCTGGTGTACTTAGTGTAAATATTCAGTAAAAACAAGTAAAATAATGCAAAAACATAAGTATTTAAAAAATATAATACATTAACAAGACTATTACTTTGAGAATACTACAAACATTATTTCCAAAGTATCTTCATAACACTACTATTTTTAGTGTAAAATTAGGCTTCATTCTTAACTTTAGTCCATCTGCAGCAGTATAAATAAAACGTTAATAAGATTTGTAACATTTATCTTAACATTTTTACTACAATACTTAACTTGGTAAATTCATCTGTAGCTCTGTCAGCCTTGTGAATTCCTGAAGGGTTCTGGATAATAACTTATTCTGGATCATTTACAGATTACAATAGATGATAATGTAGCCTGTTTTGCGATACCAACCGGCTTGCTGTTTATTATCTGACTGCTTACCTCATCAAATATTAAGGTTTTTATCAATTTCTTGCATCAAAACATAAACAATTTAAAGCTGGCACAAGGATAATCAACTGGGAAAATGTATGAATCTAACCAATTAAACACTCTTTTTTAGATGCTCAACCATCAGCCCAGCGCTGTTGTCATGTGACGCCTCCACAGGTAACAAACTTAGGTTCTAAAAATGTTTTCCAAACATTCCAATTTGGTTGCGGTAACATTGCTTTAGAAGGTTTCTAAAATGTTAAAATATATTTTTTAAAAACAAAAACAATGCATATAGCGTTCTGCTAAATTTTCATTTAACCAAAACATAACATTTCTTTCCTTGAATGTTCTAAGAACGTTAAAATGTCTTGTCTTGACGAGGATCTCTCATGAGCTTTGACATTTTGTGAAAGTGTTTCTCTCTCACATCTTTAAATTGATCACAAAGGAGAAAGTGTGTCTCTGTCTCCACCTCACCAGTGTCACTCATGTTTGTCTGTGTCTGCCTTTCTCTATGGCCAGACTGTGATCACAGAGGATCCGTCTCTGTTTTACATCACCAACAGTGTAGAGATAATCTGACAGATTGTATTTTCTGTTTAGAGTCAGATAACATTCTAGTTTACTTTGGTTTTTACTCTCATTTTTTTCAAAATGTTTACTCAAGTATATTTTCTTATTAGTTATTTTTTAACTAATATATTCTACTAGATTAGGTTATTGATGAATTGATATTGCATTGTACTGTATTGTTTTGATTACTCAAGACTAATTAAAAAATGAATGTTCATCTAATAATAATATTTTAATTTATTTATCTACAGATCCCCCTGCTGGACCAGAACCCGGAGCCGCCGATCCCCCCGCTGGACCAGAACCCGGAGCCGCCGATCCCCCCGCTGGACCAGAACCCGGAGCCGCCGATCCCCCCGCTGGACCAGAACCCGGAGCTGGCGATCCCCCCGCTGGACCTGGAGCCGGAGCCGCCGATCCCCCCCCCCGCTGGACCAGAACCCGGTGCCGCCGATCCCCCCACTGGACCAGAACCCAGAGCAGCCGATCCTCCAGCTGGACCAGAACCCCGAGCAGCCGATCGGCGGTGCCGCCGATCCCCCCCGCTGGACCAGAACCCGGAGCAAATCACAAATGGCCACATCTGCCATTCACTGCGATTTACGAATCAATAATTGTGATTATTAATAATAATTATGGTAAATTACCGGCTGGCTATACATGATCTCACTGCTTCCATCATGAATAAATATTTGGACATGAAATAGTGAGATTATTTTTAGCTCTTTTGTAACAAATTCAGACCTTGTGCGAGGGAAATCAGTTTACCAAATAACATTCAATTCGGTGTAATCATTTGTAAATACCTTGGAATAATAAGACTAATAATAAGAAAGATTATTTAACTAAATTTCTTTCTTGCGTCAAAATATTAATACAATTAAACCTGGTTACTTAAAGATGGCTGAAAAAATCATGAATCTAACCAATTATACATTCGGTTTCAGATTTCCAGACCAAACATGCCTGGAGTTTGAGAGATGTAAGTGAGGTCGGACCCCAGCTGACACTCAACCATCAATTTCTTTCTTGTCAAAGTATGAATACAATTAAACCTGATCACTGATCAACTTAAAGATGGCACGAGGATAATCAAATTAAAAAAATATAACAATTCTACATTCTGTTTCAGAATATGGGTACACCTCCCCCCACCGCAGCCGCTGGTCCCGTCTCATTCCCGCCGCCGCAGCACACCCCTCTCAATCCCGGGACCAGAGAAGCAGCCCTGGGAGAGGTAAGGAACTCTTTCAATAGAAATTTGTCCCAAATGAATCTGAGCGTCTGATTACTGGTCAGGAGAGATGAATCTCTTAATTCTTGTGGCCCCTGTACTACACCTCAGTTGTCAGGCTCAAATTCAAATGGTCATCACAATGTAAACAGAGCTGCATTCTGGATTTGGCAAAGGTTTTGTTTGCAAAGCTCGACAATATATGGTATACACACGGGGGAAGTAACGAATTATATTTACTCGCGTTACTGTGAGTAGTTTTTTTGTGTACTTTTTAAAGTAGCTTTTAAAATGTGTAATTTTACTTTTACCTAAGTGTTTGAAGTATTGTAAGCTATATTTAAATTCACATGCGTTACTGAGTAAAAAAATGAAAGGAAAAATGCGAACGGAAATGACTCCAGTGAATGATGGGCACGACGAGTACAAATGTGCGCCAAAATCATATGGAGGCGGTGAAGGTAGACGTGCTTGCATTTTTTACGTTATATGTTTTTTTTAGACATCTGTATGTAGTCCTCATACCTGCCATTTATAATGGAACATTTTGTATGACAGCAGGGTTGTAGCCTAAGTTGCAGTGCGACATGTTACGAAAAAAATCTGTCTGAGAAGAATATATTTACCAATGTGGCACGCGTGCGATAAATTACAGTTTTGCACGTCGCTTGTTTGTGTGTGATATATCAACATTCTCTGCATTGACTGACTTGACTATGTCTTGACTAAGTTGGCTAGCCCAGCAAGCAATTTCACGTGTAAAAGACGTCTAATAGCCATCCAAACACAGCCCTGACGTCTAGGCTAAAACAGGGCTGAATTTGGGCTGTCAATTAAAATCTAATAGACGTCTAACCATAGACCAAGAATGGACTAGTCATCAAATAAACGACTAATAGAAAACAAAGCAATGGCTAAAGAATTTTTTATTCATCAAAACAACTTGAAGCTTTTATTAAGAAAAAAATCTGACTTGTATTTGAACTAATTTACAGTATTTTTTTACATTGATGCATACAGTGTTAAACAGGCTCAGTCTATCAAATAAGTATTAATAGGAACCTGTGTACACATGTATATGAAAATTAAATGATAATTTTGTGTTTTTCTCTTGTACTTGCAGTTAAAGTAAAGGATGAAGCTGAAGCTGGTCGTGTCACAGATGAAGGAACAGATGTTTAATGTTTATTCAATGCTTTGACAAACTCAAAGAAAGTTTCTAAACCTGCTAGAATGAAAATGTGAAAGATGTATTAATACACTTATTATTGTAATATTGTCACAGTACAAACAAATGTCTGAAAATGAGCTTGTAAAATTATCTGTGTAAATAGTCTGATGATCTTTATTTATTAAAGGGATTCTGAGATCCTGATGGAAAACAGATTTCTGCTGTAACTTAAGCTGTTTTATAGATTAATAAACATGTAATTGTTGGTGAATTGTGTTTGTTTTTAATGTTTTTGTTAGATTGTGGTGACACTTCTGAGTGTTTGCTGTGTGCACAAACAATCTCTCTCATATATAATTTGTGTTTGATGTCTGTTTGATAGCGTATGTACTGCTTCCATATGAGATTTCCCACTGAACTCACACAACGTTTATGTGCCAATGCAAAGATTTTACATGACGTACCAAACTAGCATGTGTTTACTGTTAATAATATTACAAAATGATCAGCGTTTATCTACAGGTATTAGAAATTAGTATCACATCTTCTATTATTGTACAAAAGATAGTTTTCAACAAGTGCATTAAAGCAAGAGTTATTCAGTTAAGTGCTTTGTTTATGTATAAGTTTGAATTTACATTTACAAGTTTATGTAAATGATGTGATCGAGTTGAAGTTTGAGGTCTCTGTCATCCAGTCGCTTCTTATACGTTGGAGATGATGAGAGATTTCGAGACAGACTACAAGTGGCTCAGACTGGATGTCTCACCATCACAAAGCTCAAATCTGAAGATTCTGTACTTTACGATGTAAACCTCAATAACAGCAAGCGCATTATTCACAAGAGATTCAGTGTCACTGTCAAAGGTGAGCATTTGATTTTATATTAGTATCTTTATAGACATAATGTTGCTATTGAGTTCAATCTATTGAAAAGACACCAACACATTTCTACACAGTAATGTGAACAAACTCTTCGTCATGATGTCAGTAGAAATGATATTTACATGACACACACCTGACATGTTTACAAACTGAATCCGTATGTTCTTCAGGTTTGACCGTTGCTATATTCTGTCACTCTGCACATCATTACTGAAGAAATGCAGAGAGCTGAGAAACTCATGTGGACGTTTAATTGTGAAGAAACATCTATAGCTAATATTGATAGAGAAGATATAAGATGTCAATACCTGGAAATGCTGATGGGAGATTCAGAAACTACAGGTGGATCAGATCGGATCTCTAAACATCATTGATCTCAGAACCGCAGATGCTGGACTTTATCAACTCGAGATCATCAGCAGTTCTGAGATCTTAAGAGATTCAGTGTTACTGTCTGTGGTGAGTATATGAAGTTTTTCTATGGTAGAAATGTGTAAAGTACGTCAATTTTTAACAATATAAATATATGAAACACATTTCTAAAAAGTTTTAAAAATAAAAGGATTTATAAAATATATATGTAATAGAGCTGTTACAATATCATATTTTCACTACAGGATTGTGGTCAAAATAATTCATATAGCCTAATGTAGTTATATCATCACATTATTTATTGATTTAACATAATGCTGCCAAAAATGTGTTTTATTTTGTAAGTACAAGTGTATAGACTAAAGAGTTTGTAAAGTTGTGACACTTTAGATTCAAACGTTAAACTGGTTAAACTTGTTTCAGGACTCATCGCCACAGTTTTCCACGCAGATATTAAAGTGTTTTTGTGACTTTTGTCATTAAGTAAAAAACATGTTTGATTGAGTCAAAACATTAAGTAAATAACAATCTGTATCACAGTGATATTTACACAAACATCTTAACATCAGAATGACAAGAGCAATTTTATTAATTTATGTCAATACACAACAATGCACAACAATACACAAACATAAACTAACTTCACAAGCAATATGTCACGATTACACTGTGGCTCTCTCTCTGGACTTCATTACCCACAAACCCTTGCAATACACGCATTACTGCCACACGTTTCCTATCAGCCGGACACTATATAAGCAACGCTCACTCCATTACACACGGATCAATATTATCTGTCTATTGTTCTGAGACTTTTCCTTGTTTTTGACTCATTTTTGTCATAATTTGCTGCCCGTCTCAACCTTTGCCTGGTTTATGGATTACCATGTTTTACTTCTCCGGATACTGTTAGCTGGCTTTTGACCCTTGTCTGTTTGCATTAAAGCTGCATTTGGATCCGTCTCTGCTTTCACGACCTGTATGTTACACAATAACTCAAATATTCCAATAAAAATGACCCAAAAGCAGAAGAATAAATGAAATGTGTGGATACAGTTTACTGCAGACAAGTGTTTTAAAAACTTCAGTGTTTGTTTTCTATCTTGTGTTGTTTTTTAGATGTAAACTCTCATGATCTACTAAGCATTGTTATTCTGGCTGTGTCTTCTTACAGGACAGAATAAAGACGGTAGAAATGAAGAGACAAAACCAGTTCACAGTCACTGAATACAATATAGAGTCTTATTTTAAACACAGTTCATGTTTCTATTGATATTTGAGATATTTGTAATTTAAAAAAAAAAGCGCTATATAAATAAACTTGACACATGACCGAGTCAATGTCAGTTTTATGAAAGCAATGTGCCTGCCCGGCCGCCATGACTCATGCATCTCCAGAATAAAGAAATGGGCAGAGCTAACATCCAAATCATCTTTACTTTACAGTTAACACACCAACTACTACACTGTAAGAAAAAGTCTTTAAAAATAGGGCACAGTTTGAACCAATTTTCCGTATTTTATAATCCCTCCACTTACATCTTTGTATATTATATTTTTTCTTGAATTCTACATATTTAAATGTGTTTATGCATATTCTGACTGTGTGTAGATGCCTCAGAGCTCCTGAAACCACAACATGTTTGCACACTTGGTGAATAAAGCTCATTCTGATTCTGAAATTCATATGCACATAAGATGGCACGAGTCTGAGAAAGTCCATTTTATTCTTGGATGAAGTATTTTTAATGATATAAAAAGAATGATTGAGTATTTACTTTAATTCATTTAACAGACACTCTCATCTGAAATGCTTGGAAACTTTACAGTATTTTTTATGAACCTTTCTGTGATGAACTGCAGTACTGATAAAGTTCATGTAGTGAAATGTATTTTGTAAATAAATTCAGATTAATTTCTGTTAGATTGAGTGTTTGTTGTGTGCACAAACAATTTCTCCCTCAATTTATGTTTGATGTCTAAAAACTGTTTTGTTCACAGAACATGTATGAGCCAACACAAAGATTTTACATGATTTTATATAATAATGATAATAAAATACATTGTAGTTATTCATGTTAAAGCTGAACGCAAAACTAATATGTGTTTACTGTTAATAACGTTACAAAATGACCAGTTTATCCACAAGAGGAAAGAGATGTAATAAGTTTGTTAGTGTAGATGTTGATGATGTAACTGATGTGATGTTGATCAAAAAGCAACAGATGCATCAGATTCATCTTCTCTGATTCCCTCTGAATCTGTCAGAAATCACAGATGAAATGTCAACAATTTGCCATGAATTAACATTTAGAAATACCATTTGAACTATTAGCAATATTTCAGTTATTGTTCTTTCACTCATCTGAAGTGCACAAATGAACATTCATTTGTTTTGTGAATTTATGCAAATTTCATTGTGATTCTGTTTGTGTCAATTCTGTTTTATCAGACATTTCTCCTCAACACGAGTCTGAAAAACTCAGCTGTACAGAATCTCACGTGAGGCTCGATTCCTCTGATTTGGAGAAGGTTCGTCTGTTAAGAATCACACATTTGTACATGTTTTCTGCTCATGTTCATCATATGTTCAGTCAGCTGTGGATCAATTGATTTTTATAACATCACATGAATTATTACATCAGAAACTTGAGTTACTCAACACTGAATATCCTCCCATATCAACAGCAAACACACATAACAAAGGCCGGTATTAATGGAAACAGTTTATTATAGTAAATACTATAGTATACACAAGTATGTTTATTTAGAGACTAAATAAGAGTATACTCGTGTTTCAGTCACCTTTCACATGACTTTTTCTTCTGCAGAACACAAAGGAAGAGATTTTGAAGACGTTCATTGCACAAAACCAATGACAAGTGGGTACCAACAGTTTTTGGTTATCAACATTTTTCACATTCGCTTCTTGAACATACAATAAGAATATGACTCATCGTGCACGTGTAGATAAAACATTACTGTAGATTCATCGATATCTGATAAATCTGAATGAGATAAACACACAACTGTTTGACAATATCATATCTTCAACACATTTACATGTAATGCTTCCAATTCACTGTTTTCAATACTGTTTTACTCAAACAACAATACGTTTGTTTTGACATTTTTAGGCCCCTATTGATCTGCTGTTAAACACACACACACACAACTAACTTAAACTTACCCACTAGAATACTATTACAAGATAAAACATAATGTTTAATATCATTATTCACAACTTATTTATTACTCCTGCTAATAATACAAATAGTAGTTTCTATGATGTGCATTCAGATTGTCTGAGATACAGATGCACTGCGTCACGTCATCTCCGCAAAAGATGCTGCGCTACGTCACACTGTTTGAAAGAGTCCCGAAATAAACACGAGACCTTAAAGAGCCACAAGATGTCACTAATGTGATGATTTTAAACATAACAATGTTCAATGTTACATAAAATCTTCGACCTTCCTCACTGTTAGACTAAATGAATGATCAAAGTCCAAACACAAACTTCGATAATCTCCTTGCCGTTGGACGTTCAATATTCGTGAATA
Source organism: Oreonectes daqikongensis (assembly GCA_026939265.1). Classification (NCBI taxonomy): domain Eukaryota; kingdom Metazoa; phylum Chordata; class Actinopteri; order Cypriniformes; family Nemacheilidae; genus Oreonectes; species Oreonectes daqikongensis. The sequence goes on from JAOTQM010000145.1 coordinate 516,158, forward strand.
TGGGGACCGTGGATATATAAGCATAAACATTAATACACTTTTCTCAGTAATGTTCTGTACTTGCTTACACACTTACACAGTGAAGTACTTTTAGAAATCGACAGCATTATTCTACTACTAGCCGTCAGGAGCTACTACAGGAAGTAAGTATAGGTTTAAAGGATTACATTATATGTGATTTAACTTCATGGTGTTAATTTTTTGGTTACAGTGTTCACAGGTCTAGTGGATCCACAGCATTATTTGTTTTTTAAATCAATACAGCTGTACAAAAAGCCTATATTGCATTTACCTTTTTATGCATATAGCAGATGCTTTTATTCAAAGCGACTTACACCTTAAATATACATTTAAGATGTATTTACATTATACTTATTCTAAGTATATGCTATTATACTTTTAACAAACATTTCAAAATGGGTCCCTCAGATGACGATCCGAACACCATACAAGGTTAAAATGAAGTGTGACCGGTATTACAGTTTTGTAAAGATTATTATGAGTCGAACTTAATCGTGATCACAATTAGCCTACAGGTGCATAAATATAAGCGAATTCACAAAGGGGTGATGAAAGCTTAGATTTAAGTTTAACATAAGTTTAAAAGACTTAAAACGATCGTTCTGACATGCAAAGTGAAACGTGCACGTGATTAAGCAGAAAGTGAAGCTTCGTTTGTCATTGGTAGAGCCGCTCTGGTCATTGGTCACGTGTCTTCTACGGTAACGCGCATTTTTGCGATACAAGATACGAAGCGATCGGTTCAAGTCACGGAGAAATATCCTCGCTTTGTATGGGTTACAGTGCGTCCATGACTTGTTGTGAGTCCGCGTTTTACTCTTAGACAAGCTTTTCATGGTCATAGTATTGTGTTTTATACTTAATTCGATGTTTGCCGCTGTTATGGGGTTGATGTGACGCACAGTGCTAATGCTAAGCTAGCGCATTTCAGCGCGTTCTCGTGCTACTGTTTACAATAATAATAACACAGTTTGTATTGTCATCGAATGACAGGTTAATTAATGTTGCTTTACTAACTTTATTACAGTAATTTCTCTTAGTTTTTACCTTAGTGTACGCTGTGTGAGGCTAATCACTCGTTTACAGTCACTTTCAGTTTCATTTTCGAGTCTGTTTACATAATCAGCGCTGTTGTAAAGGAAATTGCTCTACTACGAGTTGTTGTTCATGTGATGTGTATGCTGTGATTTTCTCTCTCTCTCTCTCTCTCTCTCTCTCTCTCTCTCTCTCTCTCTCTATTATATTATTGTTGTAATATATATATACATATTACGACATTATTGTTGTAATATATTCATTTATTTACACTTGTGCGTTACCATTTACTTCTTATTTTGTTTCTTAGCAATTACACTATAAACGCTCTTTGTATTTATCACTTATATTATATTGTATATCTTCAGGTAATGAATGTCTTTCACACAAATACATGAGTGCTTAAGCAGAAGATTGAGGACAGAACTTTATCTCAGAGATGAATCTTACAGAGGAAAAGAGGTAAGACTGTGTCATCACTTGACAAAGAATGAAAATTCTGTCCTGAATTAGCTTAGTCATTACACACAACCTTAAGACTTTACGTTCATTTTAAGATGACCCCCCCCAAGAGCCTTCTTTAAACGTTTAAATGATTTACAATCTTTTTTTTTTTTTACATCTCAACCTTTTCTTTTGACATTGATAAATGTGGATTCACAAAAGATTCTTTGACTTGTGACTTAATATGAGGAGAATTTACCTTTTTTATTGAATATCTGTAGAACAGTAGAAAATACAAAGATGATATGTCTACATACAATGTATAAATTAACAGGATATATTTACATATAATGCATTAAAAGTGTCCACGGTATGTTTAATGTCATCAAAAATCAAAATACTAAATATAGAAAATGGAAAAGATAATACAGTAAAAAAGAAGAAATGAGAATTTTTCTTTGTGTCATAAGTGATAGATCAGCTTCACCTGTGTTCAGTTCTGTATCTATAAAGAGTGACTGCTCTAAAGATGATGGACCAAACTTCAGTGAGAAAACTAAAAGGTATTTCAAGTGTTTTTTGTAGATCACATGTAGATTTTAACTAGCACAGTTGATATTATCTCTTCAGATGAGTTTGAGGTTTCTTGTAGTAAAATGTTTTTTCTTTGTGTCATAAGTAACAGATCAGCTTCACCTGTGTTCAGTTCTGTGTCTATGAAGAGTGACTGCTCTAAAGATGATGGACCAAACTTCAGTGAGAAAACTAAAAGGTATTTCAAGTGTTTTTTGTAGATCACATGTAGATTTTAACTAGCACAGTTGATATTATCTCTTCAGATGAGTTTGAGGTTTCTTGTAGTAAAATGTTTTTTCTTTGTGTCATAAGTAACAGATCAGCTTCACCTGTGTTCAGTTCTGTGTCTATGAAGAGTGACTGCTCTAAAGATGATGGACCAAACTTCAGTGAAAAAACTAAAAGGTATTTCAAGCATGATATTTGTTGATCACTGAGAATGTGTAAGATAGTACTTGAGTAGTTATTATAACAGTTTAATGTTTGTTTTGCTGAAACATCCACATTAATCACATTAATCCAGATTAATTGGTAATCGCATCGCTAGACACGCCCACTTCCTGTCACCAACCTTGCTCGTGTTGCTGGAAGTCGCAGCCTAATATTTCTGCTATTCTATGTGGTTGATATGAATCAAACTAATGAAAAGAGAAGCTCTCACTGTTGACTCCGTAACCTCTGTAGCTTTAATAGAAATATATAATAATATTTGTGGCTTATGTACTGTAAAATAACAACTTTGTAGAGAATCCTGCTTAAAGAGATTTCTTTACAATTTGGTTACATTTTTGCTTACAGGGTTCAGTGTGAAACATCAGATACAGACCTTAAGAATTTTGATGTTAATCTTTCCTGGATATTTCAGGTAGGTCAAAACTTTAATAAATATTTTAATATATGTTTGTAACAACACATAGACTATTAAAAACTTCACAGACCTTGATATGTAGTGCTCAATGTGCAAACTACAACTATTTATCTATAAAGCTTTATGCGTCTGGTAGTTCCTGTGGCTCAGTGGGAAAAGCATTTTGTTGCTAGTGCAAAGGTTGTGGGTTTAATTCCCAGAGAACACATTCTGTTAAAATGTATAGTATGAATGCTATCTGTAAATCACTTTGGATAATCTGCCAAATAATCTGCATACATGTAATAATAATGTAAATTTAAAGGAATAGTTTACTTTAGAATAAAAATGTTATGATGATTTTTCTCCCCTCGAGTCGTTCCTAATCTGTATAAATGTTTTTATTTGGTTGAACACAGAGAATGATATTTGGATAAATGCTTGTAACCAAACACTTCTTGTGTCTCATTGACTACCATAGTAGGAAAAATAACAATGATAGTCAAAAGTGCCCCAGAACATTTTACTGTCCTACATTCTTCATAATATCTCATTTTGTGTTCAACAGAACATAAAAATAATAAAGTAATTTTTCCTACTATGGTAGCCAGTGGGACCCAAGAACTGTTTGGTTACAAGCATTCTTCCAAATATCTTTCTCTGTGTTCAACCAAACAAAGACATTTATACAGATTAGGAACAACTCGAGGGGGAGTAAATAATCATAAAAATGTTATTCTAAAGTGAACTATTCCTTTAAATAATGTTCTGACTTCCAGTGTAAATATATTTTTTTCAAAGGGTGAAAACATTGTTTCTGCTTCATTTTTAGACTCTTGAGAACAAAGTGATGATGTTTTTTAAGAATGAGCTGGAAAGGTTTAAGAAGATACTGGAAATAGAAAACTCACAAAACTATGTGAAGGACTTTAAGGAAAACAGAAACAATGTAAAGGAAGCAGCTCTTGATATCACAATTCACTTCCTGAGAAGTATGAAACAAGATGAACTTGCTGATACTTTAGAAGGTAAGAGACTCATGACATCACTGTAACTGTGACTTACACAATGTAGGAGAAAAATATATATATTGTAGTGGAAACATTTCTGAGATAAGAGACCAAGATTTTTCTTTAAAAGTATTTTATTGCTTACAAGCAGGATCAACTCAAAACAGTGACATCATCAGTCTGTTTTTTGCATTTCTTTCTTATATCCCTACTTCTCCTTTCTTCACCAATCATTCCTCATTTACATCATCCCATACTATGTTTTACTTTTATCATCTTCTCTTCTTAATAACACCTGGGGTGTATTCCAGAAAGCAGGGTTAACTTACCATCAGCTAAACCCTGAACTCTGGGTTGGTTAACTCTGGATATGTCGGTTTCAGAATGTGTTTGAAGAGTAAGTTTAATCAACTTCACGAAACATACCCAGAGTTAACAGGCGCTCACAGGAACAACATGAAGACATTATCAAGGGCTCACAGATTTAACTAGTTAAAAACTAGTTTTTTGACTAAGACTACGTTATATTCTGAATTTTTTTTCACCGAAGACTTAAGTGAAGTGACATGTGGACAAGTATGGTGTTCCATACTCTGAATTTGTGCTCTGCATTTAATCCATACAGAAGTGAACACACACACACACACAAACACCGTGAACAAACACCCAGAGCAGCCATTTTGCTATGTACTGTGTATGTTCAATGCTTTGCTCAAGGGTCTCAGTCATGGTATTGAAGGTGGAAGAGAGCTGCTGGTCATTCACCCCCCCCCATCTACAATCCCTGCTGGTACTGAGGATCAAACCTGAAACCTTTGGGTTACACGTCTGAATCTCTAACCATTAGGCCACAACTGCCCTGACACATAAATCTGCATCAGTGTTTAAAATATAATAAATTATATTTGTTTATAAAACTATAAATTATTTAAGTATAAAAAGAGTAATAAGTAGAGATGCATACCTGACAATAGAAAAAAGACATAGTGCTAACCAACCCTTAAATTTCCCCGAGTATGTCACATAACCATCTTTCTGGAATACCCCCCCCGTTCTGTTCTCTCTAAGAAAGTGTCACATGGTCTCTGCTTTGCTACATGAAAGAGATAAAACAAAAACTCTCTACCAGGCACTAACAATCTCATATTTGTGTTAACAAGAAGTACATGGATATATATTCATAACAAAATCCTCTACTCTATCATTATATTCATATATCATTAACTATATTTTTCTTGTGTTTGTTTAGATGAGCTTATCTACACATGTCAACTAAAATCAAACCTGGAGACGAGATATCAACGTGTATTTGAAGGAATTGCACAGCATGGTGATTCCACGTTTCTAAATAAGATCTTCACGGATCTCTACATCACTCAGGGTGGAGGAGAACAAGTTAATACTGAACATGAGATAAGACAGATCGAGGTCACTTCCAGACGTCTAGAATCACCAGAGATACAGGTTGAATTCAGAGATTTATTCAAAGCACAAGAACAAGACACATTTATCAGAACTGTACTAACAAAAGGTGTTGCTGGCATTGGAAAATCTGTCTCGGTGCAAAAGTTTGTTCTGGATTGGGCAGAAGGAAAAGAAAACCAGGATATCAACTTCATATTTCCTCTTCCTTTCCGAGAGATGAATTTAAAGGATAAAGCAGAACTAAGTTTGATGGAACTCATAGTTCAGTTTTTCCCAGAAGTTAAAGGAATGAACATTAAAAACCAAAACAAAAAGGTTCTGTTCATCTTTGATGGATTGGATGAATGTCGTCTTCCTCTGAAGTTTGACCGTAATGAGATATGGAGAGATATCACATCACCTGCTCCTCTGGATGTTCTCCTAACAAACCTCATTAAAGGAAATCTGCTTCCATCGGCTCATATCTGGATAACCACCAGACCAGCAGCAGCCGGTAAGATTCCTCCTGAGTGTATCGACCGAGTGACAGAGGTCAGAGGATTCAATGATGAACAGAAGGAAGTTTACTTTAGAAAAAGATTCACAGATGAGATTATGGCCAATGCAATCATTGAACATGTTAAAAAAATCAAAGAGTCTCTATATCATGTGTCACATCCCAGTGTTCTGCTGGATTTCAGCCACTGTGCTCCACAACATTCTGGAAGAAAAGAAAACTGAGAAGTCTGATGACACGACCAAAACACTTCAAGAGTTAAACACTGATGATACTCCTAGGACTCTGACACAAATGTACACACATTTCTTTCGCTTTCAGATTCAACAGAGCAAAAGAAAGTATGATGGAGAATATTCACCTGATATCTCCTGGGATAAACACTCAATCTTTTCACTGGGAAAACTGGGTTTTAAACAACTGGAAAAAAGCAACCTGATCTTCTATGAGTCAGATCTGGAGGACTGTGGTATTGACGTCACTAAAGCATCGGTGTATTCTGGGATGTGCACTCAGATCTTTAAACAGGAAACAGGGATCATTCTTGGTTCTGTCTACTGTTTTGTTCACTTGAGCATTCAGGAGTTTATCGCTGCTCTGTATGCACATCTGTTTCTAGACAAGAACAAGAAAAGTGCATTTATTCTTGAGCACACAGAACAGAAACACAGCAGTGAAACAATGACTGGTTTACTGAAGACTGCTGTGGATAAAGCACTCGAGAGTGACAATGGACATCTGGATCTTTTCCTTCGCTTCCTCCTCGGTCTGTCACTTAAGTCCAATCGGCCGCTCTTACAAGGTCTGTTGTCACAGGAAGACAGCAATGAGCAGAGCAACAAAGAAATAGTCGAGTACATCAAGCAGAAATTTGAAGATAATTCATCTCCAGAGAGATCCATCAATCTGTTTTACTGTCTGAATGAACTGAATGATCAAACTCTGATACAAGAGGTTCAGAAGCATCTTCGAGAAGGAAGTCTGTCATCTTCTGATCTCTCACCTGCTCAGTGGTCTGCTCTCGTCTTTGTGTTGCTGACATTAGATGAAGAACTGGAGGAGTTTGATCTTCAGAAATTCAAGAAATCAGATGAATGTCTCATTAGACTGTCACCTGTTGTTAAAACGGCCAAAAGAGCTCTGTAAGTAATATGGAATAACTAACAAATGTTTATTTTTAGGATTACTTCACCCTACAATAACATATTGTCATTTATTCAGTTTATTGTGTTCATACAGTAGACATGAATGGGTGCTGCCATTGTTTGGTCACTAACATTCTTCAAAATATCATCTTTTCTGTTCTTCAGACAAAAACTAAAGTCAAATCAGATTTGAAATGATATGATGATGTGTAAATGATGACAAAATTTTCATTGTTTGGTGAACTAACACTTTAAATGTAATTTTTATCTTGTAGGTTATGTAAACTTTTATTGGTTCAGTTTATGGTATTTTTGTATTTTAAAACCACAGAGATTGACAATCCAAATCATTGGAATGTTTTATTGGATTTATATATTTTATATTTGTGTTTATAAAATATATGGTGTGTATTAAATATATTTTTTCCTTGTAGGTTGAATGATTGTAATCTGACAGACAAGAGTTGTTCAGCTCTGGCTAATGTTTTGGGATCTGACAGCAATCTGGAGGAGCTGAACATGAGCAATAATAATCTACAGGATTCAGGAGTCAAGATGATCTGTGATGGACTAAAGAATAATAAAAAGTGTGATTTGGAGATCTTGAGGTAGGTTGGCAATAGCAATGTTCAAATTTTTTCTTGCTTTTCTTGTTTTACACTCTATGCCGTAGTCAACGTGCTGGTTTTCATTTATACTTCTGCGTCGTTGTCCGCGTCGACAGGCAATGACCACTAGGCGTCAATGTCCACAGACGTGTTGCTTGTGTAACAAAGACAAGAGCCGAAGAAGAAGCGGCTCATTTTGTACGCTGTCTGAGAAGCATTAGCAGTGATAGCGGCAAGTAAACAGTCACTTTTGCAGCTTGAGTTGTTAAAGACAGTAAAAAATTTAATGTATTTAGATAATTCATCCATAAATGCGAATGAATAAACCCGACGCTATCGCAAAGTTTTTTGACCTGAAGGGAGGGGTTTAAGCAGACCAAACTGGGACTGTTTTGTGTCGCAACAGACAGGTGACTTTGCGTGACCCCCACAAATGAGTCCCGACTCCCGCCCCAAAGTTTACTAATCTCTGCACTATAAATTAAAGTCCAGTCTGATAGTTTACTCCAGTAAAAGTATAATACATACCTGAAGGTAAACTCCTGCATCATGTTGTTTTTATTTTTCAGGCTCAGTAATTGTGATCTAACAGATGAAAGTTGTTCAGCTTTGGCTTCAGTTCTCAGTTTAGACTCCATCAGTCTGAAAGAACTTGATCTGAGCAATAATAATAATCTTCAGGATTCAGGAGTCAAGCAGCTTTCTGAAGGACTGAAGAATAACTGTAAACTTCAGATACTCAGGTGAACTGATGTCTGATATATATTCACTATATTGTAGACTTTTCCTCCACATTTATTAGTTAATTATAAAGATTCTGGTCATTTTTAAATGATTAATTAATCATTTATGATCATTTCTGTCCTCTAGTGTGTCAGACTGCAGTATTGGAGAAGAAGGTTATAAATGTTTATCATCAGCTGTGAGATCAAACCCTGAATCACATCTGATAGATCTGGATCTCAGAGGAAATGATCCTGGAGAATCAGGAGTCAAACTCATCTATGATTTAATACAAGATCAGAAGTGTAAACTCAACACTGTCAGGTGAGATTTACTTAAAATAATAAACAACCAAGTATGATTTTTTGATTATTGTAATATAATATTGTGACAATAAATCATTACTAAACTGATATAATGTAAACTTCTTGTTTTCTGCAGGTTCTTGAGCAGTTCTTCTGCAGTAAAAGCCTTTGAGTATCTGAAGACTCTTGATATAAATCCTTTACTTGAGAGAAAAGTGAATCTGACTGATCATAAACTAGACGAGTCAAGAGTGAAAGAGATCTGTGATCTACTGAAGGATAAACACTGTCACATCAACACACTCATGTGAGGATTTAATCTTTATTTTGTTTTGTGTTTCTACTTGAAGCTTATATGTTGTATTGAGATGTTGTTAATTAATGCTGGAGAAACACCTTCTGCCTATTTCTTATTTATTCTCAGGGTAGGCAAAGATAATCAAATAATAAGCATTTAAAATACTCACAATTTAGTTAGAAGATTGTTAGAATGCTTAAAAATGTTAAGAAATATCACTTTGGAAGACCATTTTTTTAAAGATATTTACAATTTTGTTTACATTTTTAATAAACTAGAAAGTAAAATTATATACAAATAGTGTTGTTACAATCAAAGATGGTCTCAGCTGAGTTTCTTACCTTACGCTGGGCATCTCTCATCTTTATCTCTTCAGCTGGTTTTCCAGGTGTTGGGGTTACAGATCTTCAGAGTCTTATTATATTTCATCGATTCTGAATCTTCTTATTGATTTAGATTCTTATTGATTCCCAGTTTTGGTTCCACAGTTGAAGTAAAACATTTAGATATCAACCTGTATGATCATTTAGCTGTTTATTCACTGGTTTGCTATCCAATCATGTTGTAAGGGAAACACCCGCTGGTCCAATGATGATATTCAGAGGCGTTGTGAAGGATTCACACGTGTTCTTGTCTTTCCTTTGTGTAATGGAACAACATTTAAATGAAATACATTTTTCATTAAATTACCTCTATATGGCCGGAGCCGGTGGTCTAGTGGTCAGTGCTCCGGCATATGGCGCGGTTGAGCTCCGGGCGACCCGGCTTCAAGTCCCGACTCGAGGTCCTTTCCCGACCCACCCCCCTCTCTCTCTCTCACCCTCACCTCATTTTCTGTCCTCTCCTCAACTACTGTGTTCAATAAAGGCAACCTCTATATTATCTGACTCCATTTTAATAATATTTGATTTCTCATATTTTCAATTTCATTTTTCAATTTCATTTATTTATATAGCACATTTACATGCAACTGTGTTGCTCAAAGTGCTTCACAAAGTTAAAACTCCGATAAATTACATATAAAAACACAATTTGCCAACAATACAATAAATACTGAACAACCCAAATATGTACAATACGTCTGCATTTTTGGAGCACTCTCTTCAAGTTTTCCCTACTTCATAAGCCCTACTGAACAAACAAGTCTTCAGCTGGGATTTAAAAGCTCCTAAGGACGCATCCTGCCGAATATAGAGGGAAAAACCATTCCACAACTGCAAAAGCTCGGTCCCCTTTTGTCTTCCTTTTTGACTTCAGGACAGACAACAACATTTGATTTTCTGATCTGAGTGACTTGGCTGGTGTGTATGTCTCAAGAGCTCACTGATATACTTGGGGGCCAAGATGTGTATTGCTTTAAAAACCCAAAGTAGAATCTTAAAATCAATCCTAAATTTTACCGGAAGCCAGTGGAGATACGTAACACTGGAGTAATGTGATCTCTCTTATTTGTGCCTGTCAGCAGCCGAGCAGCTGCATTCTGCACAAGCTGCAATCGAGCAAGTTACCGCTGGCAGATCCCTACATAAAGAGATTTGCAGTAGTCCAGCCTTGAAGTAATGAAAGCATGAGTAACAATCTCCAAGTCTTTAAAACACAAGAAGGGTTTAAGTTTGGAGATGATTCTAAGATGGTAAAAACTGCTTCATACCACAGAGTTAATCTGTTTGTTAAAAGAGAGAGAAGAATCAATTATGATGCCAAGATCTCTCACACTATCCTTCACCATCATAAGCTCCTTGGATGCCTTCTTTTTAATCTCAGAGGAACCAAATAATATGATCTCCGATTTATTGCCATTTTAGTATTTGGAGAGCCATCCTTTAACCTCCTCAAAACAAAGCAACAAGGCCGATAGAGATTAATCGTTTCCACCTTTTAGCGTAATGTAGATCTGAGTGTCGTCTGCGTACATATGGTGAGAGATATTGTGGCAGCGACAAATGGATCCAGTGGGCCAAAGTGACTAATGTGATGATAATCTTTCTTATTCTGTGCTTCTGTTTGTCATGCAGCTCTGATTTATTCTCTCATTTATATTATTTCTTCTCTCTCTCTTTCTCTCTATGCAGGTTGCGAGTGTGTAGTTTCACAGATGAAGGTTATGTTTCTCTGACTTCAGCTCTGACCTCAAACCCATCACACTTGAGACATCTGGATCTGAGTGGAAATAAACTTGGAGACTCGGGAGTTAAAAACTTCTGTGTTCTTCTGAGAAATCCACAATTCAGACTGAAAACACTAAAGTAAGTGACACACATTATACAGTCACAAGTCTCTCTTTATATTAAGTGTGTTTATTTACTGCATATTTACATTTTTAACCATTGATGCCTCACACAGTAAATCTGTGTTGTATTGTAGAACAAACCATCTGTCAGTAAACTTTAGATAACAGAAGAATTATGGGAAAGTTTGTGAGTCGCAGCAGGACTTGAGATTAACAGTCTAAGTAAATCTTGTGACAATGTGTATACTTGTAATAAATAATGATATGAAATGGTTTAGAAAAAATAAGCTATCAGCATACAGAATTGAGACAAAGATAAAGTAGATTTTGGGAGTTAACTTTGCCCAGCTCATCAGAAAAAGGATTAATATACACTCTTAAAAAAACTGCTTCAAAAGGTTCTTTGATGCCATAGAAGAATCTTTTGGTTCTATAAAGAACCTTTAACATCTGAAGAACCTTTCTGTTTAAAAAAAAAGTGCTTTTTGGTGAAAAAAGGTTCTTCAGATAAAAAGGTAAAAAAAGGACATGGTTCTTTAAAGAACCTTTGACTGAATGGTTCTTTGTGGAATCAAAATGGTTCTTCTATGGCATCACTGTGAAGAACTTTTTATTTTAAGAGTGTGGATGTGACTAGTGTTAAGGGGCGTTCACATTATAACTGGAACTATAACTAGATTTGCGTCCACACCAGCGGACGATAACAATAACGTTATGTTTATTCTAAGCTCGCGTGCTGCGTTTCAAGTGCGTCTAAACAGTGAATCTTGTATCGTCTAATCAAGCGTCTGTAAAATGAAAACATTACATAAATTTCACTACAACTTTGCAGGACGCAAGACAATTTTGCGCTGACAACATTAGCACTTGGTTAGCCTACCTGAGGTGATTTTATGTTACACTTTTACTGGTTACTGTATCTCATACTCACCATTCATTCCAAGAGTTGGACCAATTGTTTTCCAGATATCCATTTTCTTTAAGCTATTTTTAAAAAGAGGGTTTGTTTTGTTTTTCCAGTGTCGTCTGCCATTTTAAATGCACGAACGCTGAATGGATTTGATTGACTGTCAATGTTTTATCGTTCATCTGCTGGGAAAAAAATCGCTCTGAAAGTGATCCCAACGATATCTTTATCGTTATAGTTATGGTGTGAACATCGCTATTCTCCTGAATTAAGAACGATTTTTAAAACTTTATTTTTTATAGTTATTGTTATAGTTATCGTTATAATGTGAACGCCCCTTTACTCTCTCTTACTCTGTTTCTGTTCAGGTTGTGTGGATGCAGTATTAAAGACACACAGCATGAGAAGCTGATTTCAGCTCTGTGTTTAAACCCATCACATCTGAGAGAACTGAACCTCAGTGACAATAAAATAAAGGACAAAGGAGTGAAGCTCTTGTGTCATCTACTTACACATTCAACCTGCAAACTAGAGAAACTGAGGTGAGTCAGTCTAATAAAAACACTTTTCATTGAAGAGTTTTGTTATTTAAATGATCAGATGTATAAGAGAAGATTTGTTGTTGAGTCTGTTATACAGTTAAAACAAAACACTTTATGCTTGCTGAAGCATACTGAATTCATTTAGTATGTGTTACAATTGTATACATTATTATTTTATTTTGTGAAACATTCTGTTATTTTGTGATCTGGTAAAAGAGCTCAAATAATCTCTCTTTCTCTGTTTGTTTGTCTCTTTCTAGCCTAAATAAGTGTAAAATCACAGATGTTAATGCTTTAGCTGATACTTTGGCTCGAACACGAGCATTAAAGTTCTTAAAGTTGCTTGATCTGAGTAACAATAATATAAAAGATTTTAAGCTGCTTCATGAAGTGCTAAAGGACTCAAACTGTAAACTGAGGTGAGTAAAGATTAATTGTATAAATTATTACGTTTATTGATTATTAGAAGGAATAAATGATTTATTTAAGACCTTATATTATTCTTCACATTACCCTCCTCACTATCTTATACCTCAGCTCACTGTACACGACATCATCACTGTTTATCTCATCATGTCCTACATTTCACTACAATACTGACTGATAACAGAGTTAAACTGTTACTGGTTTACTTAACTGTTAAACTGTTACTAGTTTACTTAACTGTTAAACTATTAGTGGTAACTTGATATTATTCTAATATAACTAATATTTTCTTAAATTCTGTTCCCCTTACAGTCTACAGACTCAAGGTTGGTTGTCATCTCGGGTCTCTAAACTGTGGGGTGTCCAGTCATCATCAGATGAGGAAGATCAGTGACTTCATCAAATGGTATTTGCAGAAACGCTCTTAGTTCCTCAGTTCTTAACATCACTAAAGTCGGATTCAACTTCTGAAAAATAATCAAATCCTGTTTATTTTTTTGACAACATGGTAAAATGTTACTGGTTGTTACAAACCAGTTTAGTTTTTAGAGGTGAACCAACAACTCATGTTTACGGTAAAAGGCATACATCCAATATCTTTTACATGTTTACTATCAGAAAATGTTCTTAAGACTTTCTTAAGATAAATTACAGGAAGTTTGTAAGATTGGTCCTAAGTGCAATTCTTGACATTTTCTTTTAAAGTTGTCAAATATTTTCTTTAAATATAAATCTAACAGTGTAAAATAAGAATTACAATCCTTATTTGTCTATTGTGATGTCATGACATGTGTGGCTCTCTTTAATGTTTCTAGTTGCTTTGATCTAGAATAAAAGTCTTAAGTTTACAGTAGGTCAAGTAAAGCATTTAGACTTGATCAACATGATCCGTCACATTTGAAACATCCAAATTTAAGAAGAATTTAAGAATTCTTCAGATTCCTGATTTAAGAATTTGAATTTTTCAGTAATACAAAATATTCCCAACGTTTCTCTTAAATTAGTATTTAAGAAAAATCTGAAAGTTAGAAAGAATTTTCTTCTCAAGAATGTTTTGTGAATCTGACTCTTGTATTTGAACTTATTTTACAGTATTTTTTTACATTGATGCATACAGTGTTAAACAGGCTCAGTCTATCAAATAAGAAGTATTAATAGGAACCTGTGTACACATGTATATGAAAATTAAATGATAATTTTGTGTTTTTCTCTTGTACTTGCAGTTAAAGTAAAGGATGAAGCTGAAGCTGGTCGGGTCACAGATGAAGGAACAGATGTTTAATGTTTATTCAATGCTTTGACAAACTCAAAGAAAGTTTCTAAACCTGCTAGAATGAAAATGTGAAAGATGTATTAATACACTTATTATTGTAATATTGTCACAGTACAAACAAATGTCTGAAAATGAGCTTGTAAAATTATCTGTGTAAATAATCTGATGATCTTTATTTATTAAAGGGATTCTGAGATCCTGATGGAAAACAGATTTCTGCTGTAACTTAAGCTGTTTTATACATAGATTAATTAATAAACATGTAATTGTTGGTGAATTGTGTTTGTTTTTAATGTTTTTGTTAGATTGTGGTGACACTTCTGAGTGTTTGCTGTGTGCACAAACAATCTCTCTCATATATAATTTGTGTTTGATGTCTGTTTGATAGCGTATGTACTGCTTCCATATGAGATTTCCCACTGAACTCACACAACGTTTATGTGCCAACGCAAAGATTTTACATGACGTACATTCAGCTATTCATGTTAAAGCTGAACAACACCAAACTAGCATGTGTTTACTTTTAATAACATTACAAAATGATCAGCGTTTATCCACAAGTATTAGAAATTAGTATCACATCTTCTATTATTGTACAAACAGGCCCGGATAAAGAGTGTCATGACCTAGGGTGACAACATTTAAAGTCCCCCAAAACATACAAGACATGAATTTTGTTGTTGTGTAATTAGGGCCATATAATTGAGTTTTTCCCAAGTTCTGTGTTTTCCATTCTTTTAAGTAAACAATATTTATATATTGGTCCACATACTGTAGTACGCTATTATAGTAAACTGCAGTAAAATTCCTCTTGCAGATGCAATAGCGTTATTGAACCTTACTACAGTAAATATTAGTTTAGTACATATTATGCTCTAGTGTTTATATAGTTTATCAAATTACTACTAGAATACTACGATTTACTATAGTAAATGTTAAAATACAATACAGTGCTTTAATCTGGATGTTCAAGTTAACCAGACTTTTATTTTGACGGGTTGACGATAGCTTTTCTCTTACAGTAAAATGTTTATGAAATAAACTCTGAGAGCAGCGCTGGAGATGGATTCATGTGTTTTATATTCTCATACAGTGACACACAGACACGTGCATGAGCATCGCACACATGTAGTAACGTTAATACATTAAACTGTGCAGCTCATTCATATTAACGCAAAACAAGCAGATGACATTTAAAAAGCCACATCGCATCTCCGCTATTCTTTTCCTGTTTCCACGTTGCTGCAATCACAGAACTCTAAATAAGAACTCAGTATTAATATAATGCCATAACAAATATAAACACTTCCTGATTTGAGCTCCCGAGAGCCACACGACGTATGCGTGTGTCGATGACAGTGCATCTGACGTCAGCGTTGCTTGACGCATGCGCGTTCTGAACAAGGAGCGTGCGCTGGAAACTAACAATCAAACCAGGAAGTGTTTGAATATATTTGTAATTTTTGTTTGTTTGCACACAAAAAGTATCCTCGTGGCATTATATGAATTAATACTGACCCACCGGAGTCGCGTGGACTATTTTACGATGTATTTACGCACTTTCAGCGCTTTGAAGTTTCAGTTGTGTTGCCATCTATAGAGGAGTCAGAAAGCCTTCAAAAATACACTCACTTGTGTTTTGAGGTAAAACTGGAGGACCTGTGGATGTTTAACTACTTAAAGGTGAGTCATTAATGACAGAACTGTCATTTTTTCGTCAGAGTTCTCCTTTAATAAACTAATCATGTAAGTGACATTTCTGGGGACCATCTTTCCGAGCGCCCCCTAGTGACGTAACATAACCTATTTAAACTAATGAGAGGCAGAAACAACGTATTGTCAGGTTTTTATTTTCTTGAAGCATGAGCATAAATAATACACTAAATATATCTAAATATATATATATATTGTTCAACACAACAAAATACGATACGACAGAAAATAACAACGTGGGAAACGGAAACAAACACAAAACGTCTTGTTATTACACTTTTTTTTAAAAGAGGAAAAACAAAAAGACAAAAAAGTGATTGTTCAAAAGACCAAGTGTATGTGACAAGTCTTATAATTATGACATTTATAGCATTAAAACAGTCATGAACATAAAAATGGATAATGCATGTTTATTACTGTAAATGATAGATTTCACTATACAATACTCAATATTGTGACAAAACTAGCATGTGTTTACTGTTAAAAAAGGCATTACAAAATGATCAGTTTATCCATTAAAGGACGAAAATGATCAGACACAAACACTTATCAATACTCTTTTTTAATTTAGCTGACATCTAAAGTGAAATAAAAATTATTTACAGCAGTATTACTGTATCAAATTTTTTATTATTGTACAAAGCTTTTTTAAAAGTTTTCTTTTCTTTTTTGCAAAAAGGTAAGAGTTATTAGTTTTTTAAAGTTTTTTATTATTGTACAAAGCTTTTTTTTTTAAAGTTTTCTTTTCTTTTTTGCAAAAAGGTAAGAGTTATTAGGTTTTTTTTTTGGTTTTTTTTTTTATATCTGTACTGAGAGTCTGAATTCACACTTACACGTTTACATTCAGATCTGATCAGAGAACAGATTTTCTTAAGCAAAATATTTGAGTTACAAAAATAATATCTAGGCACGCAATGTAGCAAATCATAGTATAAATGAAAGACTAAAATAATCTGCACATTTTGCAAAATTCAACAATAAAAACGGACAAACACTGATCATGATCATCATCATCACTTGTTTTTGGTGTTAGTTCTTATACACTCAAAAAAATTAAACTATCACTGTTGTTAGTTTTACTAAACCCATCCTTGTTCACAGTTTATAAAGAATGCAAGTAACTACAACAGTCAACATTTGATGTGGGTCAAAAAGGTTAATCAAAATTCATCAAAAAACAAGAACAATACCCGACTTTCAAACTTTGACTGTACATTAACTTAAGTTAACTACGTTATTTATGCAAAACAAATCTGGTTTTTACTTAATTTACTTAAGGGTTTGATTGGTCAACTTGTTGATTAAAACGCATAATATTGGACCTTTTGTTCAGTTTACCTAATATTCTTTTTTCCAGTTCCCAGCATGCTTGCTTTACATTTTTACATTTGTGACCCTGGTCTCATGGGTCAATTTTTTGAAATTGAGATTTTTACATCATCTGAATAAATAAACTTTCTATTGATGTATGGTTTGTTTGGCCGAGATGCAACTATTTAAAACTCTGGAATCTGAGGGTGCGAAAAAATCTAAAGATCGAGAAAATCACCTTTAAACTTGTCCAAATGAAGTCCTTAGCATAGCATATTACTCACAAAAAATAAAGTTTTGATATATTTACAGTAGGAAATTTACAAAATATCTTTAAAGAACATGATCTTTACTTCATATTCTAATGATTTTTGGCATAAAAAGGCAAATTTTGACCCATACGATATATTTTTGGCTATTAATACAAATGTTCTTGTGCTACTTAAGACTGGTTTTCTGATCCAAGGTCACATATATGCATTTGGCAGACGTGGAGACCAATTGACTACTTTTTCATAAATGTAAATGCAACAAATCATTTTTTCAGTTTCAGTGCAGGTTGAACAGGACGGATCATGAGGTAGTAAAACAGATTTGTTACTGTATATGTTGATGATGTAACAGTAATGTTGAGCATCTGTCAGCTGGTTAAACAGCAGCTTCTGCTATATTTAAATGAGACCTCGCTGTTTCTTCTCCTCTTGTTTCTTCTAAATACATCAGAAATCAAAGATGAAAGTCAACATTTTGCCATGGAAATAATAACATTTGCAAATTATTTCACGTATCAGCAATGGCATTAAAGGACAGAAATGCAATATAATATCCATAACTATGTGTTCAGAGGTGTATAAAGACCTTACATAATGAAGCGTTATGTTTTTATTAGAACAAGCTATTTTTATCTACATACTGCGCAGGGTCACCTTACATTGAATTCATCATGTTGATTCTACAGTATCCCTATATGGACAAACTGCTCTACAGAGCGTGTTTCCTAAATACGTTAGGAAAACAAGTGAAAATAATCATCTTAAGCCTCAGTACTGCTTCGAACAAGAGGGGTGAAGTGAGCTGATGGGTTGCAATGCACAACCTCACCACTAGAGGCAGCCTAGTTGGTACATTTTCTACATAAATGTAAATTATATCTCTACATTCTTTCACTCCACTAAAGTACACAAATAAACATTCATGTTTTTTCATTTTGTGAATTCCTGCACCTTCAGCAAACACAAACTCACATGTTAGATGTGTTAGATTTGTGCACCTCAGGATAGTTTTGGAACACAAGATCAAGTTTAATGGAATTCTAGAAAAGTTTTTGTTCTTTATAAAAACTGAAATCTCAGTGCAAGTGCTTCAAAATATTTCTTTATAGTAAAACTTTATATCATTTGTGATTTGTTATCTGATTTCTGTTTGTTCAGTTCTGTTTCATCAGCAGTGTGTTTAAACAAATATTTAGCTCATTAAAAATTTTGTTTCAACTTGGAGTCAAAATCAGATGTTTTTCAACAAAAATTGTCACTAATTGAGAGGCATTTGTTTTAAAGGAAATAACAT
Organism: Oreonectes daqikongensis; assembly: GCA_026939265.1. Lineage (NCBI taxonomy): Eukaryota > Metazoa > Chordata > Actinopteri > Cypriniformes > Nemacheilidae > Oreonectes > Oreonectes daqikongensis. The sequence goes on from JAOTQM010000145.1 coordinate 535,059, forward strand.
ATGTAGATGTTAATGAATAAATCATACTGTAATCTCTTTAAAATGTTACCTTAATTTATCTGTTTTTTTCCATTTTTGTTTCTTCCATATTCTTGTCAAGTGCTAATGTTTGACACTCTATTTTGTGTTTCTTTTTTTAATTGTACAATTTTTTTATTTTATTTTAATCTTTACTGTAACTGTGCTTTGTTAAAAAAATGTTCAAACAAAAAAGTTTTTTAAAAATTGTTTCCATAAAAATGTAACAGGGTTTTGCACAGAGACCGTTCTCATGTAGATCAGGTGTCAAATCTCACTTTTAAAGAAGTGTTAAAAAACTATTAAAATTGATTTTGTGAGTCAGACACAAACTCAAACTTGTACAGAATCTCACCTGATTTCTGCTTGTTCAGAATTCGAGAAGGGTCACCTGTTAAGAATCACACAAACACACACACACACACACAATTGAAATATGTTAAAGTATTTTTTGCACATGTTTGTGTAAACACAGACTCAAACCACGTTGACACAACCTTTGCATTTTAAAAAGTTTCACATACACATGACAACATTATTAAAACTATCTGCATTTACACAGATCCAGGAAAGCAGATAAAAACGCTGTAGTATGCATTCCAGGCCAGTGGATGGCGATGTTTCGTATGTCTATGTGCCTGCGCACGTATATTTATTTATGCTTAAAGTCTGGCGGATGTAAATAATGTGTCTCCGCTGGTCTTATTGGTGCAGTAAATCCAGATTTTGCTGGGGAAACAATAACACGTGTTCATGACTTGAAGTGTGTGTGTTCACTATTCACTGAATGGGTTAAATGCAGAGGTCACATTTTGGGTATGGGTCACCATATCTGACAAATAGGTCACTTTCACTAGATAAAATAGGCCCAGGTTGAAAAAGACCTTAGTCATATGTCATATGTATGTTAAAAACATCACTAACTCATTGTTAAAGATTTTAAAAACATTTTTGATAAAATTGTAGTTTTGTCATGAAAAAACATATTTTTTTAATTATATTTTTGTCTACTAAACTAATTTCAGATATTTAAGCAAGTTTAAAAAAAAAACAAATTTCACTCAAGTGTCCCAAAACTTTTCACCGCTAGTGTATAAGCAATAAAAACGTAATTTTGCAGCTTTTGACAACATATTAATGTCTTATGAAGCGAACTGATCGGTCTGTGCAATAATTCTTTAGTATTAGCAGCAATCGACAGCTTATGCATTATGATGTTTCCTGTTTCTGAGTTTTGAAACAGAAAAAATATGGCACCTGAAAACTTATATTTTAAAAATCACCAAAGACCACTCTGCCATATTTTAATCCAAAACAGCAAATTTCACAAAAAAGCGGCTAGTCTGCTGGTATGCTAGTTTGTGTTCACATTTAACAAGATCGTGGGTTTTTTTCAGAGATTTAAGTAATAATTTACAGAGATGGTACCGTTGGACTATGACTTTCTCATCTCCCCTGTACTACGAGTCGTGGTGGGGGTCTGACTTCAATTTTTAAAAGACAATTTGCTTGCCGGAGTTTAAAATGTGATACTCTGTCCAATTTTAAGGGGATGCAAATGCAAATAGACGCACATGTTCAGGTGTTTTGTGTACTGGTGTATCGGCCTCCGAAAGAAAACAAAAACTTTATCTTGGAGTTTATGGATTTTCTAGGTGGGATTAGGACCAAGTTTGATAGACTCTTGATTCTTGGGGATTTTAATATTCATGTCTGTTTCCCATTGAATGCACTGGCAAGAGACTTTCTCAATGTCATTGATTCATTTAACTTAGTTCAGCATGAACAGTGGCTATAGAAAAGAATCACCCACTTCAAAATAATGACATTTTGTTGTTTTGCAGCTTGAAATGAAGATAGACACAGTTTTTGTTTTATCCAGCTGAAAGCGCATTCAATTAGTGTCTAATTTTTTATGATGGTCTTATTTGTTCTTGGTTTTGTTTTCCCTCTTTTTATTTTCCAGTCTATTTTGTCTGTTTTGTATTTGTTTGGCTTGATTTATTTCCTGCTATAATTTAATACAGCACTTTGGGCAACTTTGGTTGTAAAAAATGTGCTTTATAAATAAATATATGAGATATCTTGAGTTACTCACCCCAGACCCAAACCTGAAATATCCTGTATGGGATCTTTCCATTACTTTTGATCAGCTGTAATGTGTAAAGTCCCATGTCTATCTCTCTGATGTCTGTAATGGTGAGATCTCCATTCTCAGGGTTCATCTCCAGTCGGTCTGTGAATCTCTCATCATCTGTATATTTGGTCTCATTGTCGTCACCATTCTTTCCAGTTACTAGAATGGTTTTATCACCCGAGATCCACTGGATCTTAATGCCTCTCTGTATTTCACAGTCAGTGTGAAGAGTCACAGATTCTCTCATGTAAGCAAACACTGAAACACACATGAAAACATGATGTGATGTGAGATTTTCTGCATCATCTCTCATCATCATGTCAGATATAAATCACTAAATCAAATCTACACACCATGGATGACAACCTTGTATTTCCTGTATTGTGTCTCTCTCCTCCTACTGATGATCTTTGCTTTATAAACTCCAGTGAGTTCTGGTGTGATGTTTCTGATGGTCAAATCGCCAGTCTGAGGGTTCAGCTCCAGTTTGTTTCTGAATCTCTCATCAGTCAAATCACATGAGTGTTCAGATCCTACAATGACTTGAGCTATGAGAGTTTCTTCATCTCCAAATCTCCACTGAATCTCATCATCAGTCTGTATTCTAGTATCATCAGTGTTTAGAGTAACAGAATCTCCCAACTTTGCTGATTCCATCCTTTCTTCATTTATAACAGCAGAACATAGAAGAGAAAAACACAGAAGAACATCCATCAGATTAAATGAATGAACTGGAGAACATTACAGTTTATGATTTTACTCATCAGTAAATATACAATATATTTAATCTTCTGACACACACAGAAACTTTCTATTACTGTCTCAGTATACAAACTGATGAGAAAACCATCAAATATTATAAGAAACTCATGAAATATAACATCATGAGATCCTTATTATTTAAAGATGTACATGATCTACAGAACACATGAAGAGTCCTGCAGCTTAACATTCAGAAAGTCATGGAGAATATAAAAGCAGAATACAAGAATGTCAAAACATAACTTCATGTACAAAAAAATGTCATTATCATCACATAAACTTAAGCTTTACGTACCCCTGACAAAAACTTTTAACTGAAGATCATCAACAGTAGAGGAAACACATGTTCTCAGTTTATAATCTCCAGTGTGTTCAATGTCAAGATCTGTGATAGTGAGAGATCCAGTCTGATCATCCAGCTTCAGTTTGTCTCTGAATATCCCATCAAGAACATCATCATGTGTAGAGATTGTGTTGTTCTTTATGTTGATCTGAGCTATAAGAGTTTCTCCAAATCTCCACTGGATCTCATCATATGACTGTAGATCAGTTACACCAGTGCGCAGAATGACAGACTCATTTTCCACTTTACTCACTGTAAAGAAAAACACAAGAGAGATGACATTTTAACATTTTATTAATAATCATTTCATGATCAGGTCAATATAAACCATATAATGATGAACAATATATAATATTCGCTCATTTTAACTAATGTTAATTATGGGATATAGTGAACATCCGGCTGGTTGATATCACAAAAGAAATCTAACATGATGATCAGAACACTAACATAATGCAGTACATTATCCTTCTGCTTATTACACAGACATGTGAGTCAATTCTAAAACACAAATATTAAAAAGTGTATCCTCGAAATTACAGTTCAAGCAATGTGTAATTTTGCTGTGTGTGAATGTAAGCAGTCTGACAAGTTGAAAAGCCAAAACTGAATGAATAAAGTTATTGGCTTGGAAAAAAGGAGTCGACTCTGATTCACTTGAACGAGTCGATGTTCTAATTTCATTTCCGTGACTGATTTGCGTCACTCTGTGCAAAGCCCGCCTACATTTTGCTTGGACCGTCTGCGAAAGCTTAAACACGTACGCTAGACCGCAGACTTAAACCATCTGACCAATCAAATCGGAGTAGACTAACAGAAAATCTAAATCTTGCAAAAACGGAACTGCTTGTGATTCCGGCCGACCCAAAGATTCATCACAACCTCTCCATTCAACTAGATTCATCAACCATCACACCTTCCAGAACAGCCAGAAACCTGGGGGTGGTAATGATCAGCTAAACTTCACGAGTCATGGTGTCAGCACCACATCTGTGGAATGATCTGCCTGCTGCTACAAGATCAGCAGATTCTGCAGCCATCTTTAAAAATCGTCTGAAAACACATCTCTTCCGTCAACACCTGATATATGCAAATTGAACGAAGGCGGGCTTTGCACCGAGTGACGCAAATCTGTTTGCGTGATTCAGAGTTCAGACAGTTCGACTTTTTTTCTCCTGATGAACTTTCATTTTAGGGATATTGTAATACTTACTCTTTAACAGATATTAAACATTATAAAAATAAACCTTTAAGCCCAGATCACACAGAACACGTTTTTTAGCAGTGAGTGTTTTGCCGTGTCTCGTATTTTTTTGGGAGCCTCAAATTGAAAAATAATCAATTCAATTCCCTCAACTTTTTGTTGCACAAACACACAGAAAGTCGACTGTTTTCTGACATAATCGTACAGCTGAATCTGTTATAAATGTAATCAAACTAAATACTCTTTGAAGATATAAAGTATGCAATGCTACTCTAAAGTTACTCAAGAATAATATGAGATTATAAATTTTTGGATTATTATTTTAAATGATTCCTCCAACATCAAACTTGATAAAATTCAGAAGCGAGTGGTTTTAGCTGGCTTTACTGCTGCCAAGAAAATTGTTGCAACAAGATGGAAACCTCCTCATGCTATTAATAAGCAATATTGGGTTCTGACTTTTATTGATGTGGCATACCTAGAAATGTCGACCGCACATATTCACAGTGCTAGAGAGGACACCATTGGACTCTGGGCTCAAACTGTGGAAAAGCTTAAAGATTTGCTTATGTAAGCTTAGGGGATTTTCCTCTACCTCCCTTTTTTCTTCCCTACTTTTTAGTCCTAGGGTTTATTTATTTATTTTATTTTGTTCCGGTTCTTTCTTAATTATTATATATATATTTTTTTCTCCTTTTATAATGATTTAGTGTTATGTTTAAGGTTTCCTGTTTGGTTTATAATTGACTCGTCAACCGAGGCAGACTTTATCAGCGCTGTAACAGTAGTTTGTATGTTGAGCTTGTTGTGTGAAGAGATATATATATTTTTTTATATAAAAATTATTTTATATAATTTTAAGTACCCATTGCACCGTTTTTTTTAATTTAATTTTATTATAGTATATTTTAAATAATGACTTTGCATATCTCTGTCATTTACTCCTCAGTTCTTACTTTCTATTATTTTCTGTATTATTGATATTGTGCGTGCATGCATTGTATTATTATTATTATTTTTATTATTTTAGTATTCATTTTATTTAATTTTTATTGTCATTATTTCTATATAGATGTACTATTGCTACGCTGATTGTCTGCATAATTCTGCATATGTAATAAAAATTTGATAACAAAGATTAATATGAGATTGGCAGAAACAAAGACCAATAAAACATATGAGTTATGTTAATAGTCCTGAGCGTCTTACCTTTGACAATAACATTGAATTGAGAGTTTGTTGGTCCTCTGCTGATGATGCGCTGAAGGAATAATTTCACTTTACTGCTGCTGCTCATGTTTACTTTATACAGTCCAGCGTCTTCAGTTTTGATGTTTCTGATGATCAGAGATCCGGTCTGAGGGTCCAACCTCAGTCTGTCTATGAATCTCTCTTCCTCACTAGAGATCACATTGTCCTTAAATGTGTAGATCACTTTATCTCTAAACATCCACTGGATCACATCATCAGACTGGAGTTTAGTAACACCAGTGTGTAGAGTAACAGAACGCCGGTTCTCAAGCACTGTCATCGGATTAACTGTAACAGCAGCACATAGAAGAGAAAAACACAAGAGAGAGAGAAACATAAACATTATAACACATCAGTGTGGAGGTAAAGATTTCATTAACTTTCTTTGAAATATTAAACATCTCATATGTTCTGTCAGAGCAACACAAAGGTCAGATTTGACATGTAAGAATCAAACAAACACATGAAATGTGTGACCTGAATATATTAGCATGTAGCGTGTTCTAGTTGCCAAAAATTCAAGGAATATGACCAAACTCAACAACTTCATGCAGACTGTACCAAAGCAGATGTTAGACATTAGCGTTAATAGTGTTGTCAGTGTTTCTTTTAAACAAACATCTGTTTGCTTCAGAAGACCTTTGTTAAGACCACGGAGCCGCGTCGAGCAGTTCTTTAAACGATGGATGCGCTTTTTGGAGCTTCAAAAAATTGCCCCCCATTCACTTCCATTCTACCGCTTGGAAATAAAATGATACGTGGCATTTTAACTCCGACAACAGAATTCTTCCAGAAGAAAAACATATTTAGTTAGGATGCCTTAAGGGTGAGTAAAACATGGGGAAATTTTGATTTGTGGCTGAGATATCACTTTAATATTAATACAATGTATATATACGTTTTATTATATTACAGTATCAGCTGAAGATTAAACTCACCCTTTCGTTTCTGTAGTTCATAATTAATGCGGCGATACAAAAACACACCAACAACAGCAGCAGCCAGTAGAACACCAAACACTATTCCTACTACATGTCCTGAAGAAACTCGTTCTGTAATGATAGAAAGAGTCTCAAGATCACATGAAACACACACATATTCCTGTCATAACAACTTAAAACAAACACAAGAAACATTGATCTTGCTTTTGTGGGTATGTCAGATGGAAGACTTACAAGCCATTTACACAAGACAGTTGTGAAGTAAAATACTGTACATCACGGTAGTGTTATTGCGGGCACGTCAAATCACCGTAAAGAAGATTGTTTCTTATTTTTTTCTTTGACTGGTTAAAATAACACTGCGTTTATGACACGTAAGCGTCATACACATGTGCACTCTGATGTAAACAGCTTCACGTGGAGAAGAAAGGCGGCGGAGCGCTGCTGCGGCGGAGTTATAGCACGCCAATTCATATATTTACGTGTTTCTGAATACCACATATAATATACTAGCCAAACTATAACGCCAAAATTGCATGGATTATTGCCATTTGCATTCCTTACAGTTGAAGAGTTAGCTTGGTCCGCTAGCTACGCTAAAGTTTGAGTCTCATAATTATTATGCATTCATTAATTTCTACATTTTTACTGGCCCTGCCAAAATCTTTACGTGCCCTACCACAAAAAAGTAATAAATAAATAATATTGTCTTGTTATTAGTTTGTTTTTATCCATGTTACCATCTTAATTAATAATAATAAGGTTAAAATAACATACAAATATTGAACTAAGATACATTTTATACAGACCTATAATAAAGCAAACACACAAATGAAATAAACAGTGCTTTTTAGATGTTTCAGGTTGGTCTAACTGTAGGAAACTGAATAAAGTAATCAAATGTAAAACAACACTTAGTCTTCACACTGTAATTGAAATATAGATAAATCCATATTAAAGTTGTGAAAGTTTATCAGTCAGGAGCAGTGAGTGCGTTTTGTCTTCGTTTTTTTGTTGTTTAATGACCATTAAAACATGTTTATTACCGTCTGTTAAGATCTGTTGACGTTGCGCTGGCAAATTTGGTCAAATGTGTTTTCTGATCATAATTTGGCCTCAAACTCACACAGTACACATTTCAGTCACATGCTTGAGGTACAGTAATGTACGTTATGTGAAAACGAATGTGTTTTTGAACGTAAACCACGTAAACACACAGTAATGCTTGTTTTAGTCTTCCAATATGACCCCTTTAATAACTGTTACTATGAGAGAACTGAGACACTCACCCCTGACAGAAACACTAAATGTCTTGTGTAGAGTCTGTTTGTTGTTTCTGCTGATGTTCAGATGATAAAGTCCAGAGTCTGTGATTCTGATGTTTTTTATTATGAGAGATCCAGTCTGATCATTTATCTTCAGTCTGTCTCTGAATCTCTCATCATAAGCATATATTGAGATCTTATTGTCTTCTTTATCATCTTTAGCTATGAGAACTCCATCATCTCCAAACCTCCAGAGTATCAGATCATCTCTGTGTGTTTGAACATCAATGTGTAGAGTCACAGATTCTCCCTCAGTCACAGACACTGACTTCACATCACCTTTCTCAGCACTGATAACACGTGGAGCATCTACAAGAAACAATTTGACAATGTATGCCAGATGGTTGATTTTAGTTTTATTTCGGTTTTATTAATATTTTAAATTTGCTTTTATTTTTGTTTTTTATGTTAATTTTACTTTTTTTTTGCAACTTTGTTATACGCTTTTGTCATCTTATTATTTATTTTATTAGTTTTTATGTTGCTATAAAAAGATTCATTAATTTGAGTTTTATTTGAGTTTTGTTTATTATTATAATTTTAGTGCTTTAAACTTATTTCGATTATTTTTGAGGCAACATTTCAATTATTTGTTAGTTTATTTTTTCCCAAAACATTTTAGGCCAATATTTTATTTGATAACAAAAACGCTTTTAAAGTTTTAACTTTAGTAAAACTAAAATAACCTTGCTCACTGCTCCTGACTGATTCACTTGTGTAACTTTATTAAGGTACATTTTATAACTTTATTCAGTTTCTGTAGCCTACCTCATAACTGTACCTGTTAGACCAACCTGAAACATTTCAGGAAACACTTGCATGTGTATGTTTACTAGAAGCAACACATACCACAGCTGACTTGTCAATAAATGAGTGCAAATAGTGTTTTAATGTCTGACAACAGAAACAGAAAATATATCTATGAGAACGACTTAATTGGGCAGTTAGTTGCATTAAAATACAGTATGTGACAGTTCAGAGACTAAAAACAAAGGTAACGCTTCAGATTACGGCAATTAACAGGGTAAGTACATGGAAAATACGGTGCACTTCTCTGTAATTATAGATTAGTCGTTGTACGTAGGCTATTTGTAGTTATAAGGCAGGGTTATTTTAGATTTACTAAAAGCGTTTAAACTTTAAACATTATTGGAAAAAAATTAACTAACCAAAAATGTAAATGTTGCCTCATAAATAAACTGTAATAAGTTTAAAGCACTAAAATTATAATAATAATCAAAACTAAAACTAAAATAAAACTAAAATTTATTAATCTTATATAGGAACATAAAAAATAATAAAGTTGTACTGTGAAGATATTCAACATGGGCCATTTATAATGTCTTATATGGGCATATTTCCCCTCCTATGGGGCAATTTCGGGTGGCTCTTACACCCCAGGGGTGCAACTTACACCCCATTGTGAGGTATGTTGTTACAGAGCCTGCCAGCTTCTTCAAATGTGGTGACACGCATGTTTCTATGACATCCTCGCTCGGAGCTACGACCCGCCAAAGTTGGGCGCAATGTTAAGTCAATGGAATTTTTCGGGTGATTTTTTGCTCCCCTATCGAACCCCCTCCGCCCGATCGCTTATAAAAGTCATAGCACACTATTCCTCAATAGGCCGCTCGATTTGAGCCCTCATTCATGGGCCTACGACAAAAGCTACGGGACAAGTAGCGTGCCGAAATTTAGGCGGAACAAGAAGAAGAAGCAGAAGAATAATAAGCCAGCAGAATAACAATAGTGATGCTCTGCATTCTGCAAAAGCACTACTAATAATAAAATGACAAAAAATTTAAAATTGCTAAAAATGTAACAAAAATTAACACAAAAACTAAAAATCTAAAAATAAAAGCTTATTTAAAATGTGTTTAAAAGATAATTTAACCCATTCAATGTCCTTATATTTATTGGTATATTGTAGGGGTGTAACGGTACGTGTATTTGTACTGAACCGTCGCAAAATTTCACGGAGAAAGATTTAAATGGAAGTGATCATTCCTATGCCCTACTCCCTCGACTTAATTTCTTCATTATTTTCAGCTTTTATATATTATATGGCATATTTTAAAAACATTAAAATATAAAATGTATGATTTTAGCAGCAGTTATACTTTATGCTTACGTTATGCCATTAAAACAGGGACATCTGCTGATGGTCACAGGAACACGCCAGCTGAAAATAGTCGAGGGAGTAACTGGGCATAGGAATGATCACATCCATTTGGAACTTTCTCCGTGACGGTTCGGTTCTAACATACGGAAAGATGATATCATATGCTGGAGGTTTGAAGAAGGCGAATCTAGTAGTCTTCTAGTTGAAATTGTTAAAAACAGTATCACATATGGTCTGACTGATTTAAAGACAGACTGCAGATAGACAATCAGACTGGAGACCTCACCATCACAAACTTGAGAATCACGTACCGTTACACCCCTAGTATATTGTGATTACAAAAATGTAGCGTTCATCCACGCTAAGATTGTTGTAGCATATGTGCAAGTCATGCACCACATAATGTATAAATAGTTACAGCTTAATTTTGCAATACTTACAGTATGAATATTTTTAGAATTTCTGACTCTTCCCACATTTATTCCCACACTTTGCATATTGTTCCCCTTTACCTACAGATATGTACCGTAGAGGTACATTGTTGTTACAATTAGTTACGCGATAAATTTTATTTAATTATGAGGTACATTGCGGGTCGTAATCTAAAGCGTTACCGAAAAAAATATGCCAACACTAGTCTGACTCTGAGTGCAAATGCGACATCATGATGTCACACATATGCAAATTAGTATGTCAAGAATAGATTCTGAATCGAATCGTGAGGGACCAAAAGATTTCCACACCTACTTTGCGTCACCTTGATTTCAATTTAATTTTTAAAGCAAAATCAAACCGCAAAACAATGACTTTAAATTAATTAATTTTTCTTGTACTCACCTGTGACAGTAACTCTGAATCTCTTGTATGTTGTTTCAGCTCTGTTGATCTCTGCTTCATAAAGTCCAGAGTGTTTGATTCTCATGTTTGTGATGGTGAGATCTCCAGTATGACTCTCTATCTGCAGTCTGTCTTTCAATGGACCATTATATGTGATAATGTTTTCAACAATATCAACTAAAAGACTCCTAGATTCGCCTTCTACAAACTTCCAGCGTATGACATCTCCTCTCTGTATGTCAATAACATCAGTGTTTAGAGTAACAGAATCTCCCTCCATCACTGACACTGACTTCACTTCACCTGCATGCAAACACAAACAGTAGTTCAAACATTAAATTAGGTCTTACATCCCTAATCTTATTTTTCAAAAATTAGGTGGTATTCAGTCTTTACTTAATTGTAATTTTAATACTAACAAACTGCCCATTAAGCTTTCTAACTTTCATAAACAGGCTTTGCTATTGTATATATATATATATATATAATTATATACAAGCACAACTTTTCCCCTCACAGATGCTTCATCTGGAATAACACAAACATTACACACCAAAGAAAATCTCTGTTGTTAGATAATTGGTTTAAAAACAGTATGAAAGTGAAAGTGACCTTTTTTTTTTGTCAGATATGGTGACCCATACCTGAAATGTGACCTCTGCATTTAACCCAACCAGTGAATAGTGAACACACACACACTTCAAGTCGTGAACACACACACTTCAAGTAGTGAACACACATACACCGGGAGCAGTGGGCAGCTAACACTGCAGCGCCCGGGGAGCAAACGGGGGTAAGGTGCCTTGCTCAAGGGCACGTCAGTTGTTACCTGCCGGTACTGAGAATCAAACCAGCAACCTTCTGGTTACGAGTCCGACTCTCTAACCATTAGGCCACAACTGCCTATATATTTTTGGTTTCACAACTTAAAATTTTTTTTTTAGCAAAACATGCTATGAGATTGACAGTTTTCAATGGGTACGGTAATTAAATAAATGAATGCCTTTACACATAAATGAATCTAAAGGAAATTTGTTAATACAAATGTTTTTAAGAAAATCACGCTTGAAATCTTGAAAGCAAAATTTCGTGAGAATCACCCAAGAGCTGCAAGCAGCACAAAGCATGCAAGCCCGTCAAATGCGGCAAACGCAGAGCAGAGCCGCACCAGCACAGAGCAACGAGAGCAAAAAATGCAGAGACAGAACATGTGTAAAAAAGGAACAGGTCGTGAAGAATAAGTGAGAATAAACTCAAAGCACACAATTCACGCACAACCGGATTATAATGTAATTAATGTATACTTCACATGTTATGTATTTAATGTACACTACTGTCCTTCGTTGATCACACTGCAAAGATAATCATGGAGATTTGGCAGTAGGCTATATAAACCAGCAGCGGGTTTACGACTTCTTCTACCTGTAACGGTCCCTTCGGCGTATTGGCTCAAACGCATAAGCAATAGGAAAGATCACATGCTCATCAGCTCGTTCTAGTTCGTCTTCCTCTATGTCAAAACAAGTGCTTACTCCAAAAATATACAAGTAAATGCTTGTTTTTCTGCACTGCTCAATGTAGTTAACCAACCCGGTGACGTCACATGCCGTGGCGCTGCAAGAAGGCGGCACCCTTGCTCGAAAAGCCATAACAAACATTCACGTTTTTTTTCTTAAATGGTCACATGTATCGAATCGGTTACATGTTGTTTTAAAAGTAAAAGTAAGTTTACTTAATGATGTACATTTGATTGAAAGGTTCATTTCCACTTTAAAATTTAGCATGAAAGTTCAGAGACTAGAAACAAATATGCCAACACTAGTCTGACTCGAAGCGCAAAGGCGACATGATGATGATGATTTTCATCTGTAATTTGCATCACCTTCATTTCAGGTTAATTTGTAAAGCAAAATCTTCAAAACAATGACTTAAAATGAATTATTTTTCTTGTACTCACCTGTGACTGTAACTTTGAATCTCTTGTATGTTGTTTCAGCTCTGTTGATCTCTACTTCATAAAGTCCAGAGTGTTTTATTCTCATGTTTGTGATAGTGAGATCTCCAGTATGACTGTCTATCTGCAGTCTGTCTTTGAAAGGACCATTATATATGATACTGTTTTCAACAATTTCAACTAAAAGAGCCGTAGAGTCGCCTTCTCCAAACCTCCAGCGTATGGTATCATTTGTCTGTATGTTAGTGAGATCAGTGTGTAGAGTGACAGAATCTCCCTCCATCACTGACACTGACTTCACTTCACCTGCATCAACACCAAACACACCTAAAGAACACAAACAGTAGATAAGACATTAAAACTGTAGATTGCTGGCAATGTTAGTACACATCCCATCATAAAGTCTTAACAAATCTAAAGTTTATAACCTACAATTACAAATACATTTTTTGGTGGCCCTGACAAATATGCAAAACACCATATAAAACACTTTCTTGTCTTCCTGCTTGCACTTCATTTAAACTCTTTCATTGAAAAATGTGATTTATTGAAAAGTGATTTCCAACTGTGTTTCTTTCTTTCTGGCACTTATCATTTTAACTCAAAGATGGACAGTTAATTATTTTACATTTGTATGTACAAATATTGATATCTTCTCTCACTAAAAAAAATTCCCTGTGTGTGCAAATATATTTGTCAATACATAAATAAGTCCCCGTATAGTAGTAGTGGCTCCCAGTTATTGCACGGTTGTATGTTTACATACAGTAACAGTTACTTCACCATACAATGTGAAAGTGTTCACTTACTACACACGAGTAACAAAGAAACGATAATGTTCTTCATTTTTCTGTTGATTCCAGTAACAAGTGATTTAAATAAGATCATTACTGATCTAAATTGTTTTCGTAACGTTATCTTGAAACCGCGATTACACTAAAAACTACTAACATAAACCTGCTAAAACCAACTTTTCTTCTTCTTTGTTTTTGTTTTTTGACGCATCCTTTGTTCATAGCGCCACCTGCTGTACGCTGCTTTTTCTTCTTTTCTTCGTTATATGGCGTTTTAAAAATGTATTAATACACACTTCTTCCCTTGTTTCCAAATGTCAATCACTAGCCCATATATATTCCATTATTTTCCCTATTCCTATTTTCCTATAGTAAGGAATACCCATTTTGATAAACGTCACACTTCCCCCTCCATTCCTTCCTTCTCTATGCCTCCTCACTGCTGAATAACCTTTTGTAACAAAATCTATTTCTGGTTTTAACCAAGATTCTTGAATACATATGACATCTGTTTTTTCCTTCATTTGATTTAAAAACCCTTTAAATTCCAATCCATTAGCAAACAAACTCCTTGCATTCCACTGAAGTATTAAAATCATTATGAATATACACCACCCCATGATTCCTGACTTTCCTGACCCTCGGCTGTTAGGCCATCCCTAACTTTCTCCCATGTGAACATTAAAATATGAATATTTATTTGATAAAAAAGCCTACCCTTATCCTTTTTACAGCATCTTTTGCCAGTCTATCGACATCTTCATTCCCATCTATGCCTTCGTGAGCTGTTTTTTCTTCTTTTGTCTTCTTTGGATTTTATAGCGGGTTGCGAACCAACCAAATGAACTAGTCACTCCTAAATCCGATTTATATAACCCACTAATCCTAATAAATCTCACGATAGCTGTTCTTCTAGAGCCTCCTCAGAGACGGACTCTTATATCGAAATCGTTGCTATAGTAACAGTCCCATCCGGAAGTCAGTAGCTGTCATACGGCTGGGGCAGAAATTATAAACCATATTTTCTGTTCATCTAACAGATCTTATTGCACAAATTTATCATCAAGGTTTTAGTCATTGACGAAGAAGTGAATGTTGTTATTATTTCGCATTATGTCTTGGTGATGCGCGATGTATTGTTTACTTTCGGTTTCGCGTGGACATGCGCAGTCGTGTAACGATCGGTTTATATTATCCCGGTCGGGAATTTCATTCAATCCCGTTAGTTATTATTAACTATTATGTTAATTATCATGTTCAGAGTTTAAAATAATATTGTTACAAATTAATACTGTAATTTGCACATTGTATCACATTATGTATACCAGAATATGATTATCGTTGAGAGATTAATTTCCCAAGATAAGCCTAACAGTACCTAACCTAACCTGTCATTAAGTTTTCTCGGATAGGGATTTAGCCAGGATAGGCCATAGTTAAATATGCTCTCTTTTCCCTACTTGGTAGATTTCTTTTTTTCTTGTTTTTTAACGGCGGCTGGCGATCACCGTATTATAGGTGCTCTACCGCCACCTCCTGCTCCGGAGTGCGGAATAGACTTATGTTTTCTATTTATCAGTCCTGTCTCCCTAATAAAACCAAAGAAAGCTTTATTATTTACCTCACTTGACCATTTTATTAAAACCTTTAAAATTTAATGCTCGAATTGCTCTTTTCCTAGTAGCTTTGGTGCTAGGTCTATGGCTGTGGAAAAGCCGACGTCAGAAGCAATTCCGCCACCTGCTGGACTGTAGTGTGATTGCATAAATTAAATTGCGTCTATTCGTTTTCGAACCACAAATAGAAATATATTATGTTTCTTTTTTTTGTTTAAACACTGATAATGATAATAAACAGATGCAAAATTAGTTGTCAAGCTATAACGAAAAATGTTGTTGCTTTAGCTGTAAAATATGAAAAAATGTTCATATGACTCTTATGACCCTGTTTGGCAGCTCTGTGCCCCTCTTCTGATAACTTATGAAAACACTGTTATCTTTTTGCTACCAAAGATTTCTGCCAATATTATCACAATGTTATTTTATCTGTTTATCTAATTAAGTCAACCACATCATCTCACACCATTTATCATGTTTTGTTCAGATATTTCTTAAATCCTTAAAATATTTTTAATCTCACATCACATGTTGCTAAATATAAAAACAATTCTGTGATTCTCATTTCTTTACTGAAGCTCTTCGGCTTCACACTTATGCCTATTACACACTTTCTGTTCTCTCAGTCATCTCACTTCAAAGAGATTTGAAGCATATGATTGAGAAAAAGACCACAGTCTTTGTTAAGTCCTCCCTCGACTGTAAGCACATATAACACACCTTAAAACTCTGTGAAGGGGTGTAGTTATCAAATGTGTCTGAACCCGACTACAACATTTCTGTTGTAGCATTTTTGTTGTTGGTATAAAAGCCTTTTCAGAATGTGTGATGTAATGTTGTTTGGTTTCTGTTTGTGGACACTGTTTGGTAAGTTGTGTTTTTATATCTTAACTTTGATTTGACAAATCAGACAAACTTACACGAATCTGTGAGCCTGTCAATCAATAAACCAAATAAACAATATGAGATTATAATATCTCTAATTTAATAGAAGTTTGTGTAGTTTACAGGACACATTGCACAAATGATCACAGACTTGTCTTAACAGAACTTCAGTAAGTGTTGTTGTGTATTTTTCAGGTGTGTTTGGTTGTGAGTTTGTGTCGGTGACTGAAGGAGATTCTGTGACTCTATACATAAATCTCAATGAAAAACAGATGAAGGAGGGAATCTCCTGGAAGTTTGGAGCTCAAGAAAGTGTCATCGCTGAAATCAAGAAAGGAGACGTCAGAATATCTGATGATAAACCTGATAAAAGATTTAAAAACAGACTTCAAATAAACAATCAAACTGGAGATCTGAGCATCACAAACACCAGAATCACACACACTGGACTTTATAAAGTCACCAGCATTGAGACAAACAAACAACTCACAACATTTAATCTGACCGTCTACGGTGAGCAGATAATAAATATTAAACATTTTTAATGGCAATCAACTTTTTAAAAAATCTACCAAATGAACAATATGAGATTATAATACATGTTCTAGTTTAATAGAAGTTTGTGTAGTTTACAGGACACATTGCACAGATGATCACAGACGTGTTTTAACAAAACTTCAGTAAGTGTTGTTGTTTATTTCTTAGGTTTGTTTGGTTGTGTGTCGGTGACTGAAGGAGATTCTGTGACTCTGTACTTAAATATTAATGAAAAACAGATGAAGGAGGGAATCTCCTGGAAGTTTGGATCTCAAGAAAGTGTCATTGCTGAAATCAAGAATGAAGACGTCAGAATATCTGATGATAAACCTGATAAAAGATTTAAAAACAGACTGAAACTAAACAATCAAACTGGAGATCTGAGCATCACAAACATCAGAATCACACACACTGGACTTTATAAAGTCACCAGCATTGAGACAAACAAACAACTCACAACATTTAATCTGACCGTCTACGGTGAGCAGATAATAAATATTCACTCTTAAACATTTTTAATGGCAATCAACTTTATTAAAACATGATGCTTCATTACATTATTAAAATTACATAAATAAACTTAACATTAATCTTACTGTTAAATTATAGTTATTTTATTATTTTCCAGCTCGTCTGCCTGTTCCTGTCATCTCCAGAAACTCTTCTCAATGTTCTTCATCTAAATGTTCAGTGTTGTGTTCAGTGATGAACGTGAGACACGTAACGCTCTCCTGGTATAATGAAAGCTTTATAGAATCCAGCATCAGTGTGTCTGATCTCAACATCAGACTCTCTCTTCATCTGGAGGTGGAATATCAGGATACAAACACATACACATGTGTCATCAACAATCACATCACAAACCAAACACAGCAACTAGACATCACTGCACAATGTCAGCCATGTTCAGGTGAGACACGTGTTGTTATAGTGGCCATTCACGTTTTGTGCACCTAAGTTTGTTATTTGAAATGTAGAAGTGCAAATAGAGTTTTCCACCCTTTTAAATGTGAACGGCCAAGAAATTATTTTCTAAATCCTTAGTTTAGCCGTACTTTAAATGTAGGCCTAATAGAAATGTGTGTGCAAACAACATTAATCCTATTTCCCATCTAAGACGTGATAATAGAGTTTGGTTTTATTGTTGCTCATTTCTTTTTTTTCCACAAGGCTTCTGCAGTTGTGGTTTTACTAAAGCTGTGATCCGATTGGTCGTCTCTGCTCTGGTGGGTGTGGCTACTGTTGCTGTTCTGGTTTATGACGTCAGATCCAAAAGAAATGATCAGAAGAGATCAGACATTCAGTTAAAAGAGAGATGAATCTATATTAAGGTCAATATATTTCTTATCTCTGTGTTGTGTAAACTTTAAACCATTCTCATTTTTTACTTCATAAACAGTATGGACGTTTACATGTACACTTTTTTGTAATTCCGATTAAAAATCCAGTCTAAAAACCTATTTTTATAGCTTCGCGTTTACTCTGTATGAGAGCTGTTGTCTTTATTTTTATTTCCATTTTATCTTACTTACGTTCTTTTTAAATAGTTTGTTTCTGCTTGATATTCTACTGTATTGCTTATAATTGTACACTTTTGCAAACACACTGTTTTTAAAAAGTGCTTTATAAATAAAGTTTGACTTGACTTGAAAATCATTCAGATTTAAGTGGACTGTTTACATGAGATGTAACTTAATCAGATATGTATTTACATGCTTTCAATCGTTTGTACAAACTTTGTAGCATGCGCACATTTGCACATGTCCTGTTTGCCAGCTTTTATTCCTGTCAACATGGAGTTCAGCTTTTTCTTATGTGCAATATTTTAACATATGATGAAAAATACGAGCGCAGGAAGCTGACCTTTTTGCTGACTGAATCGCTAAGATGTATCTCAGTAAGTTACTAGCGATTCTTCTCTTGAAAAGCAGAATCCTTTGGATGAAGATTTGTAATAAGGAACTGGTGGAAGCAGATTGTACTGCTGGATTTTCTCCGGTAAACTGAGTTTCGAACTGGAGTTTAAACTCCAGTTCGATTTTGACGACGGCGCCGCCATTTTGTATTCTGACGACCCTTGGCCTCTCGACGTACGGGTGGGCGGAATGACCAAGAATCTAATGAGTAATTTAATTTATTTCACGGTCACGATATATTTCACGGTAACAATCTCCCATTTAAATTATATATGTTATATCTCATTTTCTTAGATTGATTTGATTTAATTTATTTATTTATTACAATACATTTAAATGCGCACCCTAGTTAAAATGTTAAAAGTTATGTTAAAAAGTTATGAAAGTGCATTAAAGATTTAGTTCTAATAATTAAATAATATTTATTTATATTTTTGTTCTGGCTATATAATATGTAGTTGTAAGACAAAATATGTATAACAATTAAGTATGAATATATCCACAAACAATAAGAGTATGAACTGGTGTTTATGTGGTCTGTGCTGTAGGTCTTCATTGCTCTTCATTCTCTATTAAATGCGCACTTTAAGTGTGTTGTGACTCTTTGTTGTCTGAGTCTGTGTGCTTGTCTTTGCACTGCGAGTATCTGGTGACTCCAGATTTCATCGCGCATTTCAACAGAAGTTTCGCCTCCACTCGCTTAAAGTTGCTATTAAAAGAACAATACTGGATTTTTTTGTATGATCTATTGACAGAAATGCAATATAATATCCATATCTATGTGTATAATGATCTTACATAATGAAGCGTTATGTTTTTCTTACCTTAGAATGAGCTATTATTATATACATAGAATTCTCCATGTTTCTACAGTATCTCTAAACAGACAAACGTTTCCTAAATACGTCATCTCCGCTCCTTTGCTTCATTCCTGTTTTTGCTTTTTATATGTTTTCTGTTATTATAATTGATGCCATACCTTGTATTTTGACCATTGTTACATTCTATACAGTGTTGTCTCTTAAGTTTTTATTTTTATTTTTTATCTTTTACATGTGAAGCTTGACTATATGTTAATAAAGATCACAGGCAACTCTGTGTTTTCAATATTTGAGGGAGTTCAGTCCCCACTGTGGGTGTATGTATATATAATTTTTACTTAAATTTTTTTATTTGTATCAATTTTATTAATACTTGTAAATCACTCTAAAAAGTACAATTAGAAAAACATAAATGGTCTAATATGTTAATTTCCTGTTTATCTTTCTAGGCTAAAGCACTGTAGAAACCTGATGATCATCATTTCATTTTAGCTTGTCAGTTAACTTAATAGTTAACTTGTGTTGGATATATGTTCTTTTAAAATGCTTGAAAGCATGGCAGCCATTCACATCCATTATATATTACACAGAACACCACGGATTTACATAAAATCTCCTTTATTTTTCTGCTCAAGATAAAATGTCACTTTCATCTCGAATGACCTGGGGAATCATCCATTTAGTAGACAATTATTCCAAATTATGGTACAGTACCAAAAAATAACAAAGGGTCAGGTGTAGAGTTAGGATCAGGATGTCTAGATCAAAGAATTGTTTGAAATGATAGATCATCATTTTTGTTGAAGTGTTTCATTGAAGATAAGAACGTTACAAACAAATATATAGAGAAAATTGTTTTATTTGTGTGCATTTACAACATTTTGGCTGTGGTTCCTGAATGTTTTAAAAACTACAACTACCCAGAGAGTAAAGTTGTGACATGTTTTTTGTTTGTTGGGCAGTTAGATGAAAATAAGAGGATGTGTTTCACACTGACTTCATCACGTCATGAGCGAGCAGCTCTGATCTCTTCAGTTCTTCTGTCGTGTTATTACAAAACCAGATTTATTTCATCTTTCTGTTCATTCTGTTGGGTTTTTATTTGGATCTGTTCAGCAAACTAAAGAAAATGTCTGATGGGATTTTCTTCTGCTTGTGTTTCTGGAGTCTATCTGGTAAGTTTATTTTTCTATCTTTTATCTCATTGGCATTATTTTATGTTAATATCTAATGATCACATCTCCAAAACAACATATGTCTTTAAATCTGAATCTGTTTGTTCTCTGATATTTGTATGTTTAACTGCATACACAGACGTGTCTTAACAGAACTTCAGTAAGTGTTGTTGTTTATTTCTTAGGTTTGTTTGGTTGTGTGTCGGTGACTGAAGGAGATTCTGTGACTCTGTACTTAAATATTAATGAAAAACAGATAAAAGATGGAATCTCCTGGAAGTTTGGATCTCAAGAAAGTGTCATCGCTGAAATCAAGAAAGGAGACGTCAGGATATCTGATGATAAACCTGATAAAAGATTTAAAAACAGACTTCAAATAAACAAACAAACTGGAGATCTGAGCATCACAAACATCAGTTTCACACACACTGGACTTTATAAAGTCACCAGCATAGAGACAAACAAAAAACTTACAACATTCAGTCTAACCGTCTACGGTGAGCAGAAAAGATCAATATTTTTATTATATATATTCACATTTTCTAAGCAAAATCTTTATCGCACATTATTGATTTGATTTACTTTATGTTTATTTTCCAGCTCGTCTGCCTGTTCCTGTTATCTCAAGAGACTCTTCATCATCTTCATCATCATATTGTTCAGTGTTGTGTTCAGTGCTGAATGTGTCACATGTGAGTCTCTCCTGGTATAAAGAAAACAGTTTATTGTCCAGCATCAGTGCGTCTGATCTCAACATCAGACTCTCTCTTCATCTATATCTGGAGTGTCTGAATGATTCTTACACATGTGTGATCAACAATCACTTCACAAACCAAACACAACATCTCACTGCTGATGTCTGTCACAAGTGTTCAGGTGAGCAATTGTTTACATCCTAATATAATATTAGACATACAGATTGAACTATAATAAATGTCTCTTATTACAGGTCTCTTCATTCATAAAGTTGTGATCTCTTGTGTTGTTGTTGGATCTGTGATGATTGTAGCTGCACTTCTGATCTTCATCTACAGGAAACACAGACACAGAGATCAACACGGTGTGTGGAAACTTGACACATGTGCATAAATAATGTGGTTTTGTAAAGAAACAGCATTATAGGTATAGAAGTTCAAGTCATTCTGAATCATTATTTATTTTATATAGTTGACACCAGTGAACAGATCACATACGCAGAAACAACGTTCTGGAAAAGACAAACAGCTAAACCGGTGAGTTCATTCATGTGTGTGTTGTGTTTAAATTCTGTATATCATGTCATTATCACACAGGGCTGTGAAATACTTGATTCTGATTGGCCAGTAGTGACACTCCATGGTCAGATATTCCCCAATGAGAACATATGGTAATTTGGGTACCGCAAGTCATTTCGACAGGTGCAGTTTAATATTAAACATAAATTAACTACATCTGACACATGTGCATAAATAATGTGGTTTTGTAAAGAAACACTGTTATAGGTAGAAGTTAAATAATTCACTGCGAGGAGACAAGGAACAAGGAATAATGAAGCCTTTTGAGAGTATTTTTTCAACTGAGATCAAAATGTGTCGCAACTCTCACAGTTATGACCGCTGCCCAGAGGCCATTGAAAGAGAGAGTTGCGACACACTTTGATCTTGAATCACGACCAATCAGAATGACAAACTGGAAGTAATCGTCTTATAATCCTGTTTAAACACATGTTTTGTGTGTTTGTGTCTGCAGAGATGTGAAGTGGAGGATAATGTGGTGTATGCTGGAGTCATGACAAGATGATCAAACTTTGTTGTATCAAAACAATGTTGGGTTAATAAAAAATAACCATTGCTTTACTACAAATACTACCGTTTCACAATAATAAAACCATTGAGGTTTAATTTTCATAAAGATTGCATATTATAACCGTTTAAAATGTGAAATCAACAGTTACACTGTAAACCCCAATAAGTTAAGACAACTCAAAAGTTTTGTGGTAATAAGTTTCCACAAATTTTTTAAGTAGATAAACTCAATTCTTTTGAGTTTAAAGGACACTAAACAAAAGCACAATAAACTCAAAACTAATTATTTCTATAGACTTCTTTTCAATATACCATTATACATTACACTTCAGTTTCTTTAAGTCATTTTCAATGATCTCATGAAGAAACAACAGCCAATTACAGCTGTAGCATTACTAATATAATGCTTTCAGATCAAACATTCACAATATGTTAAGAGTCTGTTCTCCTATAGCGCTACTCATCTGCACAATGGTAACCTCTTAAAATCACAAATGTAACAAAAACTGTAAAATAACAACAGAACAGAATGCTAAACATTTATAGGCATCATCCTGTTGTCATCTTGATTTAAATACATAAAATAATACCTTATTTTGACATTATTCCCATTATCCAGTCCATGCAAAGCATGCTGGGAATCAAGCTGATGTCATTGGAAGATATAATTAAAATTTTTGAGTTAAGTGACTTCTTATATTTGTGTTACTGGAACTCAAAATGTTCACATAGTTAAACACACTTAAAAGTTTTGAGATAAATGAACTTTTTCACAGTTTTGAGTACAGTTCACTCATTTTTAATGAGTAGATTATACTGTCTGGGAATATAGGAAATATGACCAGTAAGAGAAAACACAGGTTTCACACACAGGTGGTAGGTTGGAAAATACACGTATTTATTATTCAGAATGTGCATTTGGATGGGAAATGTATTTCTTGGAACAGCAAGTTGGAGAGATAAACAGCCTCTGTTTCGAATCATGTACTGTAAACAAACATACGAGAGATTAAAAGAATGCACTTCATCTCCTCGTATCATCTCACCCATGTTTTCCTTAAATAATTGTGTGTCAGGAAATTGTGAAAACTAAGGCAAAGATGTCAATGTTGAGCTTTAAAGCAGCCGTGTGCTGCAGTAACACCATTGGTTAGCGGATTCAGCCATAGCGTGAACTGTGTTGCTATGCTACCGGAAATCGCGCTACACTGCTTCGGCTCTCACTTAATACTTGGTGTTTCGAGTCTGACGTCATCACGCAAATGTGTTTTTAGGCATGTTTAAGGAGCAAAGGTAGTTTAGAGGGTTCGAAACACGAAGGATTTAGTGAGAGTCGCACGTGGCTTCGCTTACCGGATACAGGAAATGTGATAAAGATCCATTGTGAGTGAGTGAGTGAGTGCAAAACACCATTTACATGCACCTGTACATATGAACATAGACATAAAATAATAATTACAGACAAATGTTTGACAACAGAAACATTAAATATATAAATGAAATTAAACAACAGCTTTATTGGGCATTCAGTTGTATTAAAATACAGCAAGTTCCGAGAGTAAACGCAAGTACAGCATGATGACATCACGAACATGTACTATACATTTTACGAGCTAGCTATTTTATTCGGGTTTGATATAGCCAGCAGGACAATTGACTGATAACATGTGTTAGAAACCCAGAACATATAAAACCATGTGAAGGGAAATACTGATGACAAGACAATAGCCACAAAGTAAAGGTTCATCAATAAGCGGAACCCAAAAGGAAAAATGAGACATGTAATAAAGAAAACTTGGGCTCTGGGAATCAGTTTTTTTCTTATTTATAGTGTATATGTTAAAAAGCCAATAAATAAAGTTACATTTATCTAAAAGAAAAGTCATGTTCTCGGGAGACTAAGTCATCTATGTGTGTGATGTCAAACTTCATCTGCAGTTTCATATTCCTCATTGTTTAGATTTCAAAACCCAAATATAATTGTAATATACCTTTCATTTATATTCAATGGATCAAACTTTCAAACACCTTGAACTTTAAATAGCATTAAAGTGTTTGTTGTGTTAAAGTCACAGGTTAACGGTTAGTAAGAAAACCTGTTGGACTTCAAAGAGGAAAAACATTCATTGTGAAAGACGCCAGCAGAGATGTGAAAGCTGAACTGACCACAACCACAAACCCAAAGACCAAAATAAATATGAGACGTGTCAGTTCTTCACTTTATTTTCCACACACATCTCCTGTTGACATTTATCTTCTATCACAACTTTTCTTCATGATGGCTACTGAATCTCATGACATTCCTGCTTTGTGTGTCTTCACATATTCTCAAGTTTATCCTTTTCTTCACATTTCTGTTTCATTTATCTGTCAAATGCAGATTTGAGGTCTGTGGGATAGTGGTTGTTATTAGATCTTCGCTCGCTAGCTTAGAACCAAACACATCTTGGGCCTCATTTATAAAATGTTCCTAAGTTTGATTTTACGATCATTTCTCAAAGTGCGTACGTGTGATTCATTCAACGTTTATGCAGATTTCAGATGTGAAATTATAGGCTACATCGCAAATGATCTTGAAATTGCATGCAGTTTTAATATCTAATTAATATCATTGACATCTCTTACCGTCCAAAACCTTTGCAAGCAGCAAGAAGGCTTATATTTCCAAAGACCTGCAGCACTCGGACAAGCAAAAGTGCATACGTCTGCTCAGATGTGGCGCTAAACACTTTTTCACGTCAAACACCGTTGAATTTAGGTCGCAGCTTGTGCGTACGCTCATATTTGCTTTATAAATGAGGCCCCAGGATCTAACTGGCCTGGTTAACTTAAAAAAAAGTAACCTGGCTGCCTTAAAATTTTGAGTTCATTCATTCGTGATCCTACCATCTCGGGTCTTCGTCTGTGTGTTGTTTTCTGTTGAGCACATGGCGCTTTGTTTAGACAGCCCGCCATGTGCTCGGTGTCCGCGTGGCTTGACCCCGCCCCCTCGTGTTCTCATTCGTCACGCTCTCTCACCTGTCTCCACTCTCTCATCACTCTCGCACCTGCAGTTTATCTTTCCTTGTTAACCTCCCTTTATATTCCCTACTGTTCTCTCGTCGTTTAAAGCATACTGCTGAGTACCTTAGTCTTAGTATCTGGAATCATTTATTACCACAGCTTTAGTTTTCTCTAGTTATTGCTTACCTTATCAGTCTCCGGTGCCTTTGCTTTCTTCTATGTTGCTCATACCTCTGCCCTGCAGTTCATCCGCTGGCATCCCGGTTATCCCAGAACCTGATCTTCTGGACACCACATCGCTGGGAGTTTAGCTGGGTCTAATCCGCAATTAAAAACACAATACAGAGAGGAAGCGGCACAGCTGGTGGTATGGTGTGGTGCACCACATCATTGTTACCTTTGACCTCCACAACTACATGAGTTATAGATGAATGAGGCTTACATGTGTGATGTCACTTCCTTCATCTGCTTCATGTTCATTTGACATCGGTGCTTGGGTTGATTATTTATTCTACAATATGGAATAATGTCCAAACTGTATTGTTGTAAATCAAGGAAATTGATAACCCTGCTAAAACAACAATAGAACCCTGTTTAAAACGCAAAGATGTGATGAATTTAATGGGAATTGTGTTTTTTTTAATGGAAACTATAATGGTGTCTACTAGCATGTGATGGGTTATATTGGTGGGATGTTATCTGGCAGATGGGAACCAATAGAACAACATTAAATCTTACAGGAATAATGTCTAAAACATGCTACAACATTTTTTTTTGTGTAATGTTTTCATGGAAAAATGTAATGGTTTATAATGGTATTTTAATGAAAACCATTAGAATCTCTGATTTCTCTACAAGTCTCTACATATTTTTTGTCACGAGTTTGTCTGTTGTAGATTCTAGCCTTAACATGTTACACTGCATAAAGGCACTTTTGTAGATTTGTAATTTTGGTCATGTTCTCAGGTGGTTCTCCTCATGCAGATGTCTGTAGCGCTATCTAGTGGTTAAACATAGAAACACACTGAAAAATATTTCTAATCATTTCTAACTGTAATTATTATAACTAACATCACACTTGAGACATCTGGATCTG
The DNA here is from genome assembly GCA_026939265.1 of Oreonectes daqikongensis. Taxonomy (NCBI): domain Eukaryota; kingdom Metazoa; phylum Chordata; class Actinopteri; order Cypriniformes; family Nemacheilidae; genus Oreonectes; species Oreonectes daqikongensis. Next base: position 561,580 of record JAOTQM010000145.1, read on the forward strand.
AGTAGAAATAAACTTGGAGACTCAGGAGTTAAAAACCTCTGTGGTGTTCTGAGAAATCCACAATTCAGACTGAAAACACAACATTTATATTTACATTTATTCTTTTATCTAAAGCAACTTACAATTGAGGAAAACATCAAGCGATTTGTCTAAGCAAGCAACATTCATGAGAAGTGCTAGTAATACAAGGTTTCAAATACAACGTCAAGATAGTATAAGCAAGTATATAGAGAACATTAGAAAAGGAAAAATAGAGGTAGAAAGTTTTTTTTTTATATTATGAGACTGTTAAGTGTTCATGGAAGAGGTGGGTCTTCAGCTGTTTTTTGAATTGTGAAATTGATCCAGCAGTCCTGATGGAAACAGGAAGATCATTCCACCAGCCGGGTGGAATTACTATTATTGTACAAAGCTAGCAAGTGTTTTCTAATAAATGCAATAAGGCGAGAGGTATTCAGTGCTTCATCAAGTTTTTACATCTGAGATCTGATCAGAGAACAGTTTTTCTAAGGCAAAATATTTGAGTAACAAAAATCAAATCTAGGTACTTAGTAAATGATAATGTAAATAAAATACTAAAATAATCTGAACTTTAACAATAAAAACTATGAAAAAATATCATGAAATATATACATTCTTATATACATTTACAGTTTAGCATTTGGCAGACGCTTTTATCCAAAGCGACTTACATTGCATTGTACTATACATTTGTACATTTTGTATAGTAAGCAAGTGCTGTTGTTAGTTTTACTAAATGAATTATGCAAGTAACTACAAAAATGTAATACTGTCAACTTTACTTAACAAGTTTTTGATTTGTCAACTTAACATTGTTGAATGAAACTCACAATATAGGACCTTTTGTTCAGTTTACTTTATATAAACAGCTGGTTGAGGGGGATTTACAGTTCCCAGCATGCTTCGCGTAAGACTGCATTTGCGCAGTACATTTTGACATTTTGTGTAATTTTAAAGAGTACTTCAGTAAAGATAAAGACTTGTTTGTGTGTAATGATCATTTATATTTGAGATTTAGAGGAGATTGTTGTATTTTTGAGTTTTGGGGTTACCATTGTTTAGCCACAAAGATGGCGTCGTGGATGGCCACTTCTGTGCGTTGGTGCACTTTGTTTTGTTTGTTAATATTATTTTCTGTCGATTTTTCTCCGGCGAAGAGCTCATGAACATTAGGTATACAGTCTCCACGGACTTACTGCCCAACTTCATTGACACAGCTGTGCATTTATTAGGCATTCTGGTTAAAGGAGCGCTCACCTTTACACATGCATTGAGATGCAGGTGGAGAGGGAAACGTGCCGGTGTGCTTGTGCACCTTCATCACTGCCGGGAATATTTCTCTTTAATGCGCAATCACATCTTTTGGCAGAAAAACCAGACACTCTCTACATCTTCTGTCTTGTGCTTCACGGAGACATAGCTAAGCGGATCGGGACCGGTCTCTGCGCTGCCAACTCTTTAGAGCGGATCGCAAGGCAAGGCCTTCAGGCGTGGATCATAAGGTAAAACAGATTTGTTACTGTACATGTTGATGATGTAACAGATGTTACACACACACCTGTGATGTTGAGCATCTGTCAGCTGGTCAAACAGCAGCTTCTGCTTCACTCAACAGATGCACCACTGTTTCTTCTTCTCTTGTTTCTCCTAAATACGTCAGAAATCAGATGAAATGTCAACCCTTTGCCATGGAAATAACATTTGCAAATGAATTAAAGTATCAGCAATGGCATTAAACGTTGGTTAAATTCTACGTAAATGTAAATTACATCTTACCATTCTTTCAATAATTGTTCTTTCAGTCCATTAAAGTACACAAAGGAACCTTCATTTATTTATTTTGTGAATTTATGTACCTTCCAGCAAACCAACTCACATGTTAGATGTGTTAGACATGATGTGCACCTCTAATGGAATTCTAGGACAGTTTTTCGTTGTTTTTGAAAACCTCAGGACTGAAATCTTATAGAATTAAATTATTTATAGTAAAACGTAGATTATTAAAAATGTTGATTTCACAAAAATGAAATAAAAGGTTTTGCATAGAAACATTTAGCATGTAGATCAGCAGTCAAATCTCACTTTTAAGAAAGCAAACAAACCCCATTAAAATTGATTTTGTAAGTCAGACACAAACACATCGTTGTACAGAATCTCACCTGATTTCTGCTTGTTTAGAATTTGAAAAGGGTCGCCTGTTAAGAATCACACAAACATAAATTTACATTTATGCATTTGGCAGATGCTTTTATCCAAAGTAAGCAAGTGGAGGTTAGGTGCCTTGCTCAAGGGCACCTCAGCTGTTACCCGCCGGCCCTGAGAATCGAACCAGCAACCTTCTGGGTCATGAGTCCGACTCTCTAACCACTGGGCCACGAAAAATGAAACATGTATAAGTGTTTGTTGCACATGTTTACACGATGAAAAAAGAAACGTTTCACGTACACAAGACAGCGTTATCAAAATCTGATCCAAGAAAACTGATGTAAAATGCTGTAGTATGCATGCCAGGCTAGTGCATGTGCATACACCATATTGTTTTGGTTATACTCGCGCGGCTGAACGCGTAATACGCATGCGTGCGATGTCATTGTTATTAAAAAGTTAAAAAATTACTTTGAAAGATGAAAATTAAGAAAAATGCTTCACTACTATTACTTATCTAGCAAACAACATGAGGTCATCTGTAGTATGAGTATAACACACTGAAACTGTGATCATTGGTGAACCATATTTAAGTCATTAGACGCCATGTCTTCGAAAGTTCAAAAAGCAGATACAAGCAATACAAACATAATTTGACAATGTTTTATGAAACTAATTGATCGGTCTGTGCTATAATTATTTAGTATTAGTGGTAATCGACAGCTTATGTATTTGAAACTTAAGATGAACATCAATCGCGCCCATGTGCCACTTAGGGATTCTGAAGGGAGATGGCAACTTTAACTGTATCTGGTAACACAACTGTTTGGATCACGCTTGGCAAACTGAGTAATAAAAACAACATAATGTTCTCTTTATCAGAGAAAACACTTTGCATTCCTGACGCTAGGATGTTGCCCGTTTCTGAGCTTTGAAACACCTGAGGACTTCCACTAAAGACCCAACCACTCTGGCATATTTTATTTTGGCTAGTTTGCAGTTATGCTAGTTTGTGTTCACATTTGTGACCCTGGATCACAAAACCAGTCTTAAGTAGCACACGAACATTTGTAGTAATAGCTAAAAATACATCGTATGGGTCAAAATTTGCCATTTTTCATTTATGCCAAAAATTATTAGGATATGAAGTAAAGATCATGTTCCATGAAAATATTTTGTAAATTTTCCTAAATATATCATATTAAATATGATACAAATACTGAAGATTCTCTTCCCTTTTTGCTTTTAATTTTTGTTATACCCATTTGTTATATTTATTGTATATAATAGTATATGTATATGTAAATATATCAAAACTTTATTTTTGTGATTATATATGCTATGCGAAGGACTTCATTTGGACAACTTTAAAGGCTGAGTTTTAAATAGTTGTATCTCGGCCAAATATTGTCCTAACAAACCATACATTAATAGAAAGCTTTTTTTTTTTTTTTTTAGCTTTTAGATGATGTAAAAATCTCAATTTCAAAAAATTGACCCATAAGACTGGTTTTGTGATCCAGGGTCACATTTGTGTTCAAATTGAACAAGATCATGTTTTTTTTCAGAGCATCTATAGTTTATAGAGACATTATAAAATGAAGTGAATTATTATATGAGATATCTTGAGTTACTCACCCCAGATCCAAACCTGGAATATCCTGTATGAGATCTTTCCATCAGTGATGATCTGTGTGTAAAGTCCCATATCCGTTTCTCTGATGTGTGTGATGGTAAGATCTCCAGTCTGAGGGTTCAGTATCAGCCGGTCTTTAAATCTCTCATCATCTGTATATTTAGTCTCATTGTCGTCTCCATTCTTTCCAGTTACCAGACAGGTTTTATCAGCAGAGATCCACTGGATCTCACTGCCTCTTTGTATTTCACAGTCAGTGTGAAGAGTCACAGATTCTCTCTTGTAAGCAAACACTGAAACACAGAAAACATGAATTACTGTCAGTAATACATACAGCTGTGATGTGAGATCTTGTGTTTAAAGAGCTAATAAATCTTATTTTGTTTCCTTTAAGAGACTTCAAAATCAACAAAAAATTTTGTTAGTCTTTGTAATAGTCTTATACTATACTAGCTCCTCAACGTGGTAACAGGATATCAATTGTTAATATTATTAATAGAAAGAATAGATTTAAAGAGATTCTATCATCAAATATTTAGTGCGGCTGAAACATCTTAATCTGGACAATGTCAGCCTGTTTTTGAACAAAGAATTTAAAATCTCAATAGGAATAAACCAAGGTATGATTAACACATTTTGTTTTGAATGGTCAACGGGTTTTGACTTGAAATTAAACTTAGAGTAACTATTACAATGCCGTGTGTGTGTTATTCATGCAGTGTGTAATGTTGCTGTGTGTTAGGTATTGTTGTTTTTGGCTTGAAAAAAAAAAAAAAAAGAGTTGACTTGTCAAAAAGGAGTCACTTGAACGAGTCGTCGGGCGTTCTAGTTCCCTTTCAAAAGCATTTTTAGCTGGCTGGTCTTCACAGAACTCTTTTGCCAGGTTCGACAGGCTGAATGTGTCCCCTGGGTGAGTAGCCGTTAATCGCTTATGTTGCACAATTATTACCACGTTTCTGTTGTGAAAGTGACCTATTTGTCAGATATGGTGACCCATACCCGAAATGTGACCTCTGCATTTAACCCAACCAGTGAATAGTGAACACACACACTTCAAGTCGTGAACACACATACACCGGGAGCAGTGGGCAGCTAACACTGCAGCGCCCGGGGAGCAAACGGGGGTAAGGTGCCTTGATCAAGGGCACGTCAGTTGTTACCTGCCGGTACTGAGAATCAAACCAGCAACCTTCTGGTTACAAGTCCGACTCTCTAACCATTAAGTTCACTGTTTATATCCGCCCGCACCCCGTGCTGGTTTTCTACTGATGTGGTGTCTGCCCTGTATATCACACAGCCCTCGTCTCTAAGGCTTGGATAAGCAAATTGTTCAAAAGCCAGATCTGAGCCTTGGTCTGTTTCAGCCAATCAGCTGTGGACACACAGGGCTACCTTGCAACTGGTCAGATCCGTGTACACTACCCCATGCTTGGTGTTTTAGGCGCGTTGATCAGGCTGCTCTTGCTGCTCTCACGATGGGATTATGTATCGCTCCCATAGCGGAAGCGCTGCAATGTTGAGAGAACGCTCTCGAATGGGAACATCTCCGGTTACTGTCGTTACCTCGGTTCCCTGAGAAGCGGGAACAAGACATTGCGTAGACCGACGTGTTTGAAAGTCGGAAGGTAATAAAAACTGCTTATTATTAGAAAATTAAAGTGTTTCTTGTATTCACATAAAGTTGTTGTTGGGCACCATAAACCAAAGTAGGCCCTTAAAGATCACAAAATATTTACTCTTTAAATGTTAAGACAGTGTTTAATGTAAAACTATCTTCTGCATCATCTCTCATCATCATGTCAGATATAAATCACTAAAACAAATCCACTCACCAGAGATGGCAACCTTGTGTTTCCTGTATTTTGCCTCTCTGCTCCTGCTGCTGCTGATCTTTGCTTATAAACTCCAGTGAGTTCTGATGTGATGTTTGTGATGGTCAAATCTCCAGTCTGAGGGTTCAGCTCCAGTTTGTTTCTGAATCTCTCATCAGTCAAATCACATGAGTGTTCAGATCCTACAATGACTTGAGCTATGAGAGTTTCTTCATCTCCAAATCTCCACTGAATCTCATCATCTCTCTGTATTTCATCAACATCAGTGTTTAGAGTAACAGAATCTCCCAACTTTGCTGATTCCATCCTTCTTCATTTATAACAGCAGAACATAGAAGAGAAAAACACAGAAGAACATCCATCAGATTAAATGAATGAACTGGAGAACATTACAGTTTATGATTTTACTCATATATTTAATCTTCTGACACACACAGAAACTTTACAAACTGAATGAGAAAACCATCAAACATGATCAGAAACTCATGAAATATAACATCATGGGATCCTTATTATTTACAGATAATATCCACAGAAAGCATGAAGAGTCCTGCAGCTTAACATGAAACAAATCCAGATGTTTATGGAGAAGATAAAAACAAAATACAAGTAATATCAATACAGCACTTCATATACAAAAAACAAAAGCGTCGGCCAAATGAATAAATGTAATTCTGTCATGACAACTCTCGGAGGGTTTATCATGGACGTGACATATTAATGTATTTGCTCTTGGCGGAAAGATCTGCTATGATGCTGCTGCTGTGAGCATGTAAGGAAAACTGCTGCTGCACATATGACATATATTATATAAACCCTATATAGCATATATGATCACCTAGTAGCAGATCTATACGGGTGGAGTTGGGGAAGGAGGAGGGTTTCTGAAGCGCGCTACAACTGCTACGAAGCACTAGCCAAAATTGTAATGTTGAGCGGCGAGTTCATTGGCTGCTGAATACGCCAATCAGCTGTGCCATATGTTAAATGATATAATATCAAGATTGGGTTAGACTTGTCAGAACTGTGCCATCTAGAGTTTCATGCCAGAACTAACTCTGTAATATGTAAATGTACATAAACTTAAGCGTTACGTACCCCTGACAAAAACTTTCACCTGAAGATCATCAACAGTAGAGGAAACACATGTTCTCAGTTTATAATCTCCAGTGTGTTTAATGTCAAGATCTGTGATAGTGAGAGATCCAGTCTGATCATCCAGCTTCAGTTTGTCTCTGAATATCCCATCAAGAACATCATCATGTGTAGAGATTGTGTTGTTCTTTATGTTGATCTGAGCGATGAGAGTTTCTCTAAACATCCACTGGATCTCATCATCTGACTGTAGATCAGTTACACCAGTGCTCAGAATAAGAGACTCATTTTCTACTTTCCACACTGTAACTGTAACAGCATCACACAGAAGAGAGAAACACAATGTTTTCAAATGATCTCTCTGAACATAAAGATGTGAGAAAAATAACTATCACAACACTTTCTTTAAAAGGAGGGTAAAATGCAATTTCATGCATTAAGACTTCTTTACGCTGTTAAACAGGGATAATACGATGATGTGCTCGTGCTTTAGCTCCGCCCACTGCACGCCTCCACTGTTTTCAGAAATAATCGTACAGTCTTTTTATAAATGTGATCTAACTAAATACTCTTCGACAATATGATGTACACAATACTACTCAATAGGTACTCAAGATTAATATGAGATTGGCAGAAACAAAGACCAATAGAACATATGAGTTATGTCAATAGACCTGAGCATCTTACCTTTGACAATAACATTGAATTGAGAGTTTGTTGGTCCTCTGCTGATGATAAACTGAAGAAATGATTTCACTTTACTGCTGCTGCTCATGTTTACTTTATACAGTCCAGCGTCTTCTTTCCTTATGTTGCTGATGATCAGAGATCCAGTCTGTTCATCCACCTTCAGTCTGTCTCCTAATCTCTCATCATCACTAGAGATCATGTTGTTCTTATTGAATGTGTTTATTAGTTCATCTCCGAACATCCACTGGATCACATCATCAGACTTTAGTTCAGTAACACCAGTGTGTAAAGTGAGAGAATCTCCCTCAAACACCGTCTTCTCTTTAACTGTACAGCAGCACATAGAAGAGAGAAACACAAGAGAGAGAAATGAAATGTGTGACCTGAATGTAATGTAAGTGAACTGTCTGCTATATTGTGTAGTGTTTTTTAGTTGACAAAACATTAAAGCAACATGACCAGACTGAACAAGTTCATGTAGACTTTACCAAACATAATACATTGAACAGCAGGTCTGTGATGTTAAGCTTTAGTTACTTAGCTATTCATTAGACTATTAAACAATTAATTTAGTTCACTATTAAACAATCATCAAATAAAACTTCATTTATTACCGCAAAATAGACGTAAAACTCGTGGAAACAAAAAGCAAGGCAAGTTTATTTATTAGGGATGCACCGGTACAGATACTAAGCTCATGTACTCGTAAAAGTATACAGATACCAAAGACCGATACCACATGTGACATAACTGACTGAAATTTTGTTTATGACAAGCATATAAAATCATTTCTTTTTTCATAATGTGTTTGAGATGAAGTTGTAATTATAAAGTTATTCTATTTTTATTAGTCTCACTGTGTTGTGAGACTTAACATCTTAATATTAATATAATTAATACATACGTTTTTATTTATGTGACCCTGGACAACAAAACCAGTCTTAAGTGTGAATTTTATGAAATTTAGATTTTTACATCATCCGAAAGCTGAATAAATAAGCTTTCTATTGATATATGGTTTGTTAGGATAGGACGAGGATATTTAGTTTGAGATACAACTATTTAAAACTGAGGGTGCAATAAAATCTAAATAATGAGAAAATCACCTTTAAAGTTGAAATGAAGTCCTTAACATAGCATATTACTTACAAAAAATAAAGAATTTTATATATTTACGGTAGGAAATTTACAAAATATCTCCATGGAACATGATCTTTACTTAACCTAATGATTTTTGGCATAAAAAAAAATCTATAATTTTGACCCATACAATGTATTTTTGGCTTTTACTACAAATGTTCTCGTGCTACTTAAGACTTACAGTATCAGCTGAAGATTAAACTCACCCTTTCGTTTCTGTCGTTCATAATTAATGCGGCGATAAGAAAACACACCAACAACAACAACAGCCAGCAGGACACCAAACACTATTCCTACTACATCTCCTGAAGTTAGACCTGGTTTAGAAATGATAGAGACACACAAGATCACATTAAACACACACATATTCAGGGCTGTATATATATGTCACACATGCTCCAAAAAAAAATCAGTCTGTGCTAAGAATCAGGACTGCAAACTCAAAGATGCGAGACCCCCAATATATATATATATATATATATAAAACTATTACAATAATTATTACAATTTGTATTTAATATTATTCAGTGCACATAATCAGAATAGTTAGTCCACGGTCTGCTAAAGGTGTCCAGGATAGACAACCACATGAAGAGTTTATTTGTAAAAACCAGATAACTTTATATATATCTGTATTTCTTTAGTTATTATCACAAAACAACCCAACTGTTTAAATGATATTACTTGGAATGCATAATAAAAAAACATTAATACAATTAAACAAAACAGAGTCATCTGCTTTTGCAAATGAACTCTTCACATTTACTTCAAGATGTTTTGTTTACACAACAGCTTACAGTCACAGCTTTAAACATGATGAACAACATTACTGTCAAACTCGTAAACTATTTACACAGGACACCTGGAACCACATGTGCCAGACATTTAAAGACAAACAAAGTAGTATTTATTTTTACAAAAGAGATTGCTTTGGCATTAGGTGTGAAACTATCTGCAATGTTGTATTAAAAACCAAATGCAACACTCACGTGCCTACAGTATGTTACACAAGAAATCTGGCGTTGCATTGTGAATGCTTGTAGTTTTATAAACTTACTTTCCATCCTGCTGCCGACTACGTCTGCTTGCTATTCTCTAATAACGTGACACAGCTGAGCTTGACTCAACCACACATCAAGACCCGCCCCATGTTACTTCTGATTGGCTAGTAATGTGTGCTTGGTTGAGATTGATAGCTGTGTTCCTCTCATATTATTGGTACGCAAACTTATGAACTCGAACTGATATGAAGAAGCTAAGATTACATTTAGGATTATATTGCCACCTGTTGGATTTTTTAAACAAAGAAGGAAAAAATCTGGTTATAAGAATACCTGTGTATGTGTGGACTAGGCCTTTTTTAAGTAAATTTTTTTAAACTAGATGGACGAACAGACGGACAGACAGAAGGAAGGAACTAACCTTTGCTGTCTGTTGTTATGTCTGTTTGTCCTGTTCTTATTGTCGTTGTTTAGCACATGTAAATAATAAAATATTTTGTTTAGCACATATAAATAGACTCACAATCTGTGTTTGCATTATAATAATAAAAAAGGAAAGACTTTTCTGAGTTTAATTCTTAAACTACATTTTTACACACAGCTGATATTAATAACTGTTATGAGAGAATTGAGATACTCACCCCTTAAAGAAACACTGAAGGTCTTGCATAATATCCGATTGTTGTTGCTGCTGATCTTCAGTTGATAAAGTCCAGTGTCTCTAAACCTTGTGATGGTGAGAGATCCAGTCTGATCATCCATCTTCAGTCTGTCTCTGAATCTCCCATCAAGAACATCATCATATATTGAGTTTTTATTGTCTTCTTTATCATCTTTAGCTATGAGAACACACGTAGGTCCAAATCTCCACACTATCAGATTATCTCTCTGTGTTTGAACATAAGTGTGTAGAGTCACAGATTCTCCCTCCATCACAGGCACTGACTTCACATCACATGTATCAGCATCCAGAAAACGAGGAGATTCTACAAGAAACAATTTAACAATGCGTATTGGCTGTTCGTTTACACAACAATAATGTTTTGGGGGACTGAAAATGCAAACTTTTAGTATTAGATTTAGTATTAGCGTTTTGACAGTATTAGATTATGCGCTAGCTCTTAAAGGGGCAGTAGCATAATAAACATTTGATTACTTTATTCAGTTTCTATACTTCAAAACTGTACCTTTTAGGCCAAACAGAATCATTTGAAAAACACTGTTTATTGCATGTGTATGTTTACTTTATTACATTTATTTGAGCTTTTGCACATTTAATTCACCGCAGCTGATTGTCAATAAATGAGTGAAAATAGCTTTTTAATGTCTGACAACAGAAACAGAAACTATATCTATGAGAACGACTTTATTGGGCACTTAGTTGTATTAAAATACAGTATGTGACAGTTCAGAGATGTGCCAACACTAGGACATCATGATGTCACACATATGCAAATGAGTAAATCAAGAATCGAATCTGAATCGAATCATGAAGGACCAAAGGATTCCCACTTCTAATTTGCATCACATTAATTTCAGTTTAATTTGTAAAGCAAAATCTTCAAAACAATAAATGAATTAATGTATTGTACTCACCTGTGACAGTAACTCTGAATCTCTTGTATGTTGTTCCAACTTTGCTGATCTCTGCTTCATAAAGTCCAGTGTGTTTGATTCTCATGTTTGTGATGGTGAGATCTCCAGTATGACTCTCTATCTGCAGTCTGTCTTTCAATAGACTATTATATGTGATACTGTTTTTAACAATGTCAACTAAAATATTAAGAGATCCTTCTACTCCAAACCTCCACCGTATCACATCTCCTCTCTGTATATCAGTGAGATCAGTGTGTAGAGTAACAGAATCTCCCTCCATCACTGACAGTGTCTTCAGTTCACTGGTCACAACACCAAACACACCTGAAGAACACAAACACAAACAGTAGATAAGACATTAAATCTGTTGGCAATATTAGTACACATCCAATAATGACGCACACGCACACACACAATTCTTGGACATTTACATTTACATTTACATTTATTCATTTGGCAGACGCTTTTATCCAAAGCGACTTACAATTGAGGAAAACATCAAGCGATTCGTCTAAGTAAGCAACATTCACGAGAGGTGCTAGTAATACAAAGTTTCAAATACAACGTCAAGATAGTATAAGCAAGTATATAGAGAACATTAGAAAAGGATAAATAGAGGTAGAATTTTTTTTTTTCTTTTTTTTTTTTTAAACAGTTAAGTGCTCATGGAAGAGGTGGGTCTTCAGCTTAGACTTGGACTCTATCGGTCCCCCAGGATAAAGTGAACCATATCCCACAGTCCTGAAGTAAAGTCAGATTTCCCAACATAACAGCCCTAGCACATAATTATTGTATTGTGTTCTCAACTTTTGTGTACTGAGATTCAGTTTTCGACACAACACACCGCAGATAAGACACCACTACACAAATACACTTGGCAATAAATACATTTTACTCCCGTAGTCGTATAGCTCCCAGTTATCACAGTAGGCTACGTTACAATGTGAAAGTGTTCAGATTAAAACCAATCACTTACCGCACACGAGTAATAAAATCAATATAGGTAATAAAGTAAAATTGTTCTTCATTTTTCTGTTGATTTTTCTGAAACTTAAAAACAACACTAAAACGTTTTTGTTTTACGGTGGATGTAAACAAACGTTAACGATGGTGAATTCTTCTTCTTTTTACTTTCCGGCAGTGTAGTTGCGTATTACTGCCATCCACAGGTCAAAGTTTAACTTACATTTTTATATACTGATAATTCATACATTGTTCCTTTTTTTTTTACCGCCACTATGTTTTATTTGAAGGATTGTATCTCAAATATATTAAATAAACGTCAAATTCTTATATACAGTCCTGTATTATGCAAGAACTGAAGAACTTCCTCTGAGATCAGTTTATGACTGTCACTGTGTCCAAACAAAGAATTAACAGAAAACACCTAAAATCCAAGTTCTGCCAATTTATGCCCTACGACCCCAGCATGCACCCAACAGAAGTTGATATTATAATCAAGCCCAACTCTTAAGCACACTTAAGATGTCATTTACAATATCAGGACGAACTTTAGATTTTCCTACTCTTAAAGTTTCCAGAACTGCTGCAGAGTCAGAATAGATAAAAACTTCTCCTGGTCTGGCTTCTTCAATCCACTATAAAGCCCATAAAATTGCCATTAACTAAACAGAGCTTTCATTTAAAATACGTCAGAAAATTTTAAACCACTATGGTGAATTTCTTCTTTGCCTTCCTCTTCCTGACTTCCTTCTTTCTTTTGGTGCATTACGCCACATGTTTCTGTTGTGCAGTCCTGAACCTCACATGGAACGTTTGACGAAAGAGAAGAAAAATAAACGTCTTCCCACACTAATTCCCAGGGTTCAGCTCCTCCAGAATGTTTCCATGAACCCCTAGCCTACCCAACGTCCAGTCAGATGTTAATTCCTTGCACTAAATCCTGTACTATAATTTTATATATTCCATAAGTTACCTATAACCTACACTGTCTTTATTGAATTCATATCCTAGCACATACCCTAGCTAGATCATTAATTACCTTTCCATTTAAAAATGCTATTATTAGATCCTTATCCTTATAGATTATAAACTACTGTGATTGAGTGTGAAAATAATGAACTAGTCACTCCTAAATCCGATTATATAACGAACTAATCATATTAAATCTCACGATAGCTGTTTATTGGAGCCTCCTCAGAGACGGACTCTTATATTGAAATCGTTGCTATAATAACAGCCCCACCCGGAAGTCAGTGTAGCTGTAGCGGAGCTGTCTACGGCAGAAGTTATAAACCATATTTTCCTGTTGATTTAACAGATCGTTTTGCACAAGTGCATTAAGGTTTTAGTCATTGACGAAGAATTAAGTGAATGTTGTTAGTATTTCGTAATATGTCTTTGTGATGCGCGTTGTATTGTTTACTTTCGGTTTCGCGTGAACATGCGCAGATGTAACGGTTTATATCCAGGTCGAGAATGTCATTCATCCTGGCGTTATTCCTGTTAATTATTAATATGTTTGTCTTGTGAAGCAGGAATAAAAAGGCGTAATTTTATCACGTTTGTTTATTATATAAACTTGAACTAAGCACAACATGTGCTTCCTCATCTGATTTACAACAACAACCGGTCTCTCCCTTGTTCGCCACGCTTGCCGTGTTTTACCCTTTGAGGCCCCCTAGCGGGCGGATGATATATCCAGTACAATACTCTGACAATGTTCAGAGTTAATAATATTAATGTTACAAATTAATACTTCAATTGTTGCACATTGTATCACGTTCGGTTACATTCTGTACATTATATATACCATTCGATTAATGATCGTTGTATGGGAAATTTTCTGTGTATTTCTACTGTGATATGATTATTTTCACAAGATAAGCCTTTAATAACTCATTTAAATACAGTTATTTAAATGTGGACAGTTTACACTAAAAGTGAAGTTTATTATTATTAATAATAACTTTTCTCTACTGATTCTTTGGTGCATTTCTTCTTTTAAACGGCGGCTGGCAACCAGCGTATTAGAGGTGCGGTGCACTACTGCCATCTCCTGCTCCGGAGGGCGGAACAGATTTCTATATTCTATTTATCAGCCCTGTCTCCTTAATAAAATCAAAGAAAACTTCAATATTTACCTCACTGGACCATTTTATTATAACCTTAAAATGTACTTCTTGAATTCCATTTGCATTTGCGCCGGGCTTTTCGTCTTCTTCAGGTCTATGGCTGTGGAAAGCCAAAATCAGTAGCACTTGTATCACGTTTGTTCAGAAATTTCTAAAATCCCTAAAATATTTGTATTCTCACATGTCGCTAAATCTAAAAAATACACCAGTAGCTAAATTAATGGAAGTCAATGATAATATTAACAACAATATTATTTTTTTCTGTGATTCTTATTTCTTTAAAGGACAGAGCTTTTTATATGTAACACACGTATGTCTATAACACCTTTATGTTCTCTCACTCGTCTCTTTAAAGAGATATGAGACACATGACTGATCTCTGTGTTGTTAACTCCTCCCTCAGCTGCAGACATAAAACACATCATAAAACTCTGTGAAGGGGTTTATTAGTTATCAAAAGTATCAGAACCTGATTACAACATTTCTGTTGTTGCTTATAAAAGCCTTTTCAGAATGTGTGATGTAATGTTGATCTGTTTGTGGAGTCTGTTTGGTAAGTTGTGTTTTTATATCTTCACTTCGGTTTTAGTGCAGAATAACTCACAAATCAGACAAGATTACACAGATCAACCAAACAATATAAGATTATTATACCTGTTTTATATTAAAAGATTGTTTGTGTAGTAGACGTGTTTTAAGAGAACTTCAGTAAGTGTTGTTGTGTATTTCTCAGGTGTGTTTGGTTGTGAGTTTGATGATCATCAGTTTATATTTCATTTAAACTTGTTAGTTAACTATCAATATTTTCAATCATTTCATCTAACATTCATTAGGAATATATTGGCGTAAGCACTACACATACATTAGTAAAATAACTATACCTTTGTCATTGCAGTATAAATATTATGATATATTATATTATGTTTGGTACAGTGTCCTCCAACCAACACGACCAGAATGTTTTTAAAATATGATAAAATGAGTGCAGATGGGAGAAACCAACAACAGCCAACAAAACATTTAACTGCTCTTCTTTACATTTATCCATTTTATAGACAATTATATTCCAAATTATGGTACAGTACTAAAAAAAACCTGCTTGCGGATTATTATATGGAGGTATGGTTAGGTTAAGGATTAGAGTTTAGCTTTGCTAGCAGAATCAGGATATCTAGAAGATGTCAAATTTAAGGATTTAGGACGACACTGGCACTAAAATATAGTTTTATAAGGAATTAAGGGAGTACATTTTCCCCGTACAGTACAGTACATTTTCCTTTTAAGCAACACCCTTTTTTAATTGTAAAGAATTGTTTGAAATAATAGGTCATGATGTTTTGTTACAAACATGTTTTTCAACACTATAACCACAACCAGAGTAAAGTTGTGAAAAGCGTTTGGTTTGTTGGGCGGTTCAATGATTTCACACTGACTTCATCACGTCATGAGCGAGCAGCTCTGATCTCTTTAGATCTTCTGTCGTCTTATTACAAAACCAGATTCATTTCATCTTTCTGTTCATTCTGTTGAAGAAAATGTCTGATGGGATTTTCTTCTGCTTGTGTTTCTGGAGTCTTTCTGGTAAGTTTATTTTTCTAATATCTTTGGCATGATTTAATGTTAATATCTAATAATGATCACATTTCCAATACAATATATCTCTTTAAATCTGTTTCATATTTGTATGTTTAACTGTATACACAGATGATCACAGACGTGTCTTAACAGAACTTCAGTAAGTGTTGTTGTGTATTTTTCAGGTGTGTTTGGTTGTGAGTTTGTCTCGGTGACTGAAGGAGATTCTGTGACTCTGTACATCAATGTGACTGAAAAACAGATAAAAGATGGAATCTCCTGGAAGTTTGGAGCTCAAGAAAGTCTCATCGCTGAAATCAAGAAAGGAGACGTCAGGATATCTGATGATAAACCTGATAAAAGATTTAAAAACAGACTGAAACTAAACAAACAAACTGGAGATCTGAGCATCACAAACATCAGTTTCACACACACTGGACTTTATAAAGTCACCAGCATCAAGACAAACAAAAAACTTACAACATTCAGTCTAACCGTCTACGGTGAGCAGAAAAGATCAATGTTTTTATGATATATATTCACATTTTCTAAGCAAAATCTTTATCGCACATTATTGATTTGATTATGTTTATTTTCCAGCTCGTCTGCCTGTTCCTGTTATCTCAAGAGACTCTTCATCATCTTCATCATCATATTGTTCAGTGTTGTGTTCAGTGCTGAATGTGTCACATGTGAGTCTCTCCTGGTATAAAGAAAACAGTTTATTGTCCAGCATCAGTGCGTCTGATCTCAACATCAGACTCTCTCTTCATCTATATCTGGAGTGTCTGAATGATTCTTACACATGTGTGATCAACAATCACTTCACAAACCAAACACAACATCTCACTGCTGATGTCTGTCACAAGTGTTCAGGTGAGCAATTGTTTACATCCTAATATAATATTAGACATACAGATTGAACTATAATAAATGTCTCTTATTACAGGTCTCTTCATTCATAAAGTTGTGATCTCTTGTGTTGTTGTTGGATCTGTGATGATTGTAGCTGCACTTCTGATCTACATCTACAGGAAACACAGACACAGAGATCAACACGGTGTGTGGAAACTTGACACATGTGCATAAATAATGTGGTTTTGTAAAGAAACAGCATTATAGGTATAGAAGTTCAAGTCATTCTGAATCATTATTTATTTTATATAGTTGACACCAGTGAACAGATCACATACGCAGAAACAACGTTCTGGAAAAGACAAACAGCTAAACCGGTGAGTTCATTCATGTGTGTGTTGTGTTTAAATTCTGTATATCATGTCATTATCACACAGGGCTGTGAAATACTTGATTCTGATTGGCCAGTAAACTCTTAAAAAAAGGTGCTTCAAAACGTTATTTGATGCCATAGAAGAACCTTTTGGTTCCATAAAGAACCTTTAAAATCTAAAGAACGTTTCTGTGTCACAAAATGTTCTTCAGATTATAAAAAGTAAGAAGATGATTCTTTAAAGAACCTTTGACTGAATGGTTCTTTGTGGAACCAAAAATGGTTCTTCTATGGCATCATTTTGAGCATCTTTATTTTTAAGATTGTAGTGACAATCCATCATTTTGACAGATGCAGTTTAATATTACACAAATCAACAATAAGTAATAGAACCACAAGGAATAATGAAGCTTTCTGGGAGTATTTGTTTTCTTTGAGATTAAAGTGTGTCTTAAGTCTCTCTTTTAACAGCTTATTAAACACAGATATGAGCCATTGAAAGAAATAGTGACACACTTTAATCTCAAGTCATGACCGATCGGAAGCAAGGACTGGAACTATGGGTTTTATAATCATGTTTTGTGTTTGTGTTTACAGAAATGTGCGGTGAAGGAAGATGTGGTGTATGCTGGAGTCATGACAAGATGATCAAACTCACGTTACAGTAAATATATCTGCTTAATAAATCTTCTTTAATGCTCATGTACAGACTTAAAGAGATAAATTCTGTCTTTATTTACTCACACTTCCAAACCTGTATAAATGACTTTGTTTTGCTAAACACAAAGGAAGATATTTGGAAGAATGTTAAGCTGAGCTCACACCAAACGGGAATGATGTGTCCCTCACATTTTATTACTTGTGGAAAAAGATCTTTAAAAATATCATGTGACAGGAAGTGTCTCACGCGTCCAGACGTGTCAAACAGCAGGTGTCAATGAGCTCTTCACACAAACTTCTTACTTGAAGAAGACGTGTTTGACATGCGTTTGCGACAATCGCGCCGCCCGATTCACGTTCGAATATAAATCATATGCTGGGTTAATTTAACCAAATGGTCCCTTTTTGACCAAATGCTGGGTTGAAAGTAACCAATCCTTTTTTAAAGGGTATTTCTCAAAATATCTCATTTTGTGTTCAACAAGACATTTAACAGGTTTGTATGTAATTTGGCTTTTTTCAGACAGTTCACTTGTTGATTTTCAACCCAGCATTGGGGCAAAAAGAGACGTTTTACATGTTGAAATTGTCTTGCATGAACACACATTCTCTCTACTCAACTCTAAAAAAAAAAAAATGTTGGGTTACTTCAACCCATCGTTGGATCAAAACTGGACAAACCCACACTATTAAAAATGATTTGTTCTTTCAACTTAAAAAACAAAAACGTTACCACCAGCTGCCTTAAAATGAGTTGTATTGATGCAAAATTGTTAAGTTAACTAATATTTTTAAGTTAAAATAACAATGTTTCAAACAACAAATCATTTTTACAATGCAACCGTTGGGTTAAATTAATCCAGATTATGGTCACTTTTGACCCAACAATGGGTTAATGGGTTAATTTATAACCCAAAGGTTGGGTTTGTCTATTTGTGGCTCAACATTGGGTTGAAATAACCCAACATTTCGTTTAACATCTTACCCATGACTGTCTGGGTCATTCTGTGAGAAAAATAAAGCTAATCTGAACTGCTAAATGTAGAAGTACATTTTATTTTATATAGTTACACGTCAGTTTTACAAGCTAGCTATTTTATTCAGGTTTGATTTAGCCAGATAACACCTGTTAGAAACCCAGAACATAGAAAGTTACATGAAAGGAAATATTAAGATGAGAAAGTAAGGGAAGTAGAGGAGGAAATATATTGAAAAGCAAACAAGACAGACACACTAGAGAGATGTAACAAAGACAACTCTGGAAAACTGTTTCATAGGGTATAAGTGCATAAAACCCAACAAATATAGTCATTTAATTTTATTTAAAAAAAAACGTCATCTATCCCGTCCAATGGCTTCATTTGCATGTGTGTGATGTCAAACTATAGATTCATATTTCTCATAGTCCTCGCTGTTAAAGCATTTAGATCCCAGAACCCAAATATAATTGTAATATACATGTCACTTATATTCAATGGATTAAACTTTTAAACATCTTCAACTTTAAACAACATCAACTCATGAGGTGAAGTGTTAACAGGTTAACGGTTAGTAAGAAAACCCGTTGGACTTCAGAGAGGAAAAACATTCATTGTGAAAGACGCCAGCAGAGATGTGAAAGCTAAACAGACCACAACCACAAACCCAAAGACCAAAATAAATATGAGACGTGTCAGTTCTTCACTTTATTTTCCACACACATCTCCTGTTGACATTTATCTTCTATCACAACTTTTCATCTTTATCGAATCTCATGACATTCCTGCTTTGTGTGTTCACATATTCTCAAGTTTATCCTTTTCTTCACATTTCTGTTTCATTTATCTGTCAAATGCAGATTTGAGGTCTGTGGGATAGTGGTTGTTATTAGATCATCGCTTGCTAGCTTAGAACCAAACACACCAGGAGCTGACAGACCTGGCGAATGGGCTTAACTTAAAAATATAAGTAACCTGGCTGCCTTAAAACTTTGAGTTCATTCAAGTTAAAAATATTAGTCAACATTATGAGTTTGCATGCAATTCATTAGTTAACTAATATTTTTTAGTTAAATTACAATTGTTTTTTTTTAAGTTAAACCAATTCGCAATCGCAGAAGGATGGAACCGACGGAGGGGCCACTTTTTAGTTTCAGTCCAAAAAACTACATCCAGTCTATGATATTCTCAGTATTGTAATACATACAGTTAGATGGATTTTTCATTTTGAACAAAAAAACAAAACAATAACTCTCTGAATTCAGAGAGATTTTCTCTTATTTTCTCTTGTCATAGGTCCACAAGTAATCTAAACACAGTTGTTAAATAAATGAAAAATGAAAGTGAGGTGCTGTGTAAAATATCTTTTAGAGTGTTTGTCTATTATATATGGTTGTGTTCTTCATACAGAAGATGTTTGTTGTATGTGTGTCACTTTAATAACACGAATAATGAACTCATGACTGTATGTTTTATACTTTATGTACTAACAGACATCAACACCTCGCTGAGCCAAGCAGTCGCCCCCACGTGCCACAAGCATCATACCTGTACTAAAGAAACCACCTGTGTCCTGCATAAATGACTAGCGTCCCATAACACTGACTTCAATCATAATAAAGTGCTATGAGATGCTAGTTATGCACAACATCAAATCCAGTCTCTCCAACACACTGGACTCGCTCCAGTTAGCATAACACCTAAACCCTTCTACAGATGATGCACTTAGACATCTGTGTTTGTGTTGATTATTTAAATCTACATTATGCATTAATGTCGAAACAGTGTTGTTGTAAATCAAGTCAATGAATAACCCTGCTAAACTAACAATAGATGTGATGGATTTAATGGGAATTGTATTGGTTTTAATGGAAACTATTATGGTGTCTACTGGCGATGTGATGGATTTAATGGGAATCGTATTGGTTTTAATGGAAACTATTATGGTGTCTACTGGTGATGTGATGGATTTAATGGGAATTGTATTGGTTTTAATGGAAACTATTATGGTGTCTACTGGCGATGTGATGGATTTAATGGGAATTGTATTGGTTTTAATGGAAACTATTATGGTGTCTACTGGTGATGTGATGGATTTAATGGGAATTGTATTGGTTTTAATGGAAACTATTATGGTGTCTACTGGTGATGTGATGGATTTAATGGGAATTGTATTGGTTTTAATGGAAACTATTATGGTGTCTACTGGTGATGTGATGGATTTAATGGGAATTGTATTGGTTTTAATGGAAACTATTATGGTGTCTACTGGTGATGTGATGGATTTAATGGGAATTGTATTGGTTTTAATGGAAACTATTATGGTGTCTACTGGTGATGTGATGGATTTAATGGGAATTGTATTGGTTTTAATGGAAACTATTATGGTGTCTACTGGTGATGTGATGGATTTAATGGGAATTGTATTGGTTTTAATGGAAACTATTATGGTGTCTACTGGTGATGTGATGGATTTAATGGGAATCGTATTGGTTTTAATGGAAACTATTATGGTGTCTACTGGTGATGTGATGGATTTAATGGGAATCGTATTGGTTTTAATGGAAACTATTATGGTGTCTACTGGTGATGTGATGGATTTAATGGGAATCGTATTGGTTTTAATGGAAACTATTATGGTGTCTACTGGTGATGTGATGGATTCTATTGGAGGGTTGTTGTCTGGCAAATGGGAACAACTAACAGCTACACATGACAGTTTTAACATGAATCTAACATTGCTAATGTTATCTTTAGTAAATAAAAGTTGTAATCAAAAGTAAGTTATTTCATTAAACAAAAACACTAGACAGCAACATTTGTGTGTGTCTTTGGAAGGTCATGGGTTTGATCCCAGCTATAGCACATACTCAGAAACAAATGTATAATGTAATGTAAGTCACTTTGGATAAAAGCATCTGCCAAATGCATAAATGTAATATAATGTACTAATACATTTACTTCAGTTATGCTAATAAAGGAGGCCGATCCTCTGGTGAATTACTGACATCTGCTGGACTAAAGTGTCTTAACACAAAGTTTCATTTATAGCAAATAATAGAAATGATGAACAAGATGAATCTAACATTCTTGTCAGAATTATGGGTCGAATGTTGTGTTCTGTTGGGGTTTAGTTCTTATACATCCTCAATATTCAACACAACACTGAGACATGAGAAGATGAGATGATGTCAAATATCTCTGAGCACCGTCATGGATGAGTTCAGAGTCGACACACAAGTTTGATTCTTGCACTTTTCTCAACATCTAGTGACATTTTTATAATTATAATTATCTTCTGTTTGTTCTTCTGGAGTCTGTTTGGTAAGTTAAAGTTTATTTTCAGCACAGATAGTGTTGATGTCAAATAAATGATGCGCACAAAAATCAATACATTGTTTTAGATTTATTTGTTTGATCTGTGGATCTGATGTCTCATAAACACACATATATATTTAATCTATATCCTCAAACGATCTGGAGTTTCAGCTTCAGAATATCTCAGATAACATGACCAAAACAGATTTATCACTTGCATTGTTTTTAATTCTACCAGATTAAAGAAATATTCTTACACGTGTGTGTTGATATGGCTGTTCTTTAGTCCTTTAGTTCAGAGAAAAGATATAATAGTGAAGAGTTTTATCACAGAGATGTTTCTGAACTCCAACAACAAAACAAAATCTAAAATTTTGTATTCCCGAAAAAAACGTCTGATGAAAAAAAATTATGTTCTCCAAAAAATATTTAGCAGAAACTTAAATAGCTAAATAAATAGTTTATTTAACTTAAATAGTTAAATAGCACTTACATGTGTAGACAACATCAGTCTGAGAGACCATAAGATTTAAGAAAACATCAGTAAGCGTTGTAGTTTATTTTTCAGGTGTGTTGAGTTAAGAAAGCTGTTGTTGTTCTGGTTTATGACATCAGATTCAGAAGAAATGAACAGAAGAAGAGATCAGACACTATAAATTCTGTTATCAAGATAATATCTAGTTTCACTGTGTTCTCTATTATCTGTTACACAAGGACTGCATTTCCCATGATCCTCCAGTCAGCCATCCCTCATCAACTCCACTCTTACAAACTCAAGCTATTATCCCCATTTTTGTCATTGTGTTCAAGTTTAAATTCTGCTGTTAATGTTTTATTCATTTAACAGACAATCTTAGCCAAATATTTAATATTTTTATTTATGGGTTTCCATAATTGTTAAACTCTTTATCAGTGAATTATCTTAAAAAATATATTTAAAATAAGGAGTGAATACGTTCATTCAAATCTGTAATTGATCTAAAGCTGCATTTTCATTAACCTGATAAATGAATCATGTAATTTGTAAACAGATTCAGATGATTTTCTGATAGATTGTGTTTACAAAACTGTCAGGTTTATTCATCTGTGATGTGTGTTTGAAGAACGTTCTGCTCTCTGCTTTCCACTGAAATCACAGAACATTTATGAGCAAACACAAGAACCATAAGTTTTAATGTATGTTTTATTGATTTATTAATAATGACATACATTCAGTGAAACATGTTAAAGCATGTCAAACACAAAACTAGCATGCGTTTATTGTTAAACAGCCATTATTAAATGATCATTTTAACCATTAAAGGTCAGAAATGTTTAGACACAAACGTTTATCAATACTGTTGTCATTTAACTGACATCTAAAGTAAAATAAAAATGAGATTCATTCAAAGCAGAACACAGCACAAGTATTACTGCATCACATTTTCTATTATTGTAAAAAGCTGGCGAGTTTCTTTTTTGTAATAAGTGCAATAAGGTGAGAGTTATTCAGTCAAGTGCTTCGTGAAAGTTTTACATCTGTACTGAGAATCTGAATTCACATTTACAAGTTTACATTCAGATCTGATCAGAAAACAGATTTAAAGCAAAATATTTGTGTTACACAAACAATATATAGGCACATAATATTGCAAATGATAATGTAAATAAAATACTAAAATAATATTAACTTCAACAATAAAACACAACAGACATCACAGTCTAACACTGATGGTTAAAGATCTCACAATGATAAAAACAGATTGTCATGTGATGTCATCTGAACATGAACTTGTTTTTGGTGTTAGTTGTTATATAAATGTGTATAAAAACAGATTGATGGGTTAAAGAAAGACAGAAGATGTTCTTCATGTACTTCTGATATTTCTCCTCATCAGATATTAAATCAATACTATCAAACAAACTGATAATATGCTATGCAAAGAGTAACATATGAATTATAAAATAAAAGAACACATTCTGATATTTGATCAGTGTGAACAGCAAATAAATGTTTGTTTTGCTGTTTATCAAAATCTTTTATCTTCAGCTCAACAACACACGGGAGATTATTTCTCATTGTAACAGGACGCATCATAAAAGCAGTAAAACAGATGTTGTTACTGTAGATGTTGATGATGTAACAGATGTTGTTACTGTAGATGTTGATGATGTAACAGATGTGATGTTGAGCATCTATCAGCTGATCAAACTGCAGCTTCTGCATCATTTAACAGATGCGTCTCAACAGATGTCGAGTCATTTTCTTTAGGTCTTGCTAAATATGTCAGAAAAGAGATGAAATGTCAACAATTTGCCATAGAAATAACATTTAGAAATGATATTTACAAAATCATTTAAGCAAAGTATCAGCAATAGTTACACATTGATTAATTTTCTACATAAATGTAAATTATATCTCTATATTCTTTTAATAATTGTTCTTTTACTCCACTTATAAGTGCTCAAATGAACATTCACTCATTTATTTAGTGAAAGATACTGTATGTGATACAGACGGCTAAATATAAATAGAGCTGTAGATCACATGATTTATAACATCACACATAAGCTTGTAAAGCTGCTTTGAAATGAAGCAGTTTGTTGTGAAGCATTACAATAATAAACATGATTTCTTAACAGTGTGAGTATCAGACTCAAGTCACTTTATACATTATAGTATAAACTAATGGAGACAATCTGCTGCATTCACTACTAACTCTGATTAATTGAACAAATAATGAAAGTGTAAAAATGAGCTTTTATTGAATTAAATATGACTAGTTCATGTTCATTGTAATGACCGGGATGCCTTTTCTATATAACACAATACTAACACACTAACACAATACAACACAGTGTAACAGTTTTCACTAAAATTTAGAGAAATTGTTTTATTCAGAGCATAAAATGAAGTGAATTATTATATCAGATATCTTGAGTTACTCACCCCTGACCCAAACATGGAATATCCTGTGTGGGATCTTTCCATCACTGCTGATCTGCTGTAGTGTGTAAAATCCACCATCTGTCCAACTGGGGTCAGTGATGGTGAGATCTCCAGTCTCATGATTCATCTTCAGTCTGTCTCTGAATCTCTGATCATCTGTATATTTGGTCTCTCTGATGTCTCCAATCTTTCCAGTTAACAGAGAGGTTTTATCATCAGAGATCCACTCGATCTCACTGCCTTTCTGTATTTTACTCTTAGTGGGAAGAGTGAGAGATTCTCCTCTGAAAGCAACCACTGAAACACACAGAAAACATGAATCAATGCGATAATATTGTGTCAGTAACACATACAGATGTGATGTGAGGTCCTGGGCCCTATTTAAACAATTTAAGTGTATGGTCTAAAGCGCACTTTGCTAGTTTAACGACAGGAAAATTGCCCCAGTGTATTGTAGGATTGGAATAATAATAACAGGAATTTATTGCTGTGTCACAACCCACATTTTCTGCCCAAAAGGCACCATTTACCATTGTAAAGATCACAGCTGATAGTGATAATGATCAACCCCTATAGGCAGAGATGTTTGTTTATTGTGGGTCCAGTACAGTGGGGGATAAAGGTGGTCCTGATTGGTCAATTCGAATATATCATGTTAGGTTTAGTCACATGGTCAAAGAAAGGATAAAAAAGAAATGTTAAGATATGCTCTGGGGCTTTTCTCTTTATCTTCTCCCCGCAAGCTCCTCTCCAGGAGCTCTGGTTCTTCTCTTGCTCTTCTTCTTCATCTAAACTTTCTCTCTTTTCTATCCTATCTCTTAGGTAATATCACATATATTGGAAACTGTTAGTTGTATCATTTACAATTTTATGCATTTGCTTTGTAACCATTTTACATGTAACGTCATTTTAAGTCCGTTATTAAATACTTTCACTTACAAATCTGCAGACTAATGTTGGTTTAATATGGAGCGATTTTAGTCTCATTAATAATTCACGCGTAAAACAAGATGCACACATGCGTAAACAGTTTCACATGCATAAAACCTCATTTACGTGCACAAAGTATTTATATACATTTACAAAAAGCAATTCACGTGCGTAAATTTTTTTTATATTTTCATAAACTACGTTTCACAAACATACAACTGTGCACTCAAATTTTGAAAGTTGAAAATGTACACGTTTATCATGTAATGTGAATGTGCAAATTATTACTTGCGAGTGACTCACCTAGGATGTGTGTGTGTGTTTTGAGACTTTCCTGGCAACGCAACCCCTCCCACGTGGGTTGTCGTACTCTTTAGCCAATCAGATTTAAGCTTACCATTTAACCAATCACAACCCGCTGAGTTTAAATACAAACGTTCTATGTAGCTAGCACGCTATGTGCTAACTTCAACAATCAGCTGCTACCCCAGAGTCTACTTTGAGGTTGTACTATAGCCTTGTTGTCCGCCGGGTCCATCAGCTTTGTAAACAAACTCACGTGTATTGTATGAGGCTTCTTATAGGGTTTGAATCAAACTTCGCTTATGAATACATATATAAAACACGTGCATACACGTATATAAATTACTCAAAAGACGCGTTCTTGTTAAGGAGTAAAACATGTGACGTGTGACGTTTGCCGTAAAGCAGGGGTAGGCGGGGCTTGTACCGACCCGCACACCAAAAGTTACATGTGTGATTTCAGCCGATAGGAGGCTGCTTAGGTATCAGCAACAGTAAAATTCGTCCAGTTAAAAGTTGTCCTACCACTAAAATAATTTTAGAGACATTATTTTAAGGTCAAAAAGCTACTCGTTGTCGCTTTAACGTTTCTTTAGTCATTTCGGCATCGCTATAGCCTGAACCCTTACAGTATGGTCTAAAAGGGTTGTTCATGTTCTCTTAACCCTTTGATGCACAAGCTATTGAAACCCTTCTAATGCACAACATGGGTCTAAAATGACTTGTACTTATTTCTATGTATTTTCATGCAAGCCTGGGTGTGTTTTTGTTTTCTCTTTTTGAATTTAATTTAAACTAAATTATCTTTATCTGTAGCACAACTGTGGTGACCAAATAAAATAAAAATAAAATAGACAAAATAAAATCACAAGGTTCCAGTGCCATCTCAAATTGCCAAATCAGTGCTAAAAAAAATGACAACTACACATTTGTGCTCCTGAATCAGGACTATCGCCTAAGAATGGCCTCATCTTCCTCATCCTGTAGTTTATACAGGATCACTAAAACTATTTCAGCAGTTCATCTAGAATGGATAAACAAAATCTAAAGCACAGGAAAATTTTCAAATGCACAGTTGATCAAACATTTACTTATAAAACTGTTACTTTTCAGGAACACTGACAGACATCAAGGGTGAGCAATAGCATTTATGACAAAAATAATAACAAAATATGGAGATATAAGGTTTCTGCCCAGCAGCAATAATAAATACTTGTAATATTCAATATTCAAAATATGCAATTTTGTTGATCTAGCTAACATTCATTAGTTACAATAGAATATGACAACAGCAAGTTTGCCATTGATTCTTCATTTTATTTCTAACAGGCACTCTCGGTCCTCCTTAGCCTATAGGCGCATATAACTCAAGTGGTCCTTAAAAAACTAAATATTGCGCCATTGACTTTAGACTAGAATTTAGTTAGTGCAGTTTATTTCAAAATAGCAAAGCGCCAACAATGCGCCTGAACACAACACATTTTTAACAAATGGGAATGCATTTGCTGTTTCAACAACGTGGCACATAACATGAAAATTATAACTGAAACTAGCAAAAACCACTTGGGTCACACCTTGCGCCGCATTGCGCTGAGCTAGTCTACTTAGGGGTGTGTTAGAATGGAGAAAAATAATATCATTTTTTTTGTGATTTTGCCAGTAACAATCAGCAGACAATAATTTTTATGTGTTTGTAATAGTCTTATACAACATGTTAATATTATTAATAGAAACAATAGATCTAAAGAGATTTTACCATCAAATATTTAATGCCACGGGTTAGGGTTTCAACCACGTGAGCAAATGCATAAAAACAGAATGTACAAAAAAACTGTACAAAACAGAATTAATGACAGTCTGTGGTATATGGTATCCTGGTTTAATATTTAATATTTTGTTTGACATATTTTTGATAAAAAAAAACAACAAGCATAAAGGCCTATTTTACTCTGTAAAGTCTGTTCCTCAGCCAGTAAAACTGACAGCAGATAAGACACGCTGCCTGTTAACATTAGCCGGACAAGAATATCTGTTTTTATCATTTATAATGTTGAAA
Source organism: Oreonectes daqikongensis (assembly GCA_026939265.1). NCBI lineage: Eukaryota > Metazoa > Chordata > Actinopteri > Cypriniformes > Nemacheilidae > Oreonectes > Oreonectes daqikongensis. Next base: position 589,807 of record JAOTQM010000145.1, read on the forward strand.
ATACATAAAATAAAAAAACAGGCTTGATACCTTCATGCCGACTGTATGAGTTGAGATCCTAAATGCAGCTTGTTTTCCCGTTTATTATGTGACCGTCATCTGAGGAAGATATTTTGCTTGCTAATTCTACTGATCACTGCCGCATATAAATGTTGTTCTCTTTGTCGTTTCGTTGTCAGTGTCTGTCTTATTTAGCTCTGCATTGTATCAATAAATGAAATCAACTAAGGTAACCGCAGGAACTACGGCACCTTTTAAAACTGGAAAAAAAAACATCCGCGCTAACTAACCTCATCAAAGTTCTTAGGAGGAAATACAGGCTTTTAGGCATGGAAAAAGGTACCAGTCTTATTCTTAAGCCAAATTCATTAGTTGCAGGGAAATGTACATTTTCATGTTTCAAGCTTAAATTAGCATTAAGTATAAATATAATAATAAGCATTAATTTTATAATGTTAATAATGTATTTTTAACAAACAAACATGAATTTACAAACAACAACTGCCCTTAAGTTATGGTAATAAATGAAATAATGTTCATTATTTAATATTATGTTGGTATTTTATACCTAATGTATTATGTTAATGAATTCTGCGGCTCACCAGTTTACTAGTTTTTTAATCATTTTATTATGGTGATGCAAGTAGACCATAACACGATCCAGGCGGCCGTTGTGTAAACTTAAAATATTTAATTTAACTTGCTATCAAAGGAACACATACAAATTATACATTTTTATGTGTATTTATTTAATACAGGTGAAAGCGAATAAAAAAAAAGAGCATTTTCTTCTGCACCGGTAAATTAACCCTTCGTGGTGAAGCAGTTTTTTATTCTTATGAAAAATACAGAATTTCAAATAGCGTTTTTAATTTTGAAATAATTATTTCAGATCGAATATTCGACTAGTCATGCACACCCCTTCTGACATAAAACTAAACTTAAAGCTTAAGAGTTAAATGTATAAATCACTAAAACAAATCCACTCACCATAGATGGCTACCCTGTATGTCCTGTATTCTGTTCCTCTGCTCCTGTTGATGATCTTTGCTCTATAAACTCCAGAGAGTTCAGTTGTGATGTTTGTGATGGTCAGATGTCCAGTCTGAGAGTTCAGCTCCAGTTTGTTTCTGAATCTCTCATCAGTCAAGTTATATGAGGGTTCAGATCCTACAGTGACTTGAGCTATGAGAATTTCTTTATCTCCAAATCTCCACTGAATCTTATCATCTCTCTGTATTCCAGTAACACCATTGATTAGAGTAACAGAACCTTCCAACATTGCTGATTCTTTCCTCTCTTCATTTATAACAGCAGCACATAGAGGAGAAAAACACAGACAAACATCCATCAGATCAAATGAATGAAGTGAAGAACAAGTTAATTTCTTTTATAAAACAACGTGAACAAAGTGATTAATTACTTCAGATATAAAGATATTATTTACACTAAATATCTACAGAAAGCATGAAGAGTCTGAAATCTATGGGGAAAATAAAAGCAGAATACAAGAAATATCAATACCTCACTTTATATAGAAAACACATCACATACACTTGAGCTACTTACCTTCAACAATAACTTCAAACTGAGCGCATAATGTTCCTCTACTGCTGATGATCTTCAGTTTATATTCTCCAATGTGTTTAGTGTTGAGATCTCTGATAGTGAGAGATCCAGTCTGATCATCCAGCTTCAGTTTGTCTTTGAATATCCCATCAAGAACTTCATCATGTGTAGAGATTGTGTTGTTCTTTATGTTGATCTGAGCTATAAGAGTTTCTCTAAACATCCACTGGATCTCATCATCTGACTGTAGATCAGTTACACCAGTGTTCAGAATAAGAGACTCATTTTCTACTTTACTCACTGTAACAGCAACACACAGAAGAGAGAAACACAAGAGAGAGAAATACAGACGTTATAACACATTTTATTATTACATTATTAACCATTTCATGATCATGTCAACATAAATCATTATTAAACATATGCCAGATGTATTTGTTAGTTAACATTAAATGATGATGTTCAGAACCCTGCCATAAACAGAGAACCATATCCTCCTGCATATTACACAGCCACATGAGTAAAATTATTAAACAAATATTAACTTGAAATGTTTTATTAGCTAATTTGTTAACATTTAAACCTGTCATTAGTAAAGACAGTAAAAGGATATATTAAACATGTTAATAGTACTGGTCAAGATCAGAGAGAGCAAATGAGAGAACAAAAGTTAATTTACAGATATTAAACATTATAAAAATAAACTTATTTTGTTTTCATACTTTGTAAAAAAAACACATACAGTACACAGCATAAAGATCACTATAACGACTCCCGCCTTTACGCCCTCCATGCCGACATCCACGCCCCGATTCACCCGGTCACTCTCACCTGAACTCTAAAGACTACACTTCCCAGCATGCACCTCACGTCACCCGCCATCTTGATTGGACTTTCACCTGTTGCTCTTTTGTCTTTCACCTGTTTTGTGTTAACTGTGTGTATTTAAGTTGCCATTTGTGTTCTGCTTATTGTCCGGTCTAGTTGTAAGTCTGTCAGTCGTATTCCGTGAGTTTGATGGCTTGTTAGCTTACGTGAAAGCCTGTTTTTGTACTATACTTACCTGAAGACCTGTTTTGTGGATTATACTTACCCCGTGTTCTCACCTGTGTTTATCCCTGTGTGCCTGTGCATTAAATACCCTTTAATTACATCTCTTGTTGCGTGTTCACCTGCCTGTCCCACCTGTACTGTTACAATCACAACTGCTCTGAATCTAAAAATATAGTTCTGTAGGAAAGTCATTCCAGAGTTGCGTTTCTGTGTATTAGATACTGGTATCGCCGTCTTTAAGACCGGATGCTGCATATATCCGTTACGCATACACCACACTGAGAACACACAACCCGATCTGTGTGCGTTAATGAACAATTGTAAGTAATATTACTTATTGTTACTGCATTATTAATGTTAATAATATCACTATTATTGTGGGTTTGAGTTACAAGTTTATATCTGCATACTTGCTGGTTATTAATGATGTTATCGAGTTATCATGCTAGCAGATGTGTGCTATATACTTATGAGTAACTGTTTTTATATTAATGTGATCATGGATGATGCTGTTGTGATAGGATTGTCACATAATGGCGAATTCTTATATTATACTATTCATTTATTTCTGGATGGAAAATGTTTATACATTTGTTACCATTTACAGAAAATTGTTTTGTTTAACGTTATATGATCCTAATTTTATAATGTGTTTTTTGTAGACCACACATACAGATAGGATGTCACTCTATCATATCCTTCTAATAAAGTGATTGGTGGATATAACTCTCTGAGCCCCTTTACTCTCTAACCGGAGTCACCAGTGTTCAAGGACTATTATAGCATTCCAGAGTCACTACAAAAGTAGTGTTTTTAAATGATCACCATTATAATGCAAAGCTCTAGTAAAAAATTCTCTATTATATCACCATATTATAGCATCATTCTGACAGTAACTGAATCGATCACTAGATCTTGTTTTTACTATGCGTTAATTTTAAAGGGGTGATCATACGCAATTTCATGTTTGCTTTTGATTTAGTGTGTTATTTAGCCGTTTGTGCATGTATAAAACTGTAACAGCTTCAGCTCGTCCACCAGCCACGCCCCCTACATCAGAGCCATCACCACGCTTCACCCGTTCCCTCTCACCAGACTTTTGACTACATCGCCCATAATGCATCTCACCTCCAACACCAGCTGAACCTGTTTTGTGTTTCTGGGTCTTATTTAAGTTCAGTTTCTTGCATTGTTTGTTGTGCGGTCTTGTCGTAAGTTTCGCAGCGTTTATGTCATTTGTTACACCCGTGTTGTTAGATGTACTTACCTGTTTGCCTAGAAAACTTTACCTGAGTTTTGGATATCCGTACCTGTTTGCCTGGAGCACTTTACCGTAGTTTTGTCTTAATTGTCACCAATAAACCACCATTAATCACTACCCTGTGGTGTGCTTTTCTGCCAGAAGTCAGCCGTTGTGTTACAAAAATGTCCAAAGTCCCCAAATTTTTGCACAAAATGATATTTTAACTGAAAGAGAAGTCTGATCCTGATCTGCCCAAAACGCCTCGATCAGTCACTCCCCTACACTGTCACGTCAGTTCGTCTCAGTTCATTGTATGACACCACCAAAATGTACATGCAAAGAAGGCAGCGTAGCTTCAGTTATCACAGCAGTGGTGCTGCAGCCGTCATGTCACGGTGAAAATGCGCAAGTCAGAATAAAAACATACAGCTGTAAAGCATCCTGCTGGTCATTCCGTTGGTTTCATTCTCCTAACTAGGTTTGAAGGCAAAACCGATGCTGATTTTATTCTTTATCCATTTGTGTTCTTGTATTTATTATAACTGGCGAATCCACTCCGTGTGGGTGGCGAGGCGAACTGATGATCGTTCCGGCAGGAGAGTTGCGCGCTGTGAGCTTTAACACACTGTCTGGCCTCAAATGCGGTTTTAATTCGCTGGTTTAATCTGACGCAGCTGTTATTAGCGTACTGTGTTTAAAACTGTTATGACACGAAACGTCTCTGAATGAGAGAAGCGATAAACTGGCCTCGTCCTGGAAGTTCCACCTCACACTGGAAGTATTTAGCCAATCACAACGCACAGCTTAACTGTCCAATCAGAGCACACAGCACTTAAATGCACGAGAGCGCCATACCAGATTGAGTCAAGTAGTAATGGGAGGAGCCTACGACACAAACTGCAAGTGGGTGGAGCTTAAGCCACAAGTAGGCTGGATTTTTTTTACAGTTATTGAGGATGGAAGGAGGTAGAGACATTTTCATTCTAGTTTCAAGTTTTGTTTCTTCACATTTTGTCAAAATGCATCAAATGAATATACAATAAAACCAAAACTGAACATAAATGAACAAAGCACGTTTTAGTCCTCCGGAAGTTCAATGCAACGTGAAGTTAGGGCCAGTGTAAGGTCGGCGCCAAAATGTCCTGATCAGAGACATTATTCTTCTTCTGAGAAAACAAAGAATGTCTTCAAGCACAATAGGGAACCCTGGCCAAAAGGGTGCCCCTTCATGTAAAACAACATATTCACTCCTGATGAAAGATCATCTTCTCGATAAAGGACAGAGAACTTCTCTCACAACAGTGGGAGATCTGAACCAAATGGTTACCTCCTTGTGAGAAACAATGAACTTCTTCCAGTAGCAAACTCCCTACAGAGATAGCATCTACATCTCAAATGACACATACCAGTGAATCAAGGATCCACACCTCACCCTGCACCCCCAACTGTTCTTTCTTCCCCTCTTACTCAGCACAAGACACCCAAAAGATCACATAAGAACTATACACAAGATCATAACACATAACACATATACACAAACATATATATGTTTGATATTATACGAAAGGTCTCAATGCAACTGGTACAATGTTCTCACTCCCATAACAACAGAATGTAATAATAACGATTAACAAACTTCACTCAGTGTTGGGATATATTCCCACATCTGATAATCCCCACCAATCACCTACTGTATGCAGATGAAGTGCAGCCCCTTGGACCACAAGATCCAATCACAACCAAATTCTTATTCTTAAAGAATATTTACATATTGCTTTGTTCTGTCTGGGTACTTAAGGAAAGTTGACAAAAATATCGGGGAATCTGTAACCAGATCTCCCGCACGAGTTATAGTGTCGTCTCCTGCCAGGTATGCCATGTTGAATTTCTACTTATTCATCCCCCGCTGTTCCTGCACGTCATATGCCGATCGGTCTGCGCAACACAGAATGAAGTCGAACACTGTTTGGAGACAGCGACAGTGCACAGGCACTCTGCTCGCTCTTTCCTGCCGTCATCACAAGCACGGCAGTCATACAACACTCATAAATAACATGTACGTCCTCACAAGGTGACGTCATCAGATTGCGATCGGTTTGTGAGATCGGTCAATTTAGTGAGTACCGATCGAGTCATAAAATGTGATTATCGGCCAATACCGATCTGTAGCCAATCGACCGGAGCATCCCTAAATGGATAGAATTATCGGTAGATTACTCGATTACTAAAATAATCGATAGCTACAGCCCTACTATTTTGTATTTTAGTATTCACACAGACCATGCTATTATTAAAGGGCCTCTATCCCAAGTGTTTTCATCAATGTCTCTGATATCCCCAGAATGTGTCTGTAAAGTTTCAGCTGAAAATACATCACAGATCTTTTATTATACTGCGCTCTATGTGTCCATTTTTGCCTGTGAGGATAAACGTGCTGTTTTGGGGTGCGTCACTTTAAAATGCAAATGAGCTGCTGGTCTCCGCCCCCTTTCCAGCAGAAAGTGCGGGATGTTGCGACTGGCCAGTCAGCATCAAGTATTCCAGAGTGCTATGATGTAATAACAGTAAATAACATTTGTCTTTATTACTCATGTGCTCTATTTGAGTCCTTTTAAATAATCTGCTGGCTTGAAGTGTGAAAAAGTCTTTGTTTGACTTGTTCGGTGGTTCACATTAGGTTTCATGAGCTGAATTGCAGAAATTTGTGTAGAACATATAAAACATTTTTTGCATTCTGCAAAACCACCACTAATTATTATAAAACGGTCAGTTCTGGTCCTTGATTCTGATTGGCTGAGCTGAGTTATAAGCCGTTATAAAATACCCCCATTTGTAACTGCCAACATAGTCCATCTATCACTTATTCGCTGTGTTTTATTTGATAAAACCTTGCTATGCATATGAAATAACTGTTTTATAGAAGCAATAAGCCTAGCGAAGCAGTGGGTTATTTTAGAGACTCCGCTTCGCGTCGTGTCACAACGCCCTTAGCTGTTATAAAATGAACTGTAACCCACTGCTTCTTGGGGCTTATTACTTTATTAATAAACTTGAGCTTCTTACCTGCGACAATGACACTGAATTGATAGTATGTTGGTCCTCCACCAGTGATGCACTGAAGGAATGATTTCACTTTACTGGTGCTGCTCCTCTTTACTTTATACAGTCCAGCATCTTCTGTTCTGATGTTTCTGATGAACAAAGATCCGGTCTGATCATCCACCTCCAGTCTGTCTCTGAATCTCTCATCACTAGAGATCATGTTGTTCTTATTGAATATGCAGATCACTTTATCTCTAAAGATCCACTGAACCTCATCATCAGACTGAAATTTAGTGAAAGTCTCTAGTGTGACAAAACTCCAGAGAAGCCCAGTCTTCTCTTTAACTGTGACAGAAACACAAGAGAGAGAAAAATAAACATCATAACTCATCAGTGTGAAGATTATCAACAATCTCAGATGTTTTGAAATTCAAATGAAAATAGTTTACGGGTTACAAAATATCTGAAACTGTTGTAAATAACTCTAGAAACACACATCAGTGATAACATTACATCAGTATTACAGCACAACTGTGTCTCATTCTGCTTCTGAAGCTATATTGCTTAGTAAAAAAATATTTTTATCATCAATATACTCTTATTTTTTAATGTTATTTTATGAAACCTTGTATATTGAATAACTGTTTGATAAACACAATAAACCCTGTAAAGCTGTAGGTCACAGTGAATTTAATAACACCTAAAACTGCAGAATAGTTAGATCTATCATTGTTGGCATTACAAAGATGGAACAACATTACAGTATCATTTGGATCAATAACAAGTATAATCTATCAGATTTATCATGTTGGATCACGAACAGAATCGACAGTTAAGAAGAGATGTATCAGGGGGTTTTACTCTGTGTTTCGTGTCATGACAAGCCTCTTGCTGATCTGAATTCACTGTAAATCACGGCTCTTCGAGGTTTGTGGTTTTAGAAAATTTTCACAGGACAACTAATAAAAAGTATATTTTAATACAGGTTCAACTAACATTAACCCTAATCTTTAAATGTACAAAAGATTGTGTATTATTAAAGCAAAGTTTCTCCAAACAAGAAAACTAAATGCAGACACTAAGTGTGGTTTAAAAATGCAAAATGGAAAAAACTATAGAAGTATATAAACAACGGGCACAGACTTTAGGTCTGATCTGCAGTCTGTAGGAGTCCAAAATAGTTGTTTGTGCCTGTGCTATTTGAAACGGATTTTATAATGATATATTGTAGCATATGATGCATCAACTCATGCAAAACCACATCCTAATGCTCTCATTTTTTAATATTATTTGTATTTCAATTGACAAACATTAAAACAGGCGCAATATGACCAAAATTAACAAGACATAGTCAAATATGTGAAAACAAAAACATACAACACCTTTATATTAAAACAATTAATATATATGATTTATTGTTGCTGTATCAGGTGAAGATTAAACTCACCCTGTTGTTTCTGACGTTTATAATTCTTGCGGCGATAGTAAAACACAACAGCAGAAATAAGCAGCAGGACACCAACGATTATTCCTGCTATATATCCTGAAGATAGACCTTGACCTGTAATGATAGAGACACTTAAAATAATATCACATAAATATTCCTGCTATAACAACTAAAGACAGTGCAGTTTTTATTTTAGTCTCTCTTTATATCTGTTACATTACATCTGATTCCCTCTTAAGATGGGACATTAAAGAGAAGAGAAAGTTTAGTCACAGTATTTTTTTCTTTTAACAACATGTTATCTTTTATAACCATGTCAGAAATCAATGATGTAACAATCTAAATCTGACTGATACCTGTACATTGTTCATATAGCCTATGTTATGTAACTGTCTGTAACAGGTGAGTACAACAGCAATGTTGTCAATTGTTGTCATTGGGTGAGTTTTGTTAGCAGATCTAAAAATGCTGTCGTTCAGCAGTTTCTCCTCATCATTCATGACCGACAGAATTTTGTGATCTACCTCAGCACATAACATTAACATTAGGGCTGTACGATTAATCGCTTGTAAACCGAAATCGCGAATTAAAAGGGTGCGATATTTCGATGAAGGATTATCAAATACAAATATGGTAATAACACGATTATCAAATACAAATATGGTAATAACACGATAATCAAATACAAATATGGTAATAACACGCATACACGTAGTCCTTTAAAGTTTGGTCCTGCGCATTTTATGTTTGACGCAGAGTTTAACCAGTAGGGGGCATTTTAACACTGTGCGCGGCCACGCTGATAAGCAACGAATGTAATTTAGCAAAGAGCGTCATTTGGAAAAGATGAGCGCGAGCGGCATCGGCAGTTCAACTCCACAACAAATGAACGTCTTTCATTGGCATGTGTCAGTGGATAGTGACCTATAGAGTCCATGATAGTGACATGTGTCACATAAAACACGTGACACACTGAGAGGCCGATCAGACCGAACCGTATACGTTCCTCAACTGCCTAATTTCACGCTGACCAGTGTAGACTACTTACACGTACACAGTTTAAGATTTTATTTTTAATTTGTTAATTTAACTTTGTTCAAAAGTTATTTTTGTAATTTTCTTAATTTGCTATCATTGTTTTAACCTTAGTGTAGGTTATGGTCAGTTTAACTGATGTAAAATTGTTTACAGAGAGTTTAGTCTCTTAAAAGTTTTATTTTATTTATAGGCTATTTGTTAATTTAACTTAAATCAAGAAAATAGCAACAGTATTTTAAATGTTCAAGATGTCAAATCATGACAACTTTTTTTAAATTGCCACAGTGTTGAGGTGTTTTAAATAAACAGTGGCACAATGTTAAAGTAGTTTGGGACTCTTCTTGGTATTTCTTTGATGCCGTTAAAACCTCCACAACAAATCTGTAGCTCTTTATTTAAATAATAGTAAATCCCATTTTAAATCGAAAATCGCAATTTTGTTTAGAAAAATTGCAATTAGATTTCTTCTCCAAATCGTGCAGCCCTAATTTACATTTAGTCATTTAGCAGACGCTTTTATCCAAAGCCAACTTACAAATGAGGTAAACAATAGAAGCAATTAGAACAACACAAAGACAACAATACATAAGTGCAATACAACTGGTTTCAAGTAAGCCAAATACTTTTTGTTTTACATGTCTTGGATATGGAAGTACTTTTTTATGAAAATCAAGTATTTCATATTTTACTTGACACAGCATCCGAAGTACATCAAATCATTTTATTATTTTATTTTATTACAATAAAATTTTATAACAATATTACAATATTTTGTCACTGTTGCACTGAAACCTTGCATCTCCAAAAGACGGTATTATTGTCAAAGCAGTGAAGGTAAAAACTCCTAAAACTCATTCACAGCATTCTCCAGACTGTGACTTTAATAGAATAAACATTCATCACGGTTTACGCATTACAGTACAGCAGAATATGTTAAATAGAGAGTAAATCCTGACATGAACATCCATGACAATTTTCTCCTGTAAAAATGTTTGTGAGACTGAATCTTACAGTTTGTGTGGCTTTCCAGCTATTGTGTTTTAAAAGTAAACTCTCAATATCTTCATCATATGATGTGAATGATTCACACACAGCTGATATTAATAATCAGTACTGAGAAGAATTGAGATACTCACCCCTGACATAAACACTGAATGTCTTGTATTTTGTGTCTCTGTTGTCGATGATCTGTAGATTATAAACTCCAGTGTCTGTGGTTTTAGTGTTTGTGATGATGAGAGATCCGGTCTGATCATCCAGCTTCAATCTGTCTCTGAATATCTCCTCATCATATTCTGGGTTCTTATTGTCTTCTTTATCATATTTAGCTATGAGAAGACCTTCAGGTCCAAACCTCCAGAGTATTAGATCATCTGTGTGTGTTTGAACACCAGTGTATAGAGTCACAGATTCTCCCTCAGTTACTCTCACTGACTTCACATCACTTTGTTCAGCACTAATAACACGTGGAGCATCTACAAGAAAGTTTCACAAATAGATCACAATTATAAAACAATGTCAGGTGACATAAAAGAGCTTTAGTACCATATTAAAAAATGTATTGGTGGAGCCAAAAACAGAAGTTGCTTTCGTTTAATAAGTGCATGTTCAGTACAACTAAAAAAAGAATTAGTGCTCACCAGAACCAAACAAATTAAACTATTGCTGAAAAACACGGATACACGGAAACAACTCACGCTAATTGTGTAAATAAGCAATAAGATACTTGATGCTAGTATTGGCTAGATAAGTCATGGCTACAGTGTTAACATTGCTCTATGTGCACTGATCAATGATTTTGTCAATAAAAGGCCAAATTAAAATCTGTTCATCATATAAATATATAGACTAACATTAAATGAGCAAAACATGTATTTATTAATCTTTTTTCAATGTTAATTAATAAAAACACAACTATTTGTGTTAGCTCTGGTCCATTAAATAATACAAAACGTATTGATTGAAATTTAAATAAAATTACCAATTAATAAAAAATGTGAACATTTTCCTAATTGTCATGTTCTATTCTTGTTGTATTTATTAATAAAAATCTAAAGTTTTAAGGCCTTGAAGGTGGGGTAACAAGGTATTTCATGCATTCTTTACACTGTTAATCGTGCTGGCTTCTTGTCAAAAAATGAGCTGGACGTATGATGTAGTATTTGTGCTTGATACACTCCGCCAGGGTTTGTACATGTTTCGGAAAATGTTTCTCAAACGTGAATTCCTTTCGTAACAAGGGTTCTTAGCAGCATATTGGACAATTCTCACGGAAAAGTACGCCCACACCCTAAACCAGCGAGAGAAAGAGCACGCCCATCAATGAGCTTTGTTTGTGACGGAAGTTCAGCTGTGTTTGTTCACTGCATTTCGAAGATGAATGTTATATAAACGGTGGATATAATGCTGGATTTGGAGATGGTTTGAAACTGACAGATTGAGTGGTGCCAGCTCTAAAAGATGGACCGGACATGGACCACAAGTGGTAAATGAAACTGAGTAATATGCCTGTTTATTGTTGGCAATCTCCTTGTATGTGCATTATGTAAACAACACAAACTTATAGTGATTCAACAGTTATGCAGGGATAATGCATTTATGTATTGTGTACTCATGCTTTAGCTCCGCCCACTGCACGCCTCCAGGACCTTGACTGTTTTTGGGAATAATCGTACAGTTTTAAAAAAAATGTGATTAAACTAGATACTCTTCGACGATATGAAGTATGCAATACTACTGTACAGGTACTCAAGATTAATATGAGATTGACAGAAACTGTGTGCGTTACCTTCCCTCTTGTTTTGAAAATCGTAGTATCATGACAGCACTGAATACTGAACTTTTAAATTGAGTTAACTTCTTAATGAAGTAAACACACATAAAAATAACATTTGCAGTTTGCACTTTGAATCTTCAGGTTAATTATTTTATGTCAAAAGTAAAAGCAATTTTAATTTAAACTTCTAAAATATTTATGCTTACCTGTGACCGTAACTCTGAATCTATTGTATGTTGTTCCAGTGTTTCTTTCAACATCTACTTTATATCGTCCAGCGTGTTTGTGTCTCATGTTTTTGATGGTGAGAGATCCAGTCTGAATGTCTAATATCTGCAGTCGGTATTTAAATGAGTTATTAACAAACTCTTTATAGTTGATACTACCTCCAGACAAGTCAGCTATAAGTGTGACAGAGCCTTCTTCTCCAAACCTCCAGCGTATCTTATCACTCTTCTGTAGTTCAGTAACATCAGTGTGTAGAGTTACTGAATCTCCTTCATTCACTGACACTGACTTTTCTTTATCAGTCACAGCACCAAACACACCTGCAGACACAAACATCAATACATATTATATTTATATTAACATTAATTTTAATGTCAGTACACAGATCTGAGAAAATTGAGTCACATAATTTGACTTGTTATGGTGTAAAAATAATCCAAAAACAAATTACAGATTAAGCCACGAAAGCCACTGTCGTTTCCATAAGTTAAGAACATTGTTTTAGTAACGTTCTTTGTACACCTCGTTTAAGAACGCCGCAATATCAGTAAATGCCGTTTCCGGTTTCGATGTAAAAGTGAAAGTATTAAAATTGACATCAGAAAACACTTACCGCACACGAGTAATACAACGATGCTGTTAATAATGGTCCCCATCCTGCTTTTGATCCCAATAACAAATCATTTAATTAAGATATTGATATTCTGTGTAAGTAATAAATCTCATCAGTTTGTTGTCTGAGCCGCACCCACACCGACCACAGAGCTAACGTTAGTCAAACCTGCTACAGGCTAACAAAGACCAACTCGCTGCACTATTCACAAATGAATTAATTTATATCAAGTACCAGAAAAATAAAAATCACTTAAGGTTTCCGACTATCTCCAAAGATTATAGTAATCTAACAGGTGATAAGACTAACAGCTAAAATAAAAAAAAGTCCGAAAGGAGGTTTAGAGCGCTCTCGTCTAACAGCCTTCCGGTTAATGGCGGTTTGATAAAACAGCGTCAGCAGCACTTCCGCCCTCTACTGGACTGAATGTGAAGCTTTACTGTTTACAGAGAAAACTACTGCTATGAAAACACAACATGTAAAATTTGTCAAATCCAGCGGGCCTTTCGGGGCTTAAGCCTCTTATGTTCTGCCAAAACCCCAAATATTTTTGAAGATTTTAAACGTTTCCGTCCGTTCGGCCATTGTATGAACCTGCAATCTGTACCTGATCGGGCCAGCAGGTGGCACTGTTTCAACAGACGTCATTCAGTTATTGGTAGTACAAGTTTCTACATTTTAAGCTTAATATATTATTTTCTCTGTTCACAATCACAACGTATCTTTTTATTTTGTAGTTTTACAAAACTTTACAGTGTAGTACTACGTAATGGAGTACAATAATGATTATTTTCCTTTTTAATGTGCACACATGAATGACCTGTCAAACCTGTTAAATGCTAGTGAACCATCTTATGTATGCAAATGATTTACAAATGATCTTTTCTTTGATTACAATGATTTTTTGTGTGCAAATCCATGATAAAAAAGTGCTGCCATGGCAAAAATGGGGACCTGCGGACCTGCATGTCATGTTCTATATATTCACAAAAAATGATCTTTTCTCTACTTTTTTCATTACACAAAATTGACCATTTGGTTTTTTGAGTGTTAAACAGACTCACATCAGTTGTGTTGTGATATTATTGGGTGTTTCAGTGAAGAGGCGTGATCACACACATCAGACTCTCAGAGGTCTCATGGTTATTATAACACTTCTTACTGTTTACTTACTCTTTGGATCTGTTCTGTGAGCTGTTGAAGAAAATGTCTGCTGTGATTTTGTTTTGTTTCTCTTTGTGGAGTCTGTTTGGTAAGTGTGTAGGCCTATTTGTTTAAATCATTGTATACATTGTCTTAAATATTGTCACTGCATACAGTAAATAAAATTTATTTTAGCATTTCTAATTTATTAGTATTTGTAAATGAAGAAAATATCTTGTACAAATGACCATAATTGAAAGTAAATTGTTTGTGTATTTTTCAGGTGTGTTTAGTTGTGAGTCTGTGTCAGTGACTGAAGGAGATTCTGTGACTCTGTCTGTGGATGTCTCTAAAATAAAAGAGGGAATCTCCTGGAAGTTTGGAGCTCAAGATATTGTCATAGCTGAGATCAATGAAGACAAGAACATCAGTTTATATGAAGAGAGAGCTGACGGAAGATTCAGAGACAGACTGAAACTGGATCAAACTGGATCTCTTACCATCAGCAACATCACAAACACACATTCTGGACTTTATAAAGTCATCAACACAAACACAGAGAAACAACTCAATATATTCAACATTACTGTCTATGGTGAGTAGAGAAGAAATACACTGACATTATAACATGACATTTTTAAGTACATGTACAATATATTACACATGATTTGTGTTAAATATGAATCTTAAATGTGTAAGTTATATGACTTTTATCTCACTTTCTTATAATTTTTATACTCTGATGAAGTAATTATGAATCAATAAATGACTTACTGTTGTTTTCACTAATATTGATCAATAATGAGCTAAACTGAATTATCAAATAACATTTCATCTTACATTTCACGGTGACTTTAAATGAATTGTGGCACTTTAATTTTGTACGTTTCTCATAAATGCACTTTACTGTTTTTAGTTACTAGTTTATATTAAAGGTGACCCCGAATCAAGGATTCGATGCTTCGATATAATGTTTAAATCAAACTTCGCTTATGAATACATATATAAAACATGTGCATACACACATTTAAATTACTCACATATATAGCTATACTATCGGATGTTCAAGCAAATACATGTGAAATGCATGTGCATATAATCTATATTAACTCGCATATGTACCCGTGTAGGCTATACATATAAACTCAATACATGCATACATCTATAAACATTTGCATATACATATAAACTTCTTGCATGCATACACGCATGTAAAACACTCGCATATACATGATCACACCTTTAAATCACACAAAATAAATGTGTTTAGGCCATAATGCAGGGGAACATCAAAACACAAGAAGCCACAAATAGTACAATTAATGGACATTTACTTAAATATCACGTAACAATGCTGTGCGTGACAATTGTGATTCAACTATGTAAATCTTTGTCAAGGGCACCCCTAGTTTAAATTATTGCTTTTTTATTTTCCAGCTCGTCTGTCTGTTCCTGTCATCTCCAGAAACTCGTCTCAATGTTCTTCATCAAAATGGTCAGTGTTGTGTTCAGTGATGAATGTGACACATGTGAGTCTCTCCTGGTATAAAGAAAACAGTTTATTGTCCAGCATCAGTGTGTCTGATTTCAACATCATCATCTCTCTTCATCTGGAGGTGGAATATCAGGATACAAACACATACACATGTGTGGTCACCAATACCATCACAAACCAAACACAACATCTACACATCAATGAACTCTGTCAGACATGTTCAGGTATATCAGCTGTGATTTTATCATTTATTATTCAATGTAATTCTGTTTTGTGATACAGAATCGACATACTCAAAATGTAGGCTATAAAACACAAACAATATTAAACTAATTTAATCACTTGAGTGGTTCACACATTTAGTAACACCAGAGCAACTAGTCTGTTATACGATTGTGATGAATTATAATGTACTATTGTTTCTCTAAAGACCTCTACTGCTGTTGTGGTTTTACTGAAGCTGTGATTCGATTGGTCGTCTCTGCTCTGGTGGGTGTGGCTACTGTTGCTGTTCTGGTTTATGACGTCAGATCCAGAAGAGATGAACAGAAGAAGAAGAGATCAGACATTCAGTTACATGACAGATGAATCTCTCTATTTGTCTGTCTGTCTCATCTAAAAGAGATGAAGTTACATCACTTTGTTGTCCATTTGAATAAGGGCATCTGCTAAATGAATACATGTAAATGATAAAGGTATTTTGTTATTTGATTTTTCCAGACTGCGTCACTGATATGAGACACACACACACACACACACACAGATGGATTTATTATCTCCGTAGGGACAGTCCAACCTAAAGAGCATAGAAAACATTTTGCATTTTTAGGTTTTCAAAAATGATCATTCTGTACAAATGATTTATAAGCTTTTGTGCCTGTGGGGACCTCAAGTTGATGTGCATTTATTTAATTCTGTCCAAGTCCAAGTCCACACACACATTTATAACATAGGTGTATCATTTTCTGTTGTAGTTTAGTTCTTAGTAGATAAGGTGCAGTATAAGAGAAGCATCCTAACTCTGAATCCTCACAAACACAATATCTCAATAACAAGATTCAATGTCTTTCAAAATTACGAATTTGTCCAAAATCCAAAAATGAAAGTATATTCATCTCATTCATGTCATCTATCTATCTATCTATCTATCTATCTATCTATCTATCTATCCATCCATCTATCTATCTATCTATCTATCTATCTATCTATCTATCTATCTATCTATCTATCTATCTATCTATCTATCTATCTGATCATAATGTGTAGAAGTTTAAGAAAACAGAGTAAAACATTGATTACAGGTTGAGTGTGCAAGTTTTAAGAACGTTTTTTTTAATGCAAGCATTTTGGTTTGGTTTGCTGGGCGGGCCATTGAAAAGAGATGGAGTCACACATCTGCTTATTACAAACACGTTTCAGTATTATTTGAATCTGTTCTGTGAGCTGTTGATGAAAATGTCTGCTGTAATTTTGTTCGGTTTGTGTTTGTGGAGTCTGTCTGGTAAGTTACGTGTGTATTTTGTATCTTTTGATGTTTGGGATTAATATTACAATTAATGGTGATTCTGTTTTTCTGATATTGTTCATTCAAGTGTGAAAAAAATAAACATTTACAAATCATTTTGTTTTGTAGTCATATCATCATTCATTTTGATGTAGGAACGTTTCTTATTCTTCAGGTGTATTTTGTGAGTTTGTGTCAGTGACTGAAGGAGATTCTGTGACTCTACACATGAATCTCACTGAACAGCAGATGGAGGATGAAATCTCCTGGAAGTTTGGAGCTCAAGACATCACAATAGCTGAAACAGAAAAAAAGGGCAAATACGCCAGTTTACTTGGAGAAAGAGCTGAAGGAAGATTCAGAGACAGACTGAAGTTAAACTTGAACACAGGATCTCTTACCATCAGCAACATCAGAACTGAACATTCTGGACTTTATAAAGTCATCAACACAAACACGGAGAAACAACTCAATATATTCAACATTACTGTATATGGTGAGTAAACTAATGGCTTAATATCTTTCATAAATTTCTGTCAAGTATTAGAACTATTATTACAGTTTTTCTCAATCGCTTTGGTTCATTCCTTAACATTCTCTAAACTGTTTGCTGGAACATCAGAACTAAAAACTGATTCACAACAATTCATTCTTGCTTCAAAAGCTAGCTGTTTTGTCAGACAAATGCCAGTGCCACCAAAATAGAAAGTGTTTTTGTCATCATGTGAGCCGTACTAATCAAAATGTTTTGATTATTTTTACAGTGTCAGTCATGTAAAAACTGCTGTTACAAATTTAATTTATGCTCTACTTCATGACACTGACTGTTTACTTTAATGTACAAAACTGTTTCAAAGCTTACAGTAGTTAAAGATTTACTGAGAATAATCCGTACTTTAGTACACAGAAAAAGGTTTATACATTTATTTTGTAGAAATGTGTTACATGTAAAATTATCCTTCTTTATTTTTACGGCAAATGTTTTATAATTGTTACAGTAAATGACATGAGAAACTACATCCAATTGCTCTTGTTGGTCTTGCCAAAGATTTACATCCACATCACATCTGATGGTTTTTCTTGCAATGCACCAGAAGAAAAATCTCCTTGAGTGACCCATCTCCTATAATAATTACCGTACAAGCAGCATTCATGGCATCTAATAGAGAGATCTGATTCTGTGGCCGATGGTCGTATATTTTTTGATGAGATCGACAGTTTCACTGAGAATCAGCTAATCAGTTTTGATCAACAAGCTATGTGATTTTAGTTATTGTGCATATTGTTGAGAATTGTATCTTTTGCACACATGTGCCACAACACATGTAATTTGACTAAATCAATAAGAAATTAAAGTCTGATGTAAACAAGAAAGAGACCCAAACTTACTGTTTTGAGAAAAAAAGTCTCATTGAGAAATGAGCCAAAGCGATTGAGAAAAAGTGTAAAGTAGAGAAAGATTTTACATATAATGAAAACAATTTATTAGTGAACTGTACTTCATGCTGTTTGATTTTTGCAATATATGTCATTTTATAACAAACATTAACTTTGCATCTTGATAAGCCTTCACTGTTGTGTTTTCCAGCTCGTCTGCCTGTTCCTGTCATCTCTAGAAACTCTTCACAAATCTCTTCAGTCTCATATTGTTCAGTGTTGTGTTCAGTGCTGAATGTGTCACATGTGAGTCTCTCCTGGTATAAAGGAAACAGTTTATTGTCCAGCATCAGTGTGTCTGATCTCAACATCAGACTCTCTCTTCATCTGGAGTGTCTGAATGATTCTTACACATGTGTGCTGAACAATCCCATCACAAACCAAACACAACATCTCACAACTGAAGACTGTCACATGTGTTCAGGTACAACAGCTGTGATTATTGTTCACTGATGTGATCTAGAATCAGATTCAGTTACAGTAAAGACTTTTTTTATGCATTACAGACCCTTTTACCTTCAATCGTATAGTCATCATCTCTTGTGCTGCTGCTGGACTTCTGATGAGTTTAGCTGCACTTCTGATCTTCTGCATCTGCAGGAAACACACAAACACAACCCAAGATGATAAGTTTGGTAAGCTATAGCTGATGTAACAATAATGTGATTCAATGAAGAAAGCAAAGGAAACAATCATTCTGAAACATCTTTGGTGTGGTAACATGTTTTCTGTCATTATTGTTTTAACAGGTCAAGCTCGTGAAGAGATCACTTACACAGATCCGACCTTCTGCAAACGAAAAGCACCTAATGCGGTAAGATCATAAATTACATACACTTTAATTATGGTTTAAAAAACAGCCCAATTTTGAATTTTTTTTTACACAATACCCCTTTATTTTGGATGAATAAAAACATATTCTTAACTATATATGCGATATTATCTACATCAGTATTGTCACCAAACTTTAAAAACCCAAGATTTTGCCCTATTCACCTTATTCCGCCCCGCCCACTTTTAATTCTTCGCTCTTCCGCATTTTGTCATCCGACTTCTGCTTTATCAGCCGGCCGATAGAAAACAATGATGTAGGAGCATGCTCATAATGTGCCTAAAAACACTTTGGTTAATATTTTCCAATACTGTGTATTACACAGTATGAGGATGAAAAGAAGAAGTGGCCTGATATATCATCTTAAGATATATTTAAATATTTCGTATTTTCTCTCGGAGTTGACGAGGCGTAGGCTACTATAGCCTACCTGCACAGTGGGAAAGTCGAGTGTTTATATTATATATCACATACACCACGAATTCGTGTTTTTAAAAGCATTCACTCTGCCTGGGTCCTTACAATTATTAACGGGAAAAGACGGTTGGTTGCTCTTTATCGCAGGACATCACAGAACTTTTCACAGAACAGAAGGTGGCGCTGCGCAATTTATGCTTCGGACACTCGCTTTTCACTTAGAAGAAGAGAGCCAGTATTTACGCGCTTCAATTTTTGTTAACTGGTAAACAAAATATGGATTTATCAAACTCCAGCAGCTCCACATTGATTTTGCCTGGATTCATCATCTTCGACGTGTGCTTGCAAGAGCGTTTTGTGCTTGAGCGCCACCAAGTTGTGTTTTCTGTCATTTCAGCAGCTCCAGGCACGTGATCAAAAGCGACAATTTTATTTGTCAGGCAGTTTTTAACGCGGCGCGTCAAACCAAAAAAACGAACCTGAGGCGTTTATAAAAAAATGACGCTTTTACGCCTGCCGTTTTTCGCGTCGGTGTGCACGCTCACATTGGCGCCCTTTGTTTAGTCGCGAGGCGTTAAACGCTGGCGATTATCGTCCCGGTGTGTACAGGCCTTTAGTGTTATGAACTGAGCCTCCATCCGAGCTGCAGCATCCATCACAACTTTTAAAAAACTACGCAAATACCTGTTCCGCATTTATCTGACTAACCAATAACTGTCTCATGTTTTTATATGTATTAAATAAATTTAAAAAATTTTGTTCAGTAGTGTTGACAAAATGGTAAATGCTCTCCCACTTGTAAGTCGCTTTGGATAACAGCGTCTGTCAAATGAATGTAAATGTAATGAATAAAAGTTTGCTATTATTAAGTTTTAACTGCTAAATACATATGAAAGTGCTTACAGCTACATTTTAACTGCTGCTAATGTTATACTATTATTTACATATGGTTTATTTAGTTGTGCTAAATGTTTTATTAATATTATTTTCCTAAATTTAGTGCCCATAAATTCCTGTCTTTGAACGATTTATATTAGTTATTGTAGTCAAGTAGGTAGGTACATTTTCCAGGAGAAATGGCACAGTCCTCATCCACATTCAGCTCTGGTGCGTAGATTATGGTCAAAAGACAAATGATTTGTATATTTTTAGCCGTTTGTACCAGCTATTATTTTAACTAACTGCACACATTAAGCTTATACCTGGGTTCCATAATAAATATTGAATAGCCAGTCAAAACGGCAAACTCGTCTTACTTGCAATACGACCGTTATTAGATGGCAGAAAGATGGCAGCGCCCACATTCACGCGCAAAATAAGGTGAATAGGCCCTGATGAAAAGCTACTGAATACGCCTTGTGGACAAAAGGTGAAAAGACCAGATTGTAATACCTACTTGAGGCCTTTTATTAAAGCGGAAATAAACTATTCAATCAAATGTACATTATTTAGTAAACTTACTTAAATAAAACAACATGTAACCGATTCGATACATGTTACCATTTAAGAAAAAACATGAATGTTTGTTATTGTTTTTGGAGCAAAGCCGCCGCCATCTTGCAGTGCCGCGGCATGTGACGTCACTGGGTTGGTTAGCTACATTGAACAGTAAAGGAAAAACAAGCATTTTCTTGTATACTTTTGGAATAAGGACTTGTTTTGATGGAGGAAGATAAACTAGAACAAGCTGATGAGCACGTGATCAGTCCTATTGCTTATTGAACTTGGACTACATGAAATTTTGTGTTTATAAATTGATGCAAACAAGAAAACACACTTGCAGTGAGCAGATTATATTAAGTGCATGATTGTAACATCATGCCCAGATCATATGTAATGTTCAGCTGTCGGAGCTGCAAAAAAAATCTTTTCTTTCATGTTGTTCATTCTCTCCCTTGCTTACTTCAGCTTAATCCTTCCAGTAACATGGCTTTTTAAACTATCTGTATTGTTTAGCGTGCTGACAAAATGTTTTATGCCGTCATACTTTTAAGTCTCTTTGGATAAAAGCATCTGCCCAATAAATAAATGTAAATGTATTGATGCAATCGGTCACAATGACACTTCACAATAAAAGATCAAAATCAGAAGAGCTCCCTCTGGCCCCCCGCTTGGGTGCCGCTGCTAGCGTTAGGCTGTCTCTGTTAGCTGCTCCAACGACCGCTATTCCCTCCCTCCTATCTCTGCCTCAGGTCCACCCACCTTTTCTCTAGCCTCAGCAGCTGCCATTCTGGTACCCACCAATGCCCCGATTCTGGAACCGACCCCCGTCTCAAGCAACATCAGGACGCATGTTGTGGCAGAAATTCAGGCTGTTGGCACCGGATGCAGACCCCCTGCCAACGCCCTCATTATTATTTTTCTTTCCTCTCCATCACGTCATTCATCTCTTTCCTCAATACCATCAAAAATCTCCAAGCTAGTTCAATTAAAGGATACCTGAGCAAGATTCATTTTACCACAAGTGAATTTTTAGTGCACCCTCCCCAGCCATAGCCAGCTCCCAAGCTTCCATGCTTATCAAAGGCATCCAGAGAGCACGACCCGCCCGCCCAGACGCCAGACAACCCAGCAGTTATGATGAAATGCATTACCACCCTGCAGAGGATATCACCCCACGCACATGGCTCGTACATTGGATGCCATGTTCACTCTGGCCTTTTTTGGCTTCTCAGATGCTCAGAAATCACCACCGCTGCCAACTTTGGTCCCTCAGTTCATCCTAGCATTTCGGATTTATCAGTGCTTGATTCGGAAACCATCTCCTTTTTCATCAAGCAAAGCAAGACAGATCAGTATGGCAGTAGATGGCGATAATTCATTATTTCAATCAGTTTGTGATACACAAGAAGAAGAAGATGATGTTACAGCGCTGCTCTGAAGGTAGAATGCAATGTAGCTTTTGATCGCGCTACACTGCTACTTTCTTAAAAAAGTAATTTACTACTGGAGAAGCTACACTGTTTTAAAAGTAGTTGAGCTACCGTCAAGCTACTGAAAAAATAGTTAAGTTAGTAGTGTCACTACTTGTAGTTAGCTACTCCCCAACAGTGATAACAATACAATAATTTCTAAGCTCTGGCGGGCCACATTAAATGAGGGGGTGGGCCGGATTTGGCCCGCGGGCCTTGAGTTTGACACCTCTGGTGTAGGGGATCAAAATACCGTTCCTTGGAACACACTTCTGCGTAACCTTCCTGTGTCCATAAGGAGGCGCCATCACACTAAGAATCTACTCCAAGAGTCCTAGGTTTTTCAATTGTAATCTTCAAAATCTTTTACTCTGAAGGGTTTTTAGAAGTTGCTAATTTTGGACACTTTGGTTTGTCCCTTTATCATGGTGACCATGTCATGATTTCCACTGCACATTGACTGTATCAGAAAAGTAGGTGTCCATTCATTCAGGAATGGAGCTGGCAGCATATTTCTTCATATTTCTTCAAGATCTTCACTCCAGAGGGTCAATTTTGATTTAATGTTGCAGTGCGGTGTGCCCCTTTATTCTAGGTGCATTGGCGCCGCATTGAGATGAAAATCTTTCAACTTTTCAGAATGCTGCATGCGCACCTAATATCATGTAACAAGAACCATCCAATCAGCTTTACCTTTTGTGGACCAATATAGACAAACTCAGTGAAGATGGAGACACAGATGATCACATCATTAATAAATCTAGTAGCAGACTATTTTCAATGCATACAATCCATATATTCATTGTTAATATCTCCTTGTCTTAATGGGAAGTGCCCATACAGATGCCAGGAGAGCGCAAACTCGAGGTGCTTGGGGGAAAAAGGAGATTTTAGACGTGAATGACCCCCAAGGCTGCTTTTTAGTCCTAGTCCAGCCTTGATCCTTACTCTTGTATTAAATCACTGTATGTGGCTGTTAACATTTCACGTCTTTAAAATAGGGAGCAAATAGGGAGCAACACGGTTGCAATGCACATGCGGGGTCATGTGACAAGAACCAACCATCATATTTACGTTTTCCAGAGCAGAGAAACGTTCAACGAAGAGGAACAGATGAGCACAGCATAAATGAAAACTAGTAGCAGTTATTGCAATAGATTTTTGGTGCTAAAAATCCATTTATCCAATACCGGAATTGTCTGCTTAGCAACGACAGACGACAGGAGAATGCAAGCTCCCCAGTGCTTTAGGACAAAGCTGCACGGCTGCATTTTACACACGGTTTTAGATGCGAAATGTGAACGGCCCCTATAAGGGGACATTGACACAGAACACATTTTTCCATTCCAATGCGCTTTTCCATTGTTTTTTATGTAAACACTCATTTGACGGATGTGCATGATCATTTTTAAGATGTTGTGTCAAGTTAAAAGCTCTTCAAAGCCGCTCTTCAAAGTCAGTTCCAATGCAGTGGACCAATCAGAAGAATTTGTAGGTGGGACAAGCATTCCTGTGCACTGCGTCTCACGTTCTTAAACGCAAAGACACGTTCTATGTAAATGGCCCCTAACCCGTCTTCGACCAATGAATTTCTATTCATTTTCGAGCTTTCTAAAATTACCATGTATAATTTTGAAAGCATTAGAATTAGAAGTAGATTATTAGAAATTAGTAGAAATTGCATTACAAAAAGCCAATGTAGTACTTTATGGCGAATCACACTTAAAAATTCTTAGACCAAGAATTGTGGTTATTTAAATTGATATGTTGTTTGTCAAGACTTTTAGCTGAGGCGTGTGAAGATGTGAGAGATAAGATCAGCTAAGATCAGCAGGCCATGAGGACATTCAAGCATTGCAATAATAAAGACAATGAAAGCTTTTGAGACAAAATTTCATATTTAATTATATAACCAGTATTTTCATGACAGTAGAAAGCAGACGATCATATTGTTTAAAATTATATAATGTTATATAATCAAAGTGAAGCAAATATGTGTGTGTGTGTGTGTGTGTGTGTGTGTGTGTGTGTGTGTGTGTGTGTGTGTGTGTGTTTGTATCTGTCAGAGATGTGCAGTGGATGATGATGTCGTGTATGCAGGAGTCAAGAGAAGATGATCAATGATTGGACGTTCAGGTTACAGCAGTATTAACTTTTTAAATGTTGAGTTTTAAATGCAAGTGTCCAGACTTAAACCAGACAAAACCAGACATTCATTTTGATTGTATTGTGCTGGTGTATTTAGCAGGAATGTCTTTTTTTTCTTCAAATATATTTTTAACCCTATTAAAAATGCTGGGTTATTTTCAACCAAGTGTTAGGTCAAAAAGGACGAGCACAGCTGTTGAGTTAAATTAATAAAATAAATAGTTTATGTTTGACTAAACAATGAGTTAAAACAACCCAGCATATTTACAACCAGCAATTCTGGGTTAAAAATAACCCAACATTTGTGTGATTTGTATTAAATGTACATGATCTTTGTCTAATTGATTTTTGTTTATTGTGATCCTGAACATAAACATGTTTTTTAAAATAAAGGCCAATAATAACAGTCAATGTTAGTGTAACAGCCTACTGTAACGTTTAAATCTAATAAATCAATAAAATAGTTTGTATAAAAATCATTATTGGTTAGATGATAAGATAATTGTGGTTGATATATGGCATCTTGATAATGTGATTTTATTTTTGTAAGTTGTTTTAAATAAAAGCAAATGAGTTCAAAATTACATTATTTTAAAACTATACAATCTTCTCAACTTTAAACAGCAGTAAACACGTCATGGCACAAAGTATTTGTATAGTGTTAGTGTTAAAGTTTAAGGTTTAACAGAAAACATGCTGGACTTCAGAGTTATAAACACATTTTAAGTGTGAAAGAAGACGCCTGCAGAGCTGTGAAGACTAAACTGACCACAAACCCCGAAGTCCAAAATAAATATGAGAACTTGAGTCATGTCAGTTTTTCAGTTTATTTTTCACACACATCTTCAGTTGATCTTCATCTCACAACTGAGATGTGTGTTTTCAGATATTCGCCATTATTATTCTCATCCTTTTATTAAAGTTTCTGTGTTTTCTTTAACTGTTAAATTAGATTCAGGTTTGTGATTCGTGGTCAATGTCTCTCTGATACCTACAAACCACCAAACTCACCTTCACAAACTTAAATACATACAATTAAATGTTTGTTTAGTTCCTCATTACATTGAGTCAATGCAAATCCAAAGTCCCTGTTAACACACGTACATCTGGAATTGATGTCTGCATTGCAAAACATTGATTGCTTACAGATGTCTGTAAGATGATTATGATTTAGAATAGATTTAAGACGTTTAGCAGATGTTTTTACACAGCAGATGTTTTCCAGATTTCCAGCAGACATCTTATCTGTGCTATCTGGGATAGAGAATAAATGTATATTGTCAACTAAACTGCATAACACACTCAAAACTCAGATTATATGTTCAATACATGCAATGGACTTAAATGCAGTTCTATAAATAAAAAATGAACATACAGAAGTAGGAGAAAAAAAAGAGGAACTATATAATTATTTGTGGTAAATGTGTTGAGCATCTGTCTTCTGAGAAATGATCTCATGGAAAACTGAAGCCTTCAGCATCTCAAAGTGACACATGAAGCTGACAGATCTTATCTACTGATAAATGTGTTAATGTGTGAGAGAGCAGAGGTGACAAACAGCAGACCGTCTGAAAAACAACATACAAGTTCAACTTGTTTTATATCATTTTTACGTGGATTTGACAGTAACACTGAAGCCAACTACAGCATATGCCATTAATAGAACCCTGAATGAATAATCAAATAAAAATATACAATATTGTATGCTTCACCAAATTATGTCCTATATATTCCTGAATATCAGATGAAATGTATTATGGACAGTGGCTGTGGGTTTTGAAAAAGCATAAACAAGATTAGATGAATATCAGGTGTAAATCATTCCTTCTATAGCCTTCCAACATTAAGTGGACTAGAGAGCTGACTGTACAAGCTTTTTAGGCCTAAATCTATGAGGTTCCATTTGTGCCAAAAATGACACATATATACACGAATAACAAAAACAAATAAAACATAGACAGTATCAGTATCAGTAGACATTAGACAGTAACATAGACAATTGTATTGTACAATGCAGTCAACACATTTTTGGTACAAATGGAACCTCAAATAGGCCCAGCAGTGATGGCTTTATTTCATCAGGCCGCTATAAGGATGGATTTAGCCATCGTCCCCTCACCAAGGCCTATAGACCATTTTTAGAGAGTATCAGTATGATGACCCTGCTGATGTTGACTTTTTGTCATCCTTGCTCAAAACCCAATTGAAAATTTGATGGATTAATAATGGTTATAATAAAAATTGTGTTGGTTTTAATGTAAACTATAATGGTGTCTACTGTTATGTGATGGATTTCACTGGTGGGATGCTATCTGGCTGATGGAAACCAGTAGACAACTAAATTGCTAAACTAAACTACTGGAATAATGCAATTTTAAGTCATTTTAAAGGGAGCGTAATGGAAAGAGCTAATGGTTCAGAAAGATATTTTAATGGAAACCATTAGGATTTCTGAGATGGTTTCTATTTGCAGGGATCACTGTCTGGTTTGGGAGGCAGGGAGAAAGGCTCCTCAAAGAAACAATGCAACCTATGTTTATTCTCTCTGTCAAAAACAAAAAAGAACGTTGTTAAATAAATATAATTTATTATAGCCTAATAATAATTAGTTTCACCCACAATTTATCTCTTTCTTTTATGTTTTTTATGAAAAGTTTGTATTTCTTGAGAAAATCTTTGTTTTTACTGTATGCCATCTTGTTTGTAATATGTTTTCTATAAATAAAAAATGTCCTTAAAGGAGATGGCTGACCTCGATCGGTTTCTGGCTCATAGGATGGAGAAACACCTCAGGAGAATCGTTCATCCAGTCCATTAACACGTTGTTTAACAAAACAGGTTTGTGTATTATATTGTCATTTGGTGTACTTGCGTGGAAATAAGATCACTACCGGCTGCGAAATCTCCGTCTCTTGCACTTCTGTAAACCGAGTTTACATGAGAAAAATGGACACGGCGCATGTCACAAGTATGACGGACTATACCTCGTGTTGTGATTGGGTTGGGGGAGGGGTTACTTAGGTTTAGGGGTTTAGTTGAGGGAGGGGTTAACTTAGTCCTGTTTTGTATGGAGGTAGGAAAATATGACGAATGGTTTTTATGGTTAATGGTTTTAAAAAAACACTGCTTTTGCGTGAATAAATGAATGCATTAGCTTTATTTACCAATTGATTTTGATGTACCATATTGTTCTAAAAATTGTGAGTAACGTTATTTTTATTTTAGTGGTTTTTTTTACAATTTACTGCGTTCTTTTCTGCATTGGAAACTGGTCTTTTATTGCTGGATTATTTAATAATTTCTTATCTTTTGTTATTATTTTATTACTTTGTCTTGAATCGTTGCATATTGCCTATTGATATTGTTTGGATGTTATATTTATAAAAAAGTGTTTGCAATATTACCATCTCCTGTTACATGTAAATAAAAAAGTGATAATAAACTTATAGTCAATGTTCATTGAAAATTGTTTGTTTAAAAACTATTGATGTTATTTTTTTAAGAAATCTCTTTTAAGTTGCATGTGGGCATCCATATTTATTTCTTATAGGGCCCTAATTTCACATCTGCTTTTTTCCTAATATACACTTTTTGTATATAAAAAAGGTTCTTCCGCTGGAATCGTCCTATTTCTAACAGTGACATAAAACCTTTTCTACCTCTGCAGAATCTGTGGTGTCACCTACTGGTTAACTATGGAAACACACTCTTTTTTATTCTGGAAGTGGATTGGTATATGGGTTAGCCAAAGAATAATTTTTTTAGAGGTGGATTTAATGTTTGGCTACACATTGCAATATGTCACAGAAGTCTAAAATGCAAAAAGTGCAATTTTCCTTATATTCAGATGATACTGCAATGGTGAGTCTTTTATAGGCTACTGATGCGAGACGGCAAATCTCTTGGTGTCTAATGATTTGAGAAACTGGGCGGCACAATGATTAGTTGCAACTAATTGTTTGCAAAATAAACTTTTTTGTTTACATAATTTATGTGTGTGTACTGTGTATAATAATTATGTATATGTAAATACACACATGCACACACATATATATATATAGCCTATACACATGTAAATATTTTCTAACTATATACATGCATGTTCTTTTTCATGTCCACGATAAAATCCTTCTATAATGTTTACATCTAGTGGTCAATCATTTATTCATTGTTTTTTTCTTATATTGTGTATGTTTCTTTTGTGTATATTATTATTATCTGATGCCTGTGAACATGCTGAAAACTCACTTTCCCTACAATGAAACATACATGCAATTATCAGTAAAAATATATCATATAAAAGTCATGTTCAAAAGATATTTGCACTAACAAGACATTAGTTTCTTCATTAGTTTTTTCTTCATCGCACAAAACTGACCATTTCGTTTTTTTCTGTCATATCTGAAACTCGTCTGTAAGGAGGTGTGATCACGACTCTCAGCATCTCATTATTATATCGCCTCTGTTCTTTCTGTTCGGTTTGTTATTTGAATCTGTTCTGAGAACTATTGAACAACATGTCTGCTGTGATTTTGTTCTGTTTCTGCTTGTGGAGTCCATTTGGTAAGTTGTTTCTTCACTTTTTTTGGTCTGTTGAATGATTTTATGTGTTATATGTGATGATGATCACATATCATTCTGAACTTCTTCAATAACTACATTTCACTTGAAATCCTAAGTATAAATATTTGATAATTTACAGATCTGTTTGTTCTTCAATTAATCCATTATATAATATATAATCCATTGTAATATTGATCAAGGTTTAGAGGCATACATAGATGGCCACCGAGTGAACAGACTTGTGTAATTCTGTGTATTTTCAGGTGTATTTTGTGAGTTTGTGTCAGTGACTGAAGGAGATTCTGTGACTCTACACATGAATCTCACTGAACAGCAGATGGAGGATGAAATCTCCTGGAAGTTTGGAGCTCAAGACATCACAATAGCTGAAACAGAAAAAAAGGGCAAATACGCCAGTTTACTTGGAGAAAGAGCTGAAGGAAGATTCAGAGACAGACTGAAGTTAAACTTGAACACAGGATCTCTTACCATCAGCAACATCAGAACTGAACATTCTGGACTTTATAAAGTCATCAACACAAACACGGAGAAACAACTCAATATATTCAACATTACTGTATATGGTGAGTAAACTAATGGCTTAATATCTTTCATAAATTTCTGTCAAGTATTAGAACTATTATGAAAGTAGAGAAAGATTTAACATATAATGAAAACAAGGTTTATTAGTGAACTGTACTTCATGCTGTTTGATAAACACAATATATGTCATTTCTAATAAAAATTAACTTGGCATGTTGATAAACCTTTTTTCTTCACTGTTGTGTTTTCAGCTCATCTGTCTGTTCCTGTCATCATCAGAAACTCTTCACAAATCTCTTCATCATCTTCATCTAAATGTTCAGTGTTGTGTTCAGTGTTGAATGTGTCACATGTGAGTCTCTCCTGGTATAAAGGAAACAGTTTATTGTCCAGCATCAGTGTGTCTGAACACTGTGACATCAGCATCATCCCTCTTCATCTGGAGTGTCTGAATGATTCTTACACATGTGTGGTCAACAGTTCAATCACAAACCAAACACAACATCTCACAACTGATGTCTGTCACATGTGTTCAGGTGAGACAGCTGTGATTATTGGTGTTTATTCACAAATTGCATAATAAATGGACAGAATCAATAAACTTTACCAAAGTCGTCCACACACTTGACTTGTTTTCACTATCAGGTTAAACAATTGTGATGAATCCTAATTTAGTTTTATTGTTGCAGATTTCTCAGAAGACTACATCTGTGAGTGCACTTTTACTGAAGCTGTGATCCGATTGGTCGTCTCTGCTCTGGTGGGTGTGGCTACTGTTGCTGTTCTGCTTTATGATGTCAGATCCAGAAGAAATGAACAGAAGAAGAAGAGATCAGAACAGACGACAACAATATCAGAGACTCAGTTAAACTGAATCAGCTGAATTTGATCAGTTCTGATTCTGCTTATCAGTTTCCAGTGTGAATTTCAAAGTGTTAAAGATAAAGTCAAACATTACGTATCAAAATGTATAGTCATATAGCATTTTCATTGACTAAAACAATAGCTTAAGAGCTGTGTTTTGAAGAGAAAAAATAACATTCAGTTTTAACACAAACCAAATATTGATTGTAAATGAACAGTTTAAGGTAGAAAAACACAATTTTAGCCAAGGTGCGTACTATAAAAAGATAAAAATTCACTAAAATACTTGTTTTCCTATAATATATTCTTTGTCTGTGTGGTTTTTAACTTTAAAATCATCACAGCGTTGCATCTGATGGGCGGTCCATTAAAAAAGAGGAAATTCGTGCAGTCACACCGTTGAGCTCTTTTACACTTCAGCATGTCCACTTTATTTCCAAACTCTCATTAAAGGTTTAAAGAGGGCATTTTGATCACATTTTTGGATTTGTGTTGAAGAACATGTCTGCTGTCATTCTCTTCTGTTTCTGGAGTCTGTTTGGTAAGTTATGCATGCTTTTTATTTCTTCAGATTTGTCAGTCAGGGATGGTTTTATGATTCAATTATTATTTGATCTTAATAAATAAATACATTTAAATACATTTCAATAAATACATTTCAATAAATACATTTCCAATAAATACATTTCAATAAATACATTTCCAATAAATACATTTCCAATAAATACATTTCACTTGGAATCTTATTTGAACCTACAGATCAATTTATTCTGTTTATATCATCATTCATTGGTACATTAATATCAATCGTGTGTGCGCGTTCATTTATAATCCCACGACAGACAGTTATTGCAAATTAAGGGTGAATTATGTTAAACTTTTGTACTTTTTGTCATTTTAACCAATTGTTTTTTCAGGTGTGTTTAGTTGTGAGTCTGTGTCAGTGACTGAAGGAGATTCTGTGACTCTGTCTGTGGATGTCTCTAAAATAAAAGAGGGAATCTCCTGGAAGTTTGGAGCTCAAGATATTGTCATAGCTGAGATCAATGAAGACAAGAACATCAGTTTATATGAAGAGAGAGCTGACGGAAGATTCAGAGACAGACTGAAACTGGATCAAACTGGATCTCTTACCATCAGCAACATCACAAACACACATTCTGGACTTTATAAAGTCATCAACACAAACACAGAGAAACAACTCAATATATTCAACATTACTGTCTATGGTGAGTAGAAGTGGTGAAATATATTTAATACATGCATTCTTGAAAGTGTTAAAACGGATCGGAATTTTAATAGATTAATTTTAATGGCATTGGTATTTTGTGATGAAATCCATATTCATTTGTGAATACATTTTATTATATATCCTATAAATTAACGTTTGTTTCTCGGATGCATGCGTTTTATTTTAATATAATCTCACCATGATATTTTGATTCTCAGTTGTATTGGGTTTTGTCTGAGTATTAGGATCTGAATTCAAGCTCTTGTCTTGTTTTGTTGTTTTTATGTAACTGTATTAGTTATGTGCTTCTCTGTGTTGGGCCTGTTTCAGAAAGGAGGTTTAGTGAAAACTGAGTTATGTCAAACCAAAGAAAGCCAGTTTCTAAAAGAGAGGTAACTTATACACTGTAAAAAATGTAACTTCAAATTGTTCTCCCAACAAAGAAAATAAAGTAACTTGAACAAAGATTTTTCAGTAGAAGTTGAATTATGTATTATTTTGAGTATAGTGAACACAATTTGCATAAATGTTGTAATAAAAAATATTATTTTGTTGACTGTACTTAGACATTTAAGTATTTGCCCAAAGCGCGTCAAGAAGTTTGAACAACTTGTCAACAAAAAATTCTAGTGATCGAAAGTTACCAGCATGCATTTTTATTTAAGATGAATTAGATATCAAAATCCATCTTTACATCAATAACATCAGCCATCATGGTTTTAAAATCAGAGCAAATTCTTTCTCTTCGATTTTCTCACAAATTATAATAGAGTGTATAAATAGCATATAAATAAAGAAATTATTTAAAACCTTGTCTTGTGTTAGTCTGCATCACACTTGTACATTTCCATTGTGTTTGCTTTGTATACTGTAGTTATGTTTTCTGTTGCGATCACATTATGGTGTCTGCTGCAGTCTAGCACTTTCTCTTTAGTTCCTCATTTATTATTCTTTTTTTATTTGACTTTCATTTTCCTTCAGTCCTGTTTGCTGTCCTGTATACTTCATCTGTTGTAGACCCAGTTCTGTTTTTCAATAAAGCACTTTTAAAATATTGACTGACCTTCTTATTTACCGTAAACATATTTCATGTTTTTCAGCTCGCCTCCCTGTTCCTTTCATCTCCAGAAACTCTTCTTCAGTCTCATATTGTTCAGTGTTGTGTTCAGTGTTGTGTTCAGTGTTGAATGTGACACATGTGAGTCTCTCCTGGTATAAAGGAAACAGTTTATTGTCCAGCATCAGTGTGTCTGATCTCAACATCAGACTCTCTCTTCATCTGGAGGTGGAATATCAGGATACAAACACATACACATGTGTGATCAACAATCCCCTCACAAACCAAACACAACAACTCAACATCACTGATGTCTGTCAGTGTTCAGGTGAGACTCATGATGTTTGTGTTTATTCACAGATCTGATCTATGATCTGATTCAGTTCCAGTAATGTCTCTTATTCTTCACTTCAGGTCTCTCCATCACTCATGTGGTTGTGATGTGTTGTGTTGTTGTAGTTGTATTTCTGATGATTGTAACTGCACTTCTCATCTTCTGCATCTGCAGAAAACACACAAACACAAAACAACAAGGTAAATGTGAACATGGTTATTTATTTTTCTTTATTTATTCAGTTGTGTGAAAAACCTTAAAGATAGTTTTCCTGTAGCTCAGTGGTTGCAGCGCTAGCAACGCCAAGATCGTGGGTTCAATCCCAGGATTGCGCATACTAAGAAACAAAATGAATAATATAATGCAATGTAAGTCGCTTTGGATAAAAGCATCTGCCAAATGCATACATGTAAAATGTAAATCCTAAACAATCCTGCACTGAAAAAATAAATTTTTGATTGTAGTCAGCTAAACTTCATTTAGTAAATTAATCCAATTGTTTTGTCCAATCTAGTTGATTTTTACTTAATTATGTAAGTTATCTCAACTTTTGGCAGTCAGTACAACTCAAAAAATCCAATGCAAAAAAGAAACTTTTAGAGTTTTAGATTTTTTACAGTGCTGTTTTATGTGATTTATTAAATCAGATCAGACCGGTGAAGAGGAGATCACATATGCAGATACAACATTCTGTAAAAGACAAACACATAAAGCGGTAAGATCATGTCATGTTTTTCTCTAGCATTTCTGTTTTATATCAAATGTCTGCATGTTTATGTAATGGTTGAATTTTGACATGTGACTTCTCTGTATATACAGTATATAAAGTTAGGACACCCTATTGAATTTTATGGTTATCAGGACATAATAAAAAAATCATCTGGTCCATGGCAGGCCTTAAAATTAGGTAAATACAACACAAAACATATTAACATGTCATTACTTATTTTTACAAAAATGTGGCAAACATGGAAAAGTCATGGGTGACAAAGTAAGGACATTGATTTTGATTTAATTACTTTTCGCAGCAATAACCTGAAGTAATCTTTTTCTGTTGTCTGTATACTCACTCCTCTTTAGTGCTAAAGTTCATTGATGTTTGTGAGCATTTGCCACAACATTTCAGTCGAGATGACATGTGGTCTTCACTGGGCTTGACTGGGCCATTATTCTTTTCTTTTTTAACCATTTTGTTGTAGATTATTATTACACACATAGAGAACTTTAGAGGAATAACTCAGTGACTGCAAGGTGCCTATAGGTTCTGTGGCAACAAAACAAGCCAAAAATCGTCCCTCCTCCACCAAGTCTTGCACTTGTGAATAATGTTCCTTACTGTCGAACGATGGACCTCACAAATGTCCGTATTAATACTTCCAAGTGTGATGGCAGCAAGAATTACTTGTGTAAGTTTATTGCTGATGTGTTTCCTGCTTGGCATTGTGTTAACACACACATGAACGCACAAACTTCTGCTTATATAAAGACGCTCACATCAGTCAATCAAAAGCATTTGATTAGAAGTTCCTGACTACTACTTTGTCACCCATGACTTTTCCATTTTGGCCTATTTTTTGTTAAATATAGGCTATAATAATAATAACACAGTGTAATATGTCATGTGGTGTCGTTCATCTGAGGTTGTATATGCCTAATTTTAAGGTATGAACCAGAAGATTTTTTATTATTATGTTGTGATATGGAAACCCAGAAAATTCAATAGGGTGTCCTTACTTTTCACATGACTGTATATATATGTTTGTATCTGTCAGACATTTGCGGTGGAAGATGATGTTGTGTATGCAGGAGTCATGAGAAGATGAACAAACTCACTGTGAATGGACGTTCAGATTACAGTAACTGTGTCTGTTTAATACACACGCTTAACTTTTTCAAGTGTATTAAATATCATGAAATGCAATGATGCAATACAAACAAATGAATCGTTGCATGTCTGCATTGCGAATATAATCTTTTTCCTGCTGTCTTGACATGAAGTGCTGAAATATGAGCGCACAATAGATATGAAAAGAGAATCGTTTCTTACTTTGACAAATGCTTCATTCAGATTCTAACATTATATGGTTTTAGCTGTTTATAGTATATTCAGTGATATGTGCAATAGATACATAAAACAGCATGTTTTCTTTTTCAAAATATAAAATAAACTAAATAATTAAATAACTGCATGTATATCAATGAGTGTGATGGATGGATGAAATAAAAAAAATTAAAACACATGAACACATGTAACTGAATATAAAGTGTAATAAAATATAAAACTTATGCTTCATGTGCTTTATTGTTTAGCATTAAGGGAATTATTCACACATCAACTGTATAATAATAACACAAAATTTAATAGTAACCACCCACAAGGAAAACAGTTTAGAAAGCAGAACTGAGTTCTCGAGTTATAACATTTATTTTTATTTTCATGTTTGTGGTCTGTTTAGTGTTCAGTTTCTTTTTTCCTTGTTACACACTGAATGTTTTTATCAGATAAAGTCCAGCAAGATTCATGTATATTTATTAAATCTTATCTGTCATGATGTGTTTAAAACGGTTTAAACTTTAGTAGATAGTTTTAAGCTTGATCAAGTCCCTCAAAGTTAAGTTTGTGAGATCAAGTGAATTAAGGGCTGTATGTACATGACGAATGAAGACTTTCTCTATAATTCTGAAAGAAGAGATGAATTATATTGTTGTTCATTTTTTCATAAAAATGCGACTGTCCACTTTCTCTTTATTCACTAACTCGTGTCACTGCAGAAGTGAACTGAATACACATCTGAACACTGACGCCATCTATCGGAATTAGTTTCTATAGCATCAAATCTGTCATTTTCACCAAAATCTAAACTTAAATGCATAGATATACATTTAAAAGCTTTAATATTTATTTTTTATTATTGATGAAAACAACCAATGTAACATATAGCATATAGGCCTACCAATACAATAAAATATTACATTAACTGAGGTCAGAAGACTTAAATATATTATAATAATATATCAACAATGCTTTTTAGTTTCTTAACAATTTTAAAGAGTTACCAACATCATGAAAAAAGGAGAAGAATTTAAACATTTTTATGAAAATAAAATTTTGCCATCAGTAAAAATAATTAACAATATATTCCAAACATTTAAAATTATTGTTTTCATACCATATGAAGGCATCTTTAATGTAAATTTGTATTTAATTTAAACCACATTGAAACTAAATTAAGCCAAATCCAACTATAATCTTTGGATGCTCGGCGGTCTTTCTTCCGTGTTAAATATACTACATGTGTGACGTCACTTCCGTAATTTCCTTTTCTTGCTCATTTAGTGTCTGTGTGTGTTCGTGTAGATAATACGTCATCATGTGTAAACTGTATTTACATTATTTGTAAAGCTTAAGCCTGCTTTGCTAAATATATATATTGAATTGTTATACAGGTAAAAATAATCTGAT
The DNA here is from genome assembly GCA_026939265.1 of Oreonectes daqikongensis. Taxonomy (NCBI): domain Eukaryota; kingdom Metazoa; phylum Chordata; class Actinopteri; order Cypriniformes; family Nemacheilidae; genus Oreonectes; species Oreonectes daqikongensis. The sequence continues at coordinate 626,759 of JAOTQM010000145.1, forward strand.
GTTACAAATGCGTAAATAATCGTTTCACATTAAATCAATAATATTGTGTCAGTTTAGGACATGAAATGAAATGATCACATTTATGATCATGCTTATATATAAAATCAGCACACTTGCAAATTCTAGTCGAAAGGTGAGAACGATAAAATGTAAACATTTTTTATTTATTTTTCTTTTTTTAATTATAACATAATTCCCATAATTCCGATGAGTTTATTAATATTCTAAAATAAGGAAAAAATGAACACACAGGTGAGTGTCCCAAAACATTTGCTAGTTTCCAGTTAAACCAATACAATTCCCATTAAGACCATTGCAGCTCCTGCCATTTGAAAAGTAAACTTTACACTAAAACATTTCTTGGTCATTTGTGGTGAGACCCCTAAACTTGAGATCCCGTGCTTGTAACACTATTTTTCATAAATAATTATAAATGTAATTTATAAATGATTGATGACATAGACATTAATGCATAGCCACCTGTGGTGAGAGAAATTAAAAGTGTGAAACTCACTGTATTACATACAGTACTTATGACTGCTGGACCTATTTAAACTGCATTTGTCATTAACACAGATGATTATGATTTCAGTGTAAAGTCTAAGGGATGAACCTGTGTGTTAATATATATTAAAACACTTTATTTTGTGTGGAGAAAATACCATCTCCTTGCTATTAAATACAAAAAAAAAGAGAATTAAACGTTCATTTAGCCTATCAGTTATATAGTAACTGCATGTAAAATGTAAAAAATATCTAGTTATTTTCAATTAAACGTTTTGCAAGAGATCTCTACTTGTGCATCATTTCAAGTATTCCTAATGTTTAATAAAGTTTTAAAATTAGTCATAAATTCGTAAAGCAGCGGTAAAAAAACCCCACATTGGTGTCATTTGATAGCCGACTATGAAAACAAGTCTTTGGCCTGGATTTCCACTGTAAGAGGTTTATTGTGAACAGCAGGGGGAGCTGTGATGGGGATGTCAGTATAAAAACACTGGACTTTAAATGAGATGTTATTTTATTATGAACCCTGTTCAGAGTTTTCAATATTGTCAGAGCAAGATTAATATTTTTGTGTTTGTCTGAATTATGGAAAGTTATTTGACACAATTGGAGAAAATGTCTGAATGTTCTGTTCTGTTGGGGTCTTAACCTCTAGTGACAATTTTAACTAACTATTATATAAAGAAATAATAGTTTCAATACCACATCAATGACTTGCATACCTTTTTATTTTAACTTTGAGAAACTATTCTTGCACTGCAGACGTGACACAGAAGCTGTGTGTGAAGAAATGTATTTAAAGTGTGTTTAATAAATAATGTTATGAGATTAATGTCATACATTAAATAACTATATTGTGTCTAGAAATTGACATTTTATATTAATGTTTTGGTTATTGAACTGTTGTTAAATAATCACATTTGCAAACATGCTGATATTTAAAATAATAAAAAATATTTTTGATTTTAGAGATATTTGATTCATTTAAGAGGCATTATGATGCGTTCCACCCGTTAAACATCTACAGGAAATGAAAGATGACTAAAACCAGAAGTGATGATCAGACTCGAGTCAGTTGTGCACAAGTTAGTGAAGGAACATATTCATTTATCAGAGCGTTCATGAGTGTCACGATCCATTTATAACATTTCTGATCTGTGAGGTGTTGAGAAAAATGTCTGATGTGATTTTCTTCTGTTTGTGCTTCTGGAGGCTGTTTGGTAAGTTATAGTTCATTTTCAACACAGAATTAAACTGATAAAGATTTTACATGCGCTGTTAATGTCACATAAATGATGTGCACAAAAATCGATATATTTTTTAGATTTTGTGAGATTTGTTTGATTGATTCATCTGTGGATCTGATGACTCTTAGACACACACACACACACACACACACACACACACACACACACACACACACACACACACACACACACACATATAGTGAATCTATTTTCAAGAGTTTCGGTTTCTTAACTTTAGATGGTGTAACAACCAACAAAAAAAGGTCAAATGAAGTGAATGACCAGATCAGTATTGTTAAATATGAGCTCAAGAGCTTCGGTCTGGATAACTTATAGATTAAGGTTATATTGTCATTTAACAGAAGCTTGTTGCACTTACATGTGTAGACAACATCAGTCTGAGAGACCATAAGATTTGAGTAAACATCAGTAAGTGTTGTTGTGTATTTTTCAGGTGTGTTTAGTTGTGAGTTTGTGTCAGTGACTGAAGGAGAATCTGTGACTCTGTCTATGAATCTCAATGAACATCAGAGGAAAGAGGGAATCAGGTGGAAGTTTGGAGATCAAGGATATCTTATAGCTGAAATCAGCAGAGGAGACAGTAAAGTTGAGATATATAAAGACAGAGCTGATGGGAGATTCAGAGACAGACTAGAACTGGATCAAACTGGATCTCTTACCATCACTAACATCAGCATCACAGACTCTGGACTTTATGAAGTGACCAACACCATCACGACCATCAAACTCAAGATATTTAACATTACTGTCTATGGTGAGTGACTCTAATATTTATTTGATATAGTTTTTACATGTCACTTTTTATAACATTTGTTTCTCTGCTAACACATCCTTAATAACAAGGAATACTTTTAAACCTTTAGTTTCATTTTTAATATCACATATATTACTGTTTAATCTACTCTTATATAATGTTTTTAGCTCATCTGCCTGTTCCTGTCATCACCAATTCATCATCATCATCATCTTCATCATCTTCAGTGTTGTGTTCAGTGTTGAATGTGACACATGTGAGTCTCTCCTGGTATAAAGGAAACAGTTTATTGTCTAACATCAGTGTGTCTGATCTCAACATCAGACTCTCTCTTCATCTGGAGTGTCTGAATGATTCGTACACATGTGTGATCAACAATCCCATCAGCAAACAGACTCAACATCTCACAACTGATGTCTGTCACAAGTGTTCAGGTGAATCCACACATTCTCTGATCCACACAAGTTAACTTTTTCATGACTTGATGATCAAATAACACAATCTGTTTAAAAGATTATAATTCAGTTTTATTGTTGCAGATCAGTCCTCAGAAATCTTCTGTTGTTGTGGTTTTACTGAATCTGTGATCCGATTGGTCGTCTCTGCTCTGGTGGGTGTGGCTACTGTTGCTGTTCTGCTTTATGACATCAGATCCAGAAGAAATGAACAGAAGAAGAAGAGATCAGACATTCAGTTACATGACAGATGAATCTGTTATTCAATCAGATTGATATTTTGAAAAACAAATATTCTAAAAACAGAGATTTTATCCTCTTTTTATGTGTAGCGTTTCACTATTACACCACGACTGTGATGCAACGCTTCAAATGCATTATAAATATCTCTTGATAAAACTGTCTGTGAAATGCACAAATGCAAAATGTTTAAATACAGTCGTTTGATTAAAAGAATAAACAAACAGAAGTAAAGAAAGAGGAAGAACATTATCTGTGGTGAATGCGTTTGGAGTGTTTGTCTACTAAATAAAACTGAGACATGAGCTCTCAGAAAACCAAACCATAAGAACCTTAAAGTGACAAACACACTGACAGATCATATCTACTGATATAAATGTGTTCATGTGTGGGCAAGAAAATGTGAGAAACAGCATCTGAAAATGATGTTTGTGTGTCTGTAGATACATGAAAACTGTATAACACGGCAGAAATAACAAGTGTTGTGTGTTCAGCTCGAGACACATCCAGATTTTTCACCTCATCATCTACATCATGATATATGGATACATGCTACAGTTATTATAAAGAGATTTGATGTGTGTGTTAATCAAAGTTGCATTTAAATGAACAAAGTCTCATATCGATCGACTTTTTTAAACATTTGTTTTCATCTTCATATTTAATGCTGTATATTAAGTGATGTTTAAAAACATCTTGATCAGTGAACATTCCAGCTGTGTCTCCTGATGCAGATTATTGCACTGCAGCGCCATCTGGTGGTTAGATATGGAAACACATTGAAAACTAACAGAAAAATATTCAAAGCAGTTAAATGACATTACTGACACATTAAAAAATATACCAACACACACGTTTGTGTCCAGATCAGTACATTTATTTCAATAACACATGAGAATTGCAGCTGATACAGACACTGATCTGAGAACGGCTCATCTATAATAATCACATTTCATTATACAGTACCTGAAAACTGACATGCTTCTGAGCACCATCTGTCTGTGTGTGTGTGTGTGTGTGTGTATATATATACACAAATATATATTGTGCAATATGTGCATAATGTGCAAATTACGTTCATATCTGAAAAAGTATCAAATAAATCATGTCATGTCTTGACATATGAATACATTTAAATAGCTAGTGTTGCCATTATACTGATTTATGAACATCCCTTTCAATTCAGAAATCATCAAAACAAAGCATGCAGTAACAAATAAATATATACTGGAATTACATACCGTACAATACATATTCTGACAATATTAGTACCACAAAAATACCTCCATGTTCACAAGCAGTATACATTTGATATATATGCACTAATGCAGGACAACTTTCACATTTTGCTGTTTGAACAAATGGATCAGACTTCTCTCATCTGAAAATGTCAGTTTGATAAGAAATGAGATTCTGTGCACTGTGCAAACGCTTTTGAGGTTCGGTAAAGTAAAAAATTGTGCACGATTCATTTATTTCAAATGATGTTGGTATTATAAAAGACAACATCCTACTATTACTGTTGTGAGGTTTGTATGGGAATTAAAGGGATCCCTTCTGACACCTCTGAGACATCTCCAGCACCGTCTCTCTCTCTATTACCTGTGAGAAAAACAATTCACAGACAGTGTTGATGTGACAACTGCATTGTTTTAATACGTTTCTATACATGAGCAGAACGTATAGGTTCAAAATAATGTTGCATCATCATGAGACTTTGCAACAAAGACAACTGAAGAAACCACTAGAACATAAAAAGTAGTTGTTGAATGACTTGAAATAATAAACGTATAAAAAAACATCTGCATGAACTTATGTTCAAATGCAACAAAGAATAATGAAAGAATATATTTCTAAATTAACATTGTATCTTAAAATTATTCATGTATTCATTCTAGAGATGAAAGACTGTAAAAGATTTCTCACCTCGAACAGAAACTCTGAATTTCTTGTATTTGGTCTGTGTGTTGCTGATGATCTGTAGTTTATAAAGTCCAGCGTGTTTAGTGTTGATGTTTGTGATGGTGAGAGATCGGCTCTCATTCAGATGTAGTTTATCTTTAAATCTCCCATCAGCACCATCATAAAGAATCTTCTGACTTTGATCAGCTTTAGCTATGAGATTATCATCCGGTCCAAACATCCACAGCATCATCACATCTTCATCATCATCATCATCATCATCATCTGTCTGTAGTGTGACTGAATCTCCCTCCATCACTGACTCCAGTTTCTCTTCATTTCAGCACAAATATAACAAACATTAGTACATCTGACCATTAACAACCAATCACAGCGAAGGATTCGAGTAACAAACCCGATCTCACGGGAAGTCGTAAGTATTTTACGAGGTGGCTAATTCGTATGAATTCATACGTTGTGAGTCGTACAAAAACGTACGATTAAGCAAAACTGAAGGGCTACCCCAACACCTAACGAAAGCAAACGTCACCGGCGCGAATGCTAACGTCACCGGCGCGACATCTAACGTCACCGGCACGAATGCTAATGTCACCGGAGCGAATGCAAAACGTACTAAAACATACGACAGAGATCTTACAAATTCATATGAATTAGCCAAAATTAGCCACCTTATAAAATAGGCTACTTGAGATTTCGCCGTGAGGTTGCATTGTAATAACTCACCGTGTGCTATAAGCATGAATCTATTATCTGTGTTTTTCGAGCCTGTTGTGATCTGTAGATTGTACACGTCTGAATGTCCTCTGCTGATGTTTGTGATGGTCAGATCTCCGTTATGTTCGTTCAGTTTCAGTCGGTCTCTGAATCGATCGTCATTACCGTCATACACAAACACGAGACGCTCAGCTCGATTGATTTCAGCGATGGTGGTGTTTTTCTCTCCAAACGTCCACAGAACCCGATCATCTTCATTTAACTCACAGATGCCGGTGTGAAGAGTGACAGAATCACCCGCCGTGTGTTTTAATGTATTCACTACATGAAGAAAAAATACGTTATTGAACATATCAATATCTCTTAAAGAAACAGATTTGATGTACTCACACCAGACGACAACATTGAACTTCTTATATGATGTTGTGTTTCTTCTCTTGATGTGTAGCTCGTATCCTCCAGTGTCTGTGTTTTTAATGTTTGTGATGGTGAGAGATCCAGTCTGATCGTCCAGATGAAATCTGTGACTGAATTGTTCATGATTTCTGTTAAAGTTCTTATTGGTCTTTCCATCGATTTCGGCTATGACATCATCTTTAGGTCCAAATCTCCACTGGATCTTCTCATCGCTCTCTAGTTGAGAGACGCCGGTCTGTAGTTCGACAGATTCTCCTTCTGTGACCTTCAGTGCGTCCGCTTCATATCACAACAAAACACAAACAAAGATTTATGAAGCGATTGATTTGAAGTCAAAACTTACACTTATTCAAGCTTATAAAAAAGCTTCAAGCTTGATCAAATAAAATTGCATGTTTTTATATGATTCACACTGTGGGACTTCACATCAAAATATGTCCGTTTGGCTAAACACATCCGGGCTTTAACATTTTGACACTTGAGATTTTGTTTTGTTTCTCTGAAAGTCAAGTTGGGTGGGAGCTGAGCTACGAACTCTTCACAATCCAAACAACGAGAGGAAGGAATAATATGAATATTATTAATATTATCATTAATATTCAAACATTTGAGCTTCTCACCTCGAACCACGACCTTGAATCTCTTGGATTTGGTGATTTTGGTTGTGTTGGTGATCTCCAGATGATAATCTCCAGAGATTCTGATTCTGATGTCATTGATGGTGAGATCTCCAGTCTCACGGTTCAGCTGAAGTTTGTTTCTGAATCTCTCATCATCACTATAAGAAATGTTATCAGTCTTTTTATGAAAGTGAGCAATGACGGGACCTTTGGCTCCAAACCTCCAGACTATTTCATGATCTCTTTGTATGTCAGTGATTCCAGTTTTTAGCTTGGCAGAATTTCCCTCCATCACAGACACGGTCTTCATTTCATCTGTCTCACACAAACAGACAACAAACACACGTTTTATGAATTTGTGACTTAGTCTGAATTTAAGTTATAACATTAAGTAACTACACACTGCCAAAACGTAAGTACTAAATATAGATATTTTTTGTACGGTAAACCGTAATCTGACTATTATTTTTTAGGATTTTTTATTATGGCCAAAAAAAACCAATAATTCTGTACACAAACCAAACAATGTTATCAATAAATACATTTTTAACTTGCATAAACATTAATTTACACTAGCGGTCAAAAGTTTTGGGACATGTGTGTTCATTTTTTTCCTACATTTTAGAATAATAATAAACTCATCAAAATGATGAAATAAAACAAAGGGAACTATGAGAATTATGTCGTAATTTAAAAAAAGAAAAATAAATGAAAACTATATTTTATGGTCTTCAGTGTCATCAGAAATTTTTTCATGTAATTTTTTCAAGCAGCTTCTTGAGGTCTGAGATGCTTTTAAAACAATTTTAAAGGAGTTTTAATCTATTCTGAGCTCTTATTGGCTGTTCTTTCTTCTTTATTCACTCAGTTATACATTTAAGTTTGATTAAATAAAATGTTAGTTTTGTCACGAAAAAACATGCATGTTTGGAAAATTATATTAATATACTAATTTTAGATATTTAAGCAAAGACCTCACATCAAACGTTTTTTTTTTTTTAAATAATGAGAACTAATGTCCCAAAACGTTTGACTGCCAGTGTGGATAAAAATAAACATAACTAACAATAACAAAATTATTTCATCCTTTAAAAAAATGATTTTGGAAATTAATGTAGAATGATACTTATATACAAAAAAAAACAATGTACACTTGTACAAAACTTGCAATGCACAAAAACACTATCATATTTTATAAAAATGGATCTTCTATTGTATAGATTATATCAATTACCTTTGAGATTTGAGTATTTGTTGCGAAAATAAATGGCACCCAGAATTCCCAGCACAAGCAGCAGGACAGCAGCAGAAATCAGAACGATATATCCTGCGGACAGACCCGGTTCTGCTTCGGCTAAACAGAGATATTCATGACAGCTGCTTTTTATCACGGAAAATAAATGCAAATGCTGATATATCTTATCAACTTAAACTGGTTGTGGTGTTGCTAATATATGCTACGATTATTCTTCATTTAAAAGACTTGATCTTACCAACAAACACGTTGAATCTCTTGTATATGGTCTCTTTGTTGTTGGTGATCTGTAGTTGATAAACTCCTGTGTCTTTAGGTTTAAGATCTCTGATGGTTAGAGATCCAGACTCATGATTCAGATGAAGTCTGTCGCTCTCATTAAATACATAAGTGATGTTATAAGTGTTTATTCTGATTTCTGCTAGACGAACATCTGGATTCAAACGTCCAAACATCCACATCATAAGATTGTGTTTCTTGATTTCAGTCACTCCAGTGTTAAGAGTCACTGAATCTCCTTCTCTCTTGTTTTCTAGTCCAGCAAAGAGCACATCTGGAAAACATTTAACATTTGTGTGATTTTCCTGAGGGTATAAGACAAAGAAATGTAGTCACTACATCAGCCGTCTTATACTCACCCTGTACAGTAAGTGTGAACGTCGTGATGAATGTTTGATCGCTGATAATCTTTAGTTGATAAAGTCCAGAATGTTTGGTTCTGATGTCATTGATGGTTAGAGATCCAGTTTGGTTGTTCAACTGAAGTCTGTCTTCAAATATTCCTTCATCGACATCATACAGTGAGATTTCCCCAGTCGCTCCATCTATTTTAGCAATAATTGAACTTTTGTACGACCACATGAGAAAAACTTTCTGTATGTCGGTAACATTAGTGTGTAGAGAGACAGGATTTCCCTCCAGAACTGATACGGATTCACCAAACACACCTGAACACACAAACACACATTTGTGCACAAAATGTGTGCATTTAGTCATATATATATTCATATATATGCACAACATCATTTGCATACATAAGATGTTCATTAGTAAGCAGCTTGTACATTAAAAACAAAAATAATCCCATTGTACTCCATGACTAAGTGGGCTACATCATTTGATAAAGGTATTGGTTACACTAGAAAAATCTAAAGATACATCGTAAACAGTAAAAAAAAATATGAATCTTATATTTTAGAAGTAGTCAACATGTATAAGATCATCAGCTCTTGAATGAATGACGTTTGTTGAAACAGTGACACCTGTTGGCCGGATCAGGCAACATTTATAAAACTTTGACTTTAAATCGTTCATAAACATGATTTCTCATTCCAGTCTGAATGATTGCCATTTTGCTTTTATACAAATGATGACCATTATTAAATATATATTTACTTTATTTGATGTGATTTGTCTTGAATTAATATGGTTCTACTGTGTTGAGCCTTCCATACCAGATTCTTCTACCAGATGCCACTTTGTTGTATTTATTTTTTGCACTATTGTTTAAAACAATGAATGGTTACAAATAGCGGTGGAGTTAAAGCCCTCTATCGGGCAAACATTATATTGCGCATTTAAGTCTTACAACGCCACTTTATAACTAGGCCTAATCTTTATAACTGATATAAAAACTGGTTGATCTACAAATGTCTATCTAAAGAACTTGTAAAGATTTGTTACATGACTTCAGAAGACACATCGTTTCTTTCAAATGCATATTCTCTGTTAATAAAAAAGTGAAACCAAAAGTACCCATAGAAGAAGAAAAGCAGAAATGAACAAACTTACCGTTCAAATATAACAAGATGATGAAAGACATCAACAGTTCCATCATCATAATGGTATAAAAGTCCAGATGACGATATCATAAAGATACTCGGAACAGTTCGTCGTGTTCAGTCACTTCCTCACACAGCCACAGTTACGATAACATACTGACTGACAGAGACTATGACAATCCTTACAAAACTGTTTACTGAGGTTTACTGATGACTGATTTTGTTTATATTAGGTTATTAAAATAAATCACAGTGTGTTTACTCGGTTAATAAAGAGAGTTTTATTCAAGTCACCAGAAAACCTCGCTGTGCGTTTATCAGGAGAATTACGGTAAACCACTTTCCGCATTCTTGATATAATGCTGTATGCGTGTTTGGCTTTTGTGTTTTGTTTTTGTGTTTTGTATAATGAATATGTAGGATGTCTAGCCTATATGAGATTAGGTTTGTTAACTATGTGTTACTCTAAAGATGTTTATCAGATGAAAGTCATGGTGATAACATCTACTTCACCTTCAGTTATATCTTTTTCCAAATAATAAATAAATAAAACTACATGTCAATATTTTCTAGTTGATATGTCATATCAATCTCAAATGCAGCTGTTCAACCCGGGACATACTTTGACTAGGAATCATAAATGACAATGTAATCCACTTTATTTTAAACATAGAAATATGTTTTTATAAACAGTACAACGCTTCATTGCAATGATATAATTTAACAAATCTTGTGCTGTTTTTTTCCTTCACTTTTAACAGCAGAATTAAATTTGGTTTAATGTCATCTGGCAAATAGTGTTGTTGTGAATAATGTTGTTATACTGTTATTGTGCTCAAGGGGGCAGAGATGAGCTGAGACTTCAGTGTAAAAATCTCATGGCAGATTACAGTTTATTTGGAAATGTTTTGGGTTAAATGTGTTTAAAGATAAAAATGTGTTTTACTTTGTGTTAAATATAAAATCCACATCTCTGCTTGTGTTATAATAAGTGTACAAGCATCCCATTTTTTATCTGTAAAAAATATTTGTTACAGAAATTAAATTATATTACCATGTTTCTTGGAATCATCTCACCATGTCTGTGATTTCTTCACAAATAATACTTCAATGTATTGTTATTTTGTGGTTATTTTCATGTATTATACTTTTGTTTTTCATTTAAAAATTACATTAAATATAATAAATTAATTAAATTAAATGAATGTGAAAATGAATGTAGTGAAATACTTTTAACAATTACACCAAACAAGTACTTTTGTGTTATATAAACTGGATCTTTTCAACTATTATCACTAAATCTCTTGTATATGGTCTCTTTGTTATTTGAGATCTGTAGTTGATAAACTCCTGTGTCTTTAGGTTTAAGATCTATGATGGTTAGAGATCCAGACTCATGACTCAGATGAAGTCTGTCGCTCTCATTAAATACATAAGTGATGTTATAAGTGTTTATGATGATTTCTGCTAAAATAACATCTGGATTCAAACGTCAAAACATCCACATCATAAGATTGTGTTTCTTGATTTCAGTCACTCCAGTGTTAAGAGTCACTGAATCTCCTTCTCTCTTGTTTTCTAGATCAGCTAAGAACACATGTGAAATAAACATTTAACATTTAGACACAATATATGACACATATTTTTGCATATTAATCTGAAAATAATCGCCCAGTTTTTTTGATGCACACCCATAATCAAACTTACCGTTCAACCTTGACATGATGACGAACAGCAAGAGTGTCGTCATGGTGTAAACTTTGGAGAAATCCAGATGATGATGTAGGAAAAGGTATTGAACAGCTCGTTGAGTTGTCATCAGACACCAAATGCTGCGTTCCAGACACATCGGATTTCCTTTCCTCGCCTGTTAGCTCCAATCCTTCAGGATGCGAGGATGCTGTCTTTAGCGTCACCTGCTCGTGAGATAATGACTGTGTACATGCACATTGAAAATATATTTAAGTAGAGTTCGATCCACACTAAGTTAAAAACTCAGAAATGTATATTAAGTTTGTTTTTCATAAATATTAACTAGATTAATAACTACTGTGAAATAGGTCTGCATTAACAATACTATAATGCTTCCTCATTTATGCGTGTTTGAATATGATTTAACGACGATGTCAATCCAAGGCCTATTGTGTCTTCGTTTGTGGTTCAAAAAGAATTCAATGATAGCAATAAAAGAAATAAAGAATCTTCAAGTGCATACGACATAAATAATAATAAAAAAAAGTTCAAGGTCAAAGGTTTTCACATTCGTCTCACACACACCTGCTATAAGTGATGTAAGGACAGGTAACACCTTACACGCCCTCTAGTGGCGAGAATAAAATTACACAACCCCCAAAAATGTAATGGCTCCTACAGTTGTTTATATATGTATGATTGTTGTATGTATAATTGAATCTTGACGATGTTTATTTAACATTTTAAATTGGTAATAAAAATTCAGTTTATTGTATTTTGTTCAACTGTTTTGTAGTGATTTATAAAAACTTAAACAGTTCAATGATTCACTGCAATGATTTAATTGAACACATTTTGTGCTGTTAAAGTAAAAAAAACAGTTCAATACGAATAATGCTCTTTTATGGTTATTGTGCTCTAGTTTTTTCCTTTATTGTCTTTATTAAACACAAAATCAACCTTATATCTTTAATATCTTTTTATATCTTGAATCATGCTGTGTTGTTATTCATTACAGTGTATTTATTTACAGAAATGTGTGTGTTGCATGCAAAAATATACAACATTTATTCATATTAATTTAAATAAAATACACACAACTAAATGAACTTCATTGAAACATCGGCACATGACTTGTTCACTCCGAGTTATATCCGTCTCACTTCTCCTCTGGTTTTTATAACTTGGTTGGTGTTGAAATATTAAAATTCGAATAAATCCGCTATACATTACATGTGACAATGTTCTGTAATAGAATTAAAAATGCATCAAAGAAAATGCAATTTATAAAATATAAACTGATTTAATGTAATCTTATTCAGTCTCTTTCATTTTGACTGTTCACAGGATCTCTTCACGCTTTGAGGAACAAAGAACTGCATCTCACCTTGTTTCGTTTATTCATTTTAGTGTATGTCGCTGAAGGTCACAGTTTATTTTAAATACACTTTGACTATTGAGTTGTTTTCTTGAAGTCATCTGTAAATCATTGAAGAAGAAAAAGAAAAATGTTTCATCCATTTATTATTTTCTGTTTGTGCTTAAATAGTAAGTTTTTGGTAATGCATGTGTGCATTTATTTAACTTTTAGTATCATCGTGTCTGAGAATCTGCTTGTGTTTTCCAGATGTTGATACAGAAGAAGTGAAGTCGGCGATGGAAGGAGATTCTGTGACTCTTAACAGCGATATTACTGACGTACAGAGAGATGATCTCATTCTCTGGACGTTTGGAGCTCAAAACGTTCACTTGGCTAAAATCAACAGATTACAGAAGGAGATTTTTCATGACGGTGATGTTGAGAGATTCAGACACAGACTGCAGATGAACGATCGGACCGGATCTCTCACCATCACAAACATCAGCACAGATCTCTCTGGACTTTATCACATAGAAATCATCAGTGGAAATAAAGTTTCCAGCAAGAACATCACAGTTTCTGTTTACGGTATGTAAAGCATTACATTTTTCAGGGATATTATTCGTTTATTGCAAGAAATACACTGAAAAATCCTGTTAAAAAAAAACATTTTCCAGCAGCTGGGGCACCAGAAAAAATTAACGTTAAAAATAAGAATATTTAGCAGTATTCTACTGTAATTTGACTCAAAAATATGTGAAAAAACGTTATTTAAGATTGACATTTTTGCATATTAAAAAAATATTGTATTGTATTTTCCAGCTCGTCTACCCATTCCTGTCATCTTTCAATATTTCTCTCAATGTTCTTCATCATCTTCATCATTAAATTGTTCAGTGTTGTGTTCAGTGTTGAATGTGACACATGTGAGTCTCTCCTGGTATAAAGAAAACAGTTTATTGTCCAGCATCAGTGTGTCTCATGTTAATACAAGCGCGTGTCTTCATCTGGAGGTGGAATATCAAGACAACAACACATACAGTTGTGTGGTGTCCAATCCCATCACAAACCAAACACAACATCTCAACATCACTCATGTTTGTCACATCAACATCATTACAGGTATGTTACCGTGAACTCAATGTGTGATCTCTTGGAGAATTTAACGTATAATTCTGTTATCTTCCATCTCACTCTTTTCTCTAGATTACGTTCATTACTTTGGCGAACCCGAAGCAATGACCCGATTGGTCGTCGCTGTTCTGGTGGGCGTGGCTGCCGTTGCTCTGGTGGTTTATGACATCATATCTACAAGAGGAGACTAAAATCACAGATGTCAGTATTTTCTGTTTTTACTTTGTCTTTGCCACTTTGTCTTAAAGCCCAAGTGAAATGGTAAACAACAGACGTAAAAGCTTGTTTCTATGGGATGATACACATAAGTTGTCCACCGTAGACTCAATAACAAGCTGACTAATACAGCAATAGCTAACACGACATTAATGAGTGACCATAGTCTAAAAATCTGTAATATTGCGTATTAAACTAAACCATTGTGGTTTTTATAAATAAGGCTGTGCAATGTTTTGCAAGCTTGAATTAAAGATGGCGATGACAGAAGAGTCAACATATGGCATGTACATACAAAACATGCGTTCTAGGAATAAATAAAAGATGCAATTCATTGTGTTCATGAGGTGTTTAAATATGACTTATTATTGCTCATCATATTCGCCGACTATGTCAAAAGAAAAGTGTTAAGTGCATTTAGACAATGAACAGTATCTTCAACAAGCATTCTCGGTTCGTTCTCACTTTCCTTTTTTTTATCAGTTCTGGTAACATGACAGTCGCTGTATTAGAGAAGTAAAAGCTTCACGAGTTTCACTTTTTGTTTACATAAACATCAAATAAACATCATTCATCATGACACAATGGGATCATTTGGTTAAACTTTCTCTTGTTCAGTAACTCATTGTTTTAATATATCAGTCATTCGTCTGCACAGTTTTGCACTTTTGACATAAATCTGTTGTAACTTATTTACAGTTTGTCTTTCAAAACAACAAGTTGGTACGATTTATTGATCAGTAAAATACAGCTTTTTTATCGTTGTTATTCCAGCTATTGAAGATTTAAACTGGTCTCTTGAGGATTAATGTGTTTTGTCTGGTGACTGAGAGTTTAAGTAAAACCTGTTTGAGGTTTGATCTGAAAACAACAATGGCTTCATTTTTGCAGTGAATTCACAGTTTGTGAGCATGTGTTTGTAGGACTTTTTCCATCTAATAACAACCTGACAGTTCAATGAGACAAACTGGATGTTACTCCATCATCTGTGATTATATTAACAAGTTTGAACTAGTCATAGAAACACTTTTGTTTGTTAAAATGTGCTGGAAATGTCCAAAAAGTACAGACACCAAGTTATATATTTATGTGACTTCTTAGAAGCACTTTTGGTTTTCATAAACACCAAATAAAATAACAAATCATGACACAATGGGGCCATTAAGGTAGTTTCTCTTGTTCAGGTTGAACACAACCAGAAGATCAGAGGGCTGTACTTTGACTTTAAGAGTTTAACAGGACTTAAAACTCATCCGTTTGTCCAAAAAAAATATGAAGTAAACATGTTTCAGTACGTCTGTATTTCCCCCCCAATATGCACATATTTGGACTAAACGTCCTGATAAACGGGAGCAGACGAGTAGGTTTCGTATCAATAACATGCTTGTTTATTTTGCACAAGCTGAGGTTAAACTCTTGTTTTTAAAACCTCTCATCAGTTTACTAACTGCAGTAACTTCTCGGCAGGCCAGCCAATGTTTAACTTGGCTAGCACGCTAGTTACACTGACCTAAGGTCCTCATATCTGGGTAAAATATCTGACTTTTCTTCTCAACTTATACTAGGCCTAGATGTAAAACTCCTAACACACAAAACAACTTCTGACAACTTAAGACAACATGGTAGCCACAAACGACAAGACACATGTAACACGGAACACATCCTGTTCATAACAGAAGCTGACTGACTATGCTTCCGCTTCCTATTTATACCTTTCGGTTTCCGCCCTCGCTCGTGATGTCATCACTACGCGCCTATAAATGCTTGACGACACGCTCTTGGCGTTTCTCAACAAGGGAAAAACACACGTGTAACTCCTTAGATAAGAACAAGAACAAAATAGGTTTATTAATTCTTAAACTGTGGTTTAATCAAACAATAAGAGAAGTTACGTCATATTTATATTTTGTTTTTATTTTAAGTTAGCTTATGTTTTAAATTAGCGATGCATGTACAATTGTAGGCTACAACTTTCAATCCGAAAAAGAAAACTCTTTAAAAAGTGGGTAGAAGTGGGACAAAACAACTTAAAAACACGAAAAGCATAGCCTAGGCCTACCTTATAGACAGAATGAAACGTTGTTTTTTTATTTGTATTGCAGTTGTATGTGAATGTACAATGACTGTAAAACACGAGAATCGAACTGAATAAAACGTATGGTGAACAGATTTAGATAGTTTCCCTTGTGTCACTTTGAAATTTCTGTAAACATTTTGAGGCTTTATGTAAAGCTTATAACTGTGGTCAAATAAAACCACATACTTTATATTTTACACATACTGTTTATTTGTCAAATATATTTGTCTGTTTTTAATAAAGTTAAACGATACACATCTTACAGGTGTATTTTCCGAGAAAGGCAGATTTTCCATGTCTGTTTAACTTTACTGCCATCTGCTGGACAAAATGAGAATATCTTGCTCTGCACATCAAACCCACAAAAATACACATTTAATTTGGCTATTTTATTTATTTTCAAAAGACCAAATGAAACCGACGACATTTAGAAGGATATTGGCATAGTGAGGAAATCTATATCTTTATTTCAGTTTACATGTTTATGTAAAAGGAAGTCATTGTGTATGTGTGGTTAAACAGGACAGGAAGAAGCCCTTTACCCCAACCCCAACACTGATCTGTTTGTCCGTCTATTACAACAAAACCACATTTCTTTCCAGATCTGAAGATTTTTGGCCACATCACCTTTCTTCCTGACACACTTTCATTAAACTTGCATTGCACATTTAATATTTTATACCCCATAATGCAAAATGAGTCGTGATTTACTTATATCCAAAGTTCCAAACCACAAATGATTCAGATAGTTTGCGGCCTATGCGGCTTTTATCATTGCATAAATGATAATGGCATTTGATTAATAAACGTAAAATGTTCACGTTTTACTAACAAAAATGAAAAAAGATCACGTTTGTTTGAACTCTGGGAATTGCATTGTTTTCCAGATTTAAGTCACAGATTTAAGTTTACTTAAAAATTTTTTTGATGTGAAATCATGTGTAGGCTATTATGTTGTCCCATCTAGTGAGAACAAACTTTATCATTATAGAGAATATTAGTGTCTTATAAATAATTTGCATTTATTGGGCTTTTGTTGCCTTTGTTGCTGAGATGTTTCTTCCTCAACAGGCCATTAAACGTGTTAACCACAAGTGTGTACAAATGTGCGTCTCAGACGTCATTTCTCCATCCATAATAAGGACAGATCTAGAGCTCAAAAACAATGTATCGCTGTCATTTTAATAACAAATCCATGCACACCGCAAATAAATATACACAAGTACATAGTAATAGTAATAATAGTAATAGCATAGTAAAAGCTAAAGAGCGCACAAGACGTCAGCTGCGGTTAGAAGCGCGCGCTCGTATACGCACCAAGCGTCAGTTCAAACCTTAGTGGACAGAAAACCCCCCACAAAAGCATTAGCAGCAAAGATTTCAAGACATCCGTCGGATGTTATCACTGAATTTCACATCTGAAAATGTGTTTCGAGTTTGTTCTCTGCTGTTTGTACTTTACCGGTAAGAATGCATACTGTATGTCTTTTCTGTATAGACATTTACGTTTTACCTAAAGAGACTTACAGGGAGATTAAAGCATAACCAAGTTACTAGTTTCCTATCCAGAACACTACATATTGAGAGAAAAAGAGAAGGTTATTTTTATACTTACCTCTCAAGTATTCACAGAAGAAATGTTTAATATGGCACGAGCATTGATAAATTCGTTGTTAAATGTTTTGCATTGAAGACAGGGTTTGTTTATCAGAATATATCCGTGTATAAGAGTCGTGCTATTTTTGAGAATCTTATTCTCAGTTCCTGTGAGACTGTCACCAGTTCCTCCAGTAACACCAGCACCTGAGGAAGCTATAAATGGGATTAAGGCTGTGCTTAGGAATATGAAATATATATATTTTTTTCTGCAGTTCGTTTCCTATCAGAATAACCAGAATTACTTTTTATTAATATGTATTAAAGGGATAGTTTATAGAAAATAAACCTCCACTTTGACATATCAAGCTTATACGTGACTTTCTTTCTGCTGCCGAACACGGAAGATATTTTGAAGAATGTTGGTTATGTTGACTTTGGTTTTGGATCCATACAGTAGAAGTGTTTTTTTTGGTTGGCCAAACATTCTTCAAAATACCATCTTTTGTGAACAACCACTGTAAGGAAAAAGTGACCCAGACTTTCAATCATAAAAGTAATTTGTTTCTTGTGTCTTATTTCTAACAATGTATTTCAGTCAAATTGCAAAAGTCATATTTATTTGTGTGTATTTAGTTTTCAAAAACTGAACTTCAGTAGTAAAAGAGCGTGCAGTGCATGTTCAGTATATTTTTAGTTCCTTATTGTGAACCACTTTCTCTTGTTTCCTCTGTCATGAGGTCTGATTTCAAAGTCTTCAACTTTCTCATTTTAATACGTGGGACAATAATAATAACGCCTGTTTTGTGTGTTTGTGTTGTTCAGGTGTGTTTGGTGTTGAAGTGAAGTCAGTGTCAGTGATGGAGGGAGAATCTGTTACTCTAAACACTGATGTTACTGAGATAAAGACAGATGTTGAGATCATGTGGAAGTATGGACCTCGACAAATTCTCATAGCTCAAGCAATTGGACATGTTCCAAGCTTCAAAACATTTGATGGTGATAATGAAAGATTCAAAGACCGACTGAAGCTGGACTATCAGACCGGAGATCTCACCATCAGAGACGTCAAAACTGAACACACTGGACTTTATAAACTACAGATCATTAGAAAAAACGTCTCATACAAAAAATATAATGTTACAATCTATGGTGAGTCGAGAAATACAGAAAGTATTTTAAATCTTATTCGCTTAGAGAGCATCACTTTTGTGAACTCTTTTGTTTGTGAAATCCTCCAGCTCGCCTGCCTGTTCCTGTCATCACCAGAGATTGTTCCAAATCATCATCATCTAAATGTTCAGTGTTGTGTTCAGTGATGAATGTGTCACATGTGAGTCTCTCCTGGTATAAAGGAAACAGTTTATTGTCCAGCAGTGTGTCTGATCTTAACAACATCAGACTCTCTCTTCATCTGGAGGTGGAATATCAGGATACAAACACATACACATGTGTGATCAACAATCACATCACAAACCAAACACAACATCTACACATCAATGATGTCTGTCATCCAAGTTCAGGTGTTTGATCTTTATTTTTGGCACATAATGCACTTTTTATTGATTCTGTACGTTGTTAAAGCTACCAAACATTTCAATTGTGTTTGCATTTTGTTTCAGCTTGTCTGCCTGTTCCTGTCATCACCAGTAACTCTTCTCAATGTTCTTCATCAAAATGTTCAGTGTTGTGTTCAGTGCTGAATGTGACACATGTGAGTCTCTCCTGGTACAATGAAAGCCGTGTTCACTCCAGCATCAGTGAGTCTGATCTCAACATCAGACTCTCTCTTCATCTGGAGGTGGAATATCAGGATATAAACACATACACATGTGTGGTAAACAATTCAGTCAGAAGTCAGACTCAACATATCAGTCCTGATGTCTGTCAGCCGTGTTCAGGTACATCAGTTGTGACATGATGGTGTTCATGTAGCTTAAATGGAAGTGTGCGCCATTAAAAATGTTAAAATAATAACGGTTTCTTTCAGACCGTGTCCACTGTTGTGGTTTTACTGAAACTGTGATCCGATTGGTCGTCTCTGCTGTGGTGGGTGTGGCTACTGTTGCTGTTCTGCTTTATGACATCGGATCCAGAAGAGATGAACAGAAGAGATTACAGACACATCCATCAAACGCTGTTGAATCTCATGCTCTTACATCAGTACTCGAGTTGCAGGAAAGTCAATGAGGAGATTATTTCTTTAGTATTATTTTAATGGAACTGCAGTGTTTGTTTGTATTAAAAGGTGTTGTTTGAATAAACATGTTTCAGTTTTCTGTCTTGACAACATTTATAGGTTATTTCTTATCAGTTGTGTTCATATCTATGGCGAATTTCATATCAATTTAATGTTAACTATTGATTTGCACTATATTCCTAATAGAATACATTATGTGAAATCATTATCAAGTATAGCAATGTTTTCTGGATCATACTTTATGAATGTAAAGTAAAAATATAAAAGTGAAAATCCATAAAATGACACAACACTCAAAAAAGACATGATTTGTTGCAAAGTAGTTCATTTATTTAAACACTTTATAAAAAACGAATGCATTTCATTAGTATTTACACTTACACGAAGAGAGAAATCAAATGTTTGTACACACAGCAGCTTACTGCAGTTCCGTCAATAACCACCAGATGGAGACTACAGAATCACTTTTTTTTAAGTGCCACACAGAATTGTCACGTTTTCACAATTTTGCTCTTCTATTAGTTAAAGTGTTGCAATACTGTGTTTGTATGTGAAAAGCAGAATTCCCAGGCCACTTCCTTAAAGCCACCAAACATCTCCTTTATCTGAAACCCCACTTCAGGTTTCACAAGCTCATGAAGTCTATTCGTTGATTCGGGTGGAGCAATAGGGAAGCGTTGTTTTTTCTTCAGTATCAGGGTTAAGAAATTCTGTTTTAGGGAAGTCTTAAAAACATTAATCACCATGAATCTGATATTGATTCTATTGAAGATGTTTTATAGCATTCATAATACATTAGACCGTGAATAACCATGTTTGAATAATTATACAAATGTCGATTTTTTTAAAAATGTATTTTAAAACCCATGGAGCTCAATGTTCACATGACTGTGAGGATATCTTCATATCAGATAAAAGCTGCAGGTGTTCTGGAAAAAAACAACAGAAACAACAAAATTAAAACCCATATTCATAAAAATAATATAAGTATGAAAATAAAACAGTTAATGTCTTAAGGAAATGTTTGAAAATATTTTAAATATTAAAGCACTAGACAAGTTAAACATTTAGACTGTTCAGAAATGAACTATTCTTATTATTTTTTTCTCAAAAAAATGTATCTCCTAGTTGAATAAATGTACATTAAGTAAATTAAATCTATAAAGAACCTTACTGCTAGCCATTGTAGAGTAGATGTTATTATTCTGATATGATCACATTTGTAAGTCTATTTACAGCAGAATGTATGGAGACAGTGCTTCATTCAGCTAGTAATGCATTAAAATAATCTATTCTTTAAGTTATTGTATAAAGAAAGTATTTTGTGCATTGTAAACACAGAAACATTGAGATATTTCAGATAACAATACCATTATAGAGACAAAACACTTTTTAGTGTTTGTCAATTACTAGTACTAAACCTTTTTAAAAACAATAAAATTTTTCTTTTACTCAATCTAATCTTTAATGTCTTCTCATACAACACACCAGCTTTGCATGAAATGCAACTGCATGTGACCTTAATAACAGTGACATTAACAGATTGAGTCATGTTTCCTTAAAAGAAAGCTCGTGCAAGAGGAAAAACAAAGGACCAAGGACTAAGCCTTGAGGCACGCCAGACTCTATCTCAATAGGTCTGTCAGCGCCTAATTTACACAAAACAAGTAGTAGTGGTTTCACAGATAGTATCTTAAGCAGGTCAGCACCTGTCCACAATTGCCATCAAGAGTCTCAATTTACCCAAGTTCCAATGTTGTGGTCCGTGAGGTCAAAAGGTCTTGTAGTACTAGTACTAGAGTTACAGTCCTAAGTGGGCACTAAAAATAACCCATTTGTTACTCTGACAACAAGTGTAATATGTACTAAAACCTGTACTAAAAAGGTATTTCTGAATTTCTCTGTGGGTAAAGAAAACACTTGAGTGTTGACATTTTCTTCTAAACTTTGTTCCATGAAAGAAGATTTGAAATATGCGAATGATGCTGTTTTCATGATTAAGATTTAAATTATTAACTACAAATTCCTGTAATCATTTACAGCTTTCTGAGATGCACTTTTATTGATTTTAATTGAATTTAACAGTTTTCTGATGATGGGTGTAAGCAAGGCCTAGGTCGTACAGGTGAGGTCAAGCCTGGTTCGGTCTGGTCCAGATCCCACAGAAGCAGCAGAGACGTACAGTGGGCGAGTAGTGTGCGCATGTGCTATTGTTGAACGCTAGTTGGCGTTGTGAGCTCTTATCGTGTCACGTTACCTGGCAGACGGAAGATTCAGCCATTAAGAGCAAGTGTCATGCGCTTCATCTCCGCTTTTAAACAGCAAAATCACCTTAAAATACCAATCTTACGTATATCTGGATTCACATAAAACTCAGTTTGTCGCTCTTCAGTCCGTTTTTAATAACTCGCTATAATTCAATGTGGGCGCGGCTCAGATACGACGGCACATATTTATACGGATATTATTAACTACAAATTTTAAACGTCTTTTTTCCACGCGAATCCTGGTTTCTTTTCAACTACACAATCAACATGAAGAATCCGTATCTGCTTGTTTTATTATTCGTTAATGGTAAGTATTACATTTGTCTGTACTTTCGATTTTATTGATCAAAACCGGAAACAGAATGCGTATTTGCATTTAAACGCGGATTCTCGCATTTTTTCAGTATCGTAACATACACACAATGACTGTTTATATATCTGTAGTACAAAGCGGGTAAAATCGTTTTGTGGGTTAATGTTGTGTGTTTATTTTTAAGCATGGCTTCAAGTTCAGGCCTTACGATAATAATTTTTGAGAAGATCGATGAATGTCATGACTAAATGACGACTGTGCGCATTATTGAGATAAACGAGCTGTATTATCGTTACGCGTCTGCATTGACAGGCCTTGTTTGTGGTTACCTGATGGCCTTATATGATGATGAAATTTATACGTTTTCCGTATTTATTTCAAGCGTTATACGTGTTACGTGTGTGTGTGTGTGTGTGTGATATATCTGAACGCTTGGTTATTATTTTAGCGTCTCTAGGCTTTTACGTTGTAAATATTAGCATTTGGCCTTATTGCCGCATGTCATATTGCAACGTCATGTTAGTGATGTAGCCTACAGTTTCAGTTTATACGCGAATATTCGCGAGCGTTTCCTCATGCACGTACACGTAGTCATGGAAGTGGTTGCATTTTATGTACTGGTGGATGTTGCGTAATTTATATATGACATTCGTGAATACATTCCATAACATTCGTACTATTATAAAGCTGTTGTACCATTCAAATATTTCCACTTTTTTACATTTTAAACATTTACAAATCGTTCCTTGTTATAATAATATAAAGGATTTTGGTAACACTTTACTTTACTTTAGCATTTATGTATACAATGTAGTTTTAATGTAATAATTATGCTTTGTAATGTGTCATGAATAATTGTAAACACATTTAATACATTAGAACACTTAGCAATTCATTGTTACACTATGCATTTTAAATTTGGTTATAATTCTTTAAAACAACATATAATGTATCACAACGCACATTATGAACAATTATAATGCATTATACATAAAGGCTTTGAGTAAAGTGTCACCAGGATTTTTTTTATTATAAATCACTCACTCTCTTTATGTATCATTTTAATATTGAATTATAACAGCAAAATGAAGACTTTTGTTTACCCTTGTAAGTTAAAAATATATAGAAAAACGAAAATTGGCCCATATAACCAACATACATGTATTAAGTGCTACACAGCCTGGAACAGCAGTCTGACAGACTTACTCTTCTGCTGTTAGTATTAACAGAATCTCTTCTACTTCCTCTTCACATAAAAAAGACTTGATTGTAACCATGAGTGGTCGTGTTAATGAACTTAAGATTTTACTCGATTATTTAGATTTTATTATAGTGTTTTTTTTTCTCAGATTTGTAAATGTTGTTTTTGGACTTGGGAGGAAATTTGACTTCTGCAGTACGTTTACATGATTCCCAATATCAGGAAATATTCGTGTTCTATTGATTACATAATCATTATTGAAATAATTCACATGTTAGTTTCATTGTTTTGGAATGGACCCATGTGTTGTGCAAAATTCATTATCTACACCTGATAGCTTGCGTGTCTGAACGGGACGAATTTAACTAGTGACATTAGCAATCTGAACCCACCAAACTGTTGAACACAAAGTAATGGTCTAGTTTTTTTAAAAACATTTTTAAGAATTTGCTGTTTTCTTGCATTAAATTCGGGAATTGCAAATGTATTTTTTACTGCAGTCTTTATAACCCTTCATTTTTAATGTTGTTTTTCATAGATCTTATGATTTGACTCTTCACAGTGGCTAAAACTTGGATGAATTTATCTTATTTTAACGTCTCTAAGAGATATTCTATTTTTCTTAAGTTCTTTGCAGTATTCTGCAACACTTTTCTCTTGTCTGCCAGGGTTAAATGTGGTTTAAACTGTGGAGAACAGCCAGAATCAATGACTCTTTTCTTTACTGTTGGAGAGAAAAGTGGCCTCGAGGGTCAGTGTCTCAAACCAGCTTCTTTTGTTGTTGTGAATGTGGTATTTGCCTCTCTGTTTCCTGGTTAGATGGTAGTTTTCTTCTTTTAAAACATGAAGCAGCATGACGGCAAGACATAAATCTCAGAGCGGTAGAATGAACGAGTTCTAGAGAATTGTTTGTGTGTGTGTGTGTGCGGTTTTCATACAAGTGTGGTATTGGTATTTATTGGTTCACAGAGGTGCTCTGAGACTGAATGTGTTCTTCTTTCCCATGTTATACCCACGACACTTTGTTTTTGATTGATGTGTTTTTGACAGCTGTTTATTGATGTCTCTTACCTGCACGTACCTGTGTAAGCTGACGTATGGCTGCAAAGCCTCAGGTTAAGTGTAATAGGTTTTGATATTTTACATTTAATGCATTTGGCAAGTGCTTCTACCCAAAGAAGCTTAAAGAGCATCTGATACAATTTGCATTGTCAAAAAATTATTGTTTAAAAATAATTTTCTTATTTTTATTAATTTCTTATCAAAGTAAATGTATTAACTAATTCAGCTCTTGATTGTCAGCTGTCAACGTCTCTTGACATTTGTCACTTCCTGATCAATTTCTTTAAACACACTTTCCACGTTGATATTCAGAATTTACAAGTATAATTTTTTTTGTTTAGGGATAAAGAAATATGGTATAGCCTAATCTGTCATAACTGCATCCGTTTTCATGCATCTATGTTATAATTCGGCGCTGTTGTGAATGATCCAATCGTAACAGTTTGTATTTACTGAATGCAATGTGCTTCCTGTTACTTTGTTCAACGCTTTTTGAATGAACCAATCAGAATCGTTTGCTTTCACCGTATGGGTTTTGCCTTTTTAGCTAATGCAGGGGCGGATTTCCATTTGTTTTTCATGTACCAATCATCAAGTATAAAACCCGATGTACGTAATCATTCTTTTAAATGTAAAGATGCTTTCAAAAAGAGATTAAATTGTTGTAAGAGATTAAATGCGACTCAATAGGTGTTAAGAGCTCGTGAGCCGCGCAGCGCCTCCTTGCGGCGACTGTTTTGTGTTTAAAATAACATTAAACCGCCCAAATAATGTCTGCGCTTCAAAGGGTAAAATATAAACATCAAATATCGAAATAATGCTCCTGTTTGTTAAATAAATGCATGCATATACTGGTATTTCAGATTATGTTAAGCGAATCAGACGATTAACTCAAGACATTGGCCTGATGACAGATCTCAGATCAGACGTTTGACGTGACGATTTCAAAACACACTTCGTCTTTATAAAAATATTTGTCTTACCCGGTTAATTTGATGAATATCCTTCACACTGAAGCGACTTTACATTGTATTTCTCCCACATCTCCACCTCACGTATAAGCTTATATCCACATTTATATTCCATATATAAAATCTATTACATTAATGTTAAAGCGTCTTAATAAAACATACGAGTAACATGATTTCTTTATAGTGTATATGGAGTTAAAATAAATCCTCGTTGCGGTATAATTTGAAGCAGAAGTAACGTTACAGTAAATCCATGAGCCAGTTTCATTTTAATATCGTTGTCCCACAGTTGCGCTCGAACTTCCGTGTTCTTCGCGTCTCTTCTCACACAATCTCGCGAGACTTAATTTAAACTCCCCTGTAGGATACTTATGCAAGTATATCGTATGTTTTTGTTTATTTGCGCAAATGTTGCATTATATAAATCGTATATTTTATTGTAAGTAATAGTTACTGCGTTTTCTGTTATTGACTTACTTTATTAGTATTTATTAAATTAATTTTGGGGGGGAAATCATGTTTTATAAATTAATAAAACACTATATATTAAAGTACACAAATTCATCATTATCTACTTGCTTATTAACATGCATATTTGTTGTATATTAGTAACACATATAAATGCCTTATTCTACATCCCAAAAATACCCAAACCTAAAAACTACATTATAGGCATAAATAAGGAGTTTATTATGGCATAAGTTGTAGTTAATAGTTAACATTTCCTTATGAAAATAATATCACAATAATACTTTTAACCTGCCAAAAAGCGTGGTTACACTTTTACTATATATGCATAAAAGATTATTGATGTTGTCCATCTTTCTGTTTGTCTGCAGGTGTGTTTTGTGCTGGGACGGATAAAGTCGAGACACTAGAAGAGGTGGAGGGAGAGTCTGTGACTTTAGACACTTGTTGTGTTATCGAAATACAAGCGAAAGATGAGATCGAGTGGAGGTTTGATGGTGCTGTCATAGCCAAAAATGGCTTAATTTATGACACCGTTGATGGAAAATTTACCGACCGACTGAGTCTGAACCCTCAAACTGGAGATCTGACCATCAGGAACACCCGAATCCAACACTCCGGGCTTTACGAAGTGAAAATCGTCAGCAGCGCACGTACCGTACACATGAAATTCAACGTGAAAGTCCATGGTGAGTAACTTTTCTTGTAGATCTGTGTGCATGACTGAGATCTGAAGATTTGATTTGTGCATTTCCAGATGCGCTTCCTATGAAAGTGAACGCGACGGAGGGAAGTTCTTTTACATTTCTGCATGACATCGCTGATGTGCAGAAATACGATTGGATCGCGTGGATATTTGAGAACGCGACCATTGCTGAAATCAAACAGAAGAGTCCGAGCCCAGAATATTATGGAGACGTGAAGGAGGGCAAATTCAGAGATCGACTGCAGATGGACGATCAAAATCGCTCTCTCACCATCACAGACATCAGGAGCACAGATGCCGGACTTTATAAACTCCAGGTGATCGGCCAGAACCAGAATCTCAAAATCAGGGCGTTTCGGCTCACAGTTAGTAGTAAGTACTCATTCTTTACATTTGTGTGTGACATAAGATTTGTATAAAGATCCGAATTTACTAATTCTGTTCAAATCCTTTCAGCGTCCACTTCGCCAGCAGTTATTATAGTGCCGATCTGCGTCCTGGTCGCGATTGGGATTGCCGTGATTGTCGTCTACAAGAAGTATCGAGGCAAAGGCAAGTTTGGACGACAGCAAATAAAACACGGACAAAAGTACTTGAATATATAAACTTGTTAATCTAAAATAAACTGATAGGTGTGTCTGTTCTGTAGTACACAACAGAGTACCAACTTCATGATAACAGGGTTGAACATTGTAATCTAAGAAGGTTTGCATGACATTTTTATTTATATGAAGACGTTAGAAATGTCGATACTAGCTTTCATTCATGGGAGGTGTTTGTGTGTTTTACATTTGTGACTCTTTGTGTTTTCTTACAGCGGGCACTGGAGGTTATGGGAAAGCAGTAAGCGAGTCTCAATAGTGTAATGTCATTAAAAACACCAGACGCTTGGTTATAACGTCTCGTGCACTATGAGAATTGGAAGAGCGCTTTTGGTTGCAGCTTAAAAAAGTTTACAGTTCGCACTTAATGCCGATCATATAATGATCTTAATGTTTATTTCTTCATGTCTGTTGCTCAGTGCCTGTAATGTTGTGGGGCTGTCGTTGATTTAAAGTGTTAAAGCTCGTACGAGAAACATGTAGTTTAATATTGTCTTCATAAACGGTTGTGTTGAGAGACTTTCATCACATGTAGATGTTTTATAATCATGTGTGCTGTCATTCTGTTCACATAAAAACACATTTCTGCAGATTGTTTCTTGCATTGTAGGCCTATTTGACTTTTTAATTTTTTTTTTTAAGAATTATGAATGCCAGATGTACATTTTATGAAGTGCCTCTTTGTTGTTTTATGTATAGCCTAGTTTTCTTTTTTTGAAAGTATTCATGTCACAATGCTTGTTTTTTTATATTGGCGACTGCAGGTTTGCAATGACACGAGAGTGAATAAATGATGAAAGAATTGCCATTTCGTCCGAACTTTTCTTTTAATTCACTAATGTTGTGCATCTGTGTAAATGTTGACAGGATGAGTGTCTGAGATTTTGGAAGACAGAATTCTGTTTACACGACATTGACATTGCGTTGACACATCCGTATGTGTCGCTGTTAGGACGAACAGATCTTCTGCATCAACCTGCTGCGATATACCCTCAACACACCCACATACATACATCACTACACATGTGTTTATGAAGTAAATGGAAGTGATTTGAAGTCTCAGTTTGTGTTTTTGTCACGCGCTTGAGGTTTCGGGTGCGGCTCCGACTGTAAACGAACAGAGCCGAGCACAATCCGTCTCGAGACTGTATTAATAACCTCCAGATTTGACCGAATGAACAGCGACATGAGGAATCCATTGCTTCTCATTCTGGTTTCGGCATTTGGAGGTAAGTCGCTTTATTATTATTTATTTTCGGTTACTTTCGGTTTCGCTCAAACGCACATGTGTGACGTGATGTCACCATTGTGCTTAATAAAACGCGTAAATGCGTTTAACGATTGTTTATTTTTCCGGATAAACGTTATTTTCCTCTTATTTCCTGTTTCAGCCTCAGATTTGCGTGTCATTGTATGTCCAGTCAGTGCGGCGCACGCCTCTGCGCGATTACGTCATAACGACATTAGTTCTTAAACGATGTTTTAAGAGGCTAATTTTGATGTTTATTCAATGTAGGCTATTTGCTAAAATGTATTTCTATTTAAGAAATAATAAATTGTTAAAGCACTTAAAGGGCATTTTATGGACTTAAATTTACATTTATGCATTTGGCAGATCCAAAAAGACTTACATTGCATTATACATTTGTAAAAACATAAAAGGCAAATTATTTTGGTTTTATTTAACGTTAATTCCTCTGGTCTTCACATGAGAATATACTATAGTACACTGTATAGTAAACTGGTACAATTACTATAGCTGCAACGTTTTTTTAACCTTTTTGTAAATAAATGTGAACATATTTTTTGTATTTAAAAAAGTATTAAAAGTATTTACTGTTGTTTGTCGACGCACTATAGTTATTATTATACAAAATACTATAGTATACATTAACTATGGTAAATATTACTATATTATATGTAGTATACAGTAATACTATTGGTTTTCCTGCAGCTCAATGGTTAGATGACGCTAGCAACGCCAAGGTCATGGGTTCAATCCCAGATTGCACATATACAGAAACATAATGTATAATGCAATAAGTCGCTTTTAAGCGTCTGCCAAATGTGTAAATATATATAGTATAACCACACTATACTACCATATGGTAAATTCTAGTTCACAGTATTTTTCATGCGTTTCTGTGCATCCGCAGGTGTTTGTGTTGATACAGGTGACGTAAAGATGATGTCAGCGATGGAGGGAGATTCTGTCACTTTAAACACGTGTGTTAATGACATTCAACAGAAAAGCAATATAATGTGGACATACGGACCTGAAAAAATTGTGTTGGCCAATGGTTCACCGAGCTCGATAAATGTTGACGTTCTTAATGAGATGTTCAAAGGCAGACTGAAGCTGAATCCTCAGACCGGATCTCTCACCATTAAAAACATCAGGACCGGCCATTCTGGACTTTATACAGCCGAGATCACCAGCAGAGAACCCGCTGAGGGATCGTCTGAAAGACTTTTCAACGTCACTGTAACTGGTGAGTGCACTCTTAAAAATAAGTGCTTCAAAAGGTTCTTTGATGCCATGAACCTTTAAATCTAAAGAAACGTTCTGTTTACTTTGCGGCAAAAAAATGTTCATTAGATTATAAAAAAGTAAGAGGTTTAAAGATCCTAAAAATGGCTTCTATGGCATCGCTGTGAAGAACCTTTTAGGCACCTTTATTTTTTTAAAGGGGTGCTTCAAATGGGTCTTTGATGCCATAGAAGAACCTTTTGGTTCCATAAAGAACCTTTAAGAACAAAAGGTTCTTTGCAGTTAAAAAAGGTTCTTCAGATTATAAAAAGTAAGAAAGAGATGGTTCTTTAAAGAACGTTTCACTGAATGGTTATTCGTGGAACCAAAAATTGTTGGCATCACTGTGACCTTTTAAGCACCTTTATTTTTAAGAGTGTAGCTTTCTGAATCGATCGGTGATGATAAATCCTTTAAAATTGTTAAACTGTGTGTGTGTGTGTCAGGTGTGTTTGATCCAGAAGCAGATAAACTGAAGTCTGTGTCGGTGAATGAGGGAAAACCTGTAACTCTAGAAACTGGCATCACAGTGAAGAGAGATAATCTGATACTGTGGAAGTTTGGACAGTCCTCCAAACACTGCGCTTATGATGCCGTTCATAACATCCCAGCCATCGGAAAACTGTACGGAGAAACCCGAGTGACGACGCTGGATGCTGGAGAAAATCAGATATTCAGCGGCTGTCTGTCACTGAGCAAAGACACGGGAGATCTGACCATAACAAATACTAAAACTCGACACTCGGGGTGTTATTTTCTCCAGGTCAACGGTAACACAGGGACGCGATTCAGGAGGTTTATTGTTACTGTGAATGGTGAGTTACACACACACAAAATAACAGACCCTTTGCATATCAGAGATGCCCTGTGGTGACCATTGATTTTTCCGCCTTTTTATTCATGAAAAGAGGAAAAAAGCAATTGACTAAACTTTTTTGGCCTTAAAATGTAAAATGAGATTTAATACACAGAATTGTATGTGACTGTGCTTTGTGACACACAATGTGCAATAATGGAGAGATATAGTTCGGTATAGTTTAACACTACTTTCGGCCCACAGCCCTCATTCAAGTTTCATTTTTGGCTCTTCGTAGAAAAAACTTTGGGCATCTTTGATTTAGCAGAACAAGAGCGTTTAAGTGATTCATGTCTCTCTTTAGCCACGACAGAACCTGGACCCCGGACACACTGGGAGAAAACTGGTCAAGGATTAGTGGTTGTAGTGGTTGTGCTGGTGGGGATTGTGATAGGCCTGCTTTTATACATACGCCACAAGAATAAGAGTACGAATAAGAATAAGAATAAGAGTAAGAGTAAGTAAGACTTTATTACATGTGAGTCTGAGAACAGAATAAGACATTTAAACTTGTGACTGAGTTTCTGTCATGTTTTATCTGTGTGATTTTTATTCTGTTTTATTACAGGCAAAGATACGAGTCTGGAGTCTCTGGATCTCACGAGCAAACGGATCAGTTGATGTCAAACACAGCTGACGTCTATACTGATATTTAAACCTATCTTGCACTGCTGGACTGTACAATTATTTTACATTCGAGTAAGTTTAAACCGATAATAATGCTGTAACGGGTCGGTTTTGATATTCCAGTTGTCATTGATTTCACGTCATGGTCAGTATCAAGAACCAAAACATGAAGAAATTGCAGCTTCAGTTTTTACATTTCCTCATATGGTGGCTTATTTTGGTTCTTGAGATTTTTTAAATGTGAAATGTTTCAGCTTTCCTCATCTTCTGGAACATGTATCTGTGACACATCCTGCCAGTTTTTCATTTTTGTGTACATTTATTTTTTATTATCAAATGTTTTGCCATATGCTTTACTACTGAGACCAAATGACAAGTGTTTTCTGTATGTTACATGTGAACTGAGATCAGTTACTCTTGTTCTGTATATATGAGGATATGAGTTCTGATGTATTATGCTGTATATATGATGATTATTGAACAAACTCTACTGCTCTCTAGTGGACAAACACTGAAACCTCTGTCGTGAACATTTAGTCCGTTTTAAGCCTGAATGTATTTGCCTGCGTCATATGAAATAATAGAAATCTTGTGTGTGTCTTAAGCGACAAACATGTGTCCAATGTCTCGTGTGGAAAACGGGAAGTTTAAGCAACTGCAGAAAACAGAAGTTTGTCCAATATGATGCAACGCAATATAAAGAATAAAACTGTATTCGCTTAAAATAACTATGGTTTGTGTTTCTTGACGATACTGATTTTCTTGACATCATGTAAAACTGCTGCTGATCTATTTTTCTTGTGAAATGTATTTGAGCTTTACAGTAATGTATAGATATATGCTAGATGTTCTGAAAGCTTTTTAAAAGAAGTTAACATTGAAAATGTGCTCATAGCTGCTTATATGATAATTCATAAGTTTGTGGTCAAATACATCGGGGAACAGAAAAGTTTAATTCGTCTTAATGCTGCAACATAAACCACCTCTGTTATATCAGATTCCTGCAAAAACACACAAAAGAAGAAAATTAAAGAAGAATCCTTGGACTGATCGTTGAGCTTTTTCATGCTTTAAATGTTTTCTGGGTCTTTGTGTAATTCCTGAAAAATGATTTGTTGTTTTAACTTAAAGTTACCCGGCTACCTCAACTTAAAAATATTGGTTAAACAAGACTTTTCAAATATAATTTTTTAAAAACTAGACATCACACACCTGCAGACCTTTTGAACGTTTGCAGAGAAAACAATACATGAAAAAATCTGCAGACTGGCGCAGACTTTATGCAACAACTCCAGATTGAAAATCTGAGCAAAAGTCTTGTTGTGTATTCCAGCCTTAAGGAGCCTTTTGTCACATTGTGTTGAGCTTGGTATCGCAGGCCAAATTCAAAATATTGGCGAGGGTTTTTCACCCCCCCCTCCTCAGACAATAAACAAAATACGAATCAAGTTTAAATGTGGATTATTACGTTAATGTGGATTATAAACGTTAAATGTTGTACTCCTTAACCATATATTTTAAGCAGTGATTTTGTAATATTTGCAATATTTTGTAATATTTTGTTTATTGTTACCAATTTGTGAAGTGTTAAATGAATAAATGTGATATTTTGTGAAATGTTATCTAAATTAATTCGTCTTTTTTGTCTCCATGTCTTATTCCCGGCAGGTGCAGCTCCCGTTCTCTTTTTTGTCATAAATATATACTTTATATTTACTGTATGTGAAGCGGCTTTGCAATAATGCAAAATTGTGAAATAATTTTAAATCAAATTATCTGGTTACAGTTGATGAAAATGTGTTAATTTATAACAATATCACCAACACAATATTAACAATATGTGATTTCATGAATTTAGAATTGTAATGTACAATATTGACTATTCAGTTCATATTTATTCAATGTAAATTAAAATAATGTAAATTATTCAATGCTAATTTATCAATAAACAGTTTGCTTATTTGGTTTTAGTATTTCTGATTATTAAAATATTGTGAATAGGATAAACCATGAAAAGGTGCTTCCAGTCCATTTTAATAAAAGAGTTCTCTGTGAAACGGTGCCTTGAGTTTCCTCTGAGGGTTCCGCCGGTGTGGCGATGTGAAGAAATAGTTCCTCGAAGAACCTTATTGTATTACCATATTTTGTCAATAAAACTATAAGAATGTTTTTTTTCCTCACTGGTGCCTGAATAAACATGCACATGTCTTCATTTTGGTATACGAAGACTCTGACAGCAGGATGTACACCGATCAGGTATAACATGAGCACTGACAGGTGAAGTGAATAACACACATTATTTCTTCATCACGGCACTTATTAGCGGGTGATATATTATAGGCAGGAAGTGAACATTTTGTCCTGAAAGTTGATGTGTTAGAAGCATTAAAAATGGTAAGTGTAAGGATTAAAGCGAGTGTGATAAGGACCAGATTGTGATGGCTAGACGACTGGATCAGAGCATCTCTAAAACTGAGAGACTGTTTCCATTGTTCAGTGGTCAGAATCTATCAAAAGGAAGGAACAGAGGTGAAGCAGCAACAGGATCATGATTGATGGATGTGAGGAGCGAATGCTGACCTGTGTGTTCAATCCAACAGACGAGCTACTGAAGCTCAAACTGCTGAAGAAGTTAATGCTGGTTCTGATAGAAACGTGTCACACAGAGCATCACAGTTTGGTGCGTATGCACTCTAAAAAAATCCGTAAAAATAGAGCTCAATATACTGTATTAATATGAAGGAATTTTCCGGATTCATTTTTTACAGTTGTTTTACCTGTATTTTACATTTTGCACTGCATTAAATTACATTTTAGCATTAACGGAAATGTCCGTAAAATAAAGGAAAATGTACTGGTAATTTTCTGTCAGTACTTTATCCCTTTTTTTACGGATTTTTTTACCAACACAATATTAGGAAGGTGCTCGTAATGTTATTGTATGTATATGGCACACAGGAATTGATCTTTTTGGGGTGGGAGTAGTTCCTTAAGGATTTTGAGCCAGGTGTAGTTTCACCATGTTGATGTGGAATTTAGATTAGAGTCTCTGCCCCGTCTGACTATGGTTATTTTGGTAACACTTTATTTTATGGTGCCCTTGTTACACATGTACTCACTATAGTATTATTATAAATTAGACATAACCTAAAACAACACCCTCATCCTAACCAGTTCATTATTATTACTCAGTACTTAAACGTATAAGTGTAACCGTTTTTTTATATATAAACTTGAACAGTGGAGAGCAGACAGGAAAGAGAGGGACCGGCAAATGACGCTCGAGACGGGACTATATATTCAGACACCACAGGGCTATCGACGCCAAGTTTTTGTGATGATGAATAATTTCTCTGTATTTGGGGAGGAAGGGGGGGGTGGTGTCTGTTTTTTTTATCTGGCACAGCTCTGTGTCTCTGTGTCTCTCAATGACCTCACGCATGCTCTCTCAGTTCAACAAGTTCCACTTCCAGCAGCAGTGCCAAACTGTGCTGCATTTGAACAACTGTGTTGTTGTCCTCACAAAACGCTTTCACAAAACATCCAGTTGACAGTTTTTTCACAATTGCTCAAACACATTTCCTGAAACTATTACCCACTTTCTCAAAACCTCAAACACAATAACCAACTTTTCAAACTACATTCACAAAACCTGCAATTCTTCTGGCAAAATCGAACAATTGCCTCAAAACTATTACAACTGTGCTTTAAATCATACACACAGCCAGCAAATCTATAAACACAACACAGCATTAATTAAACACTACATCAAAAAAGTGGAAAACACAACCTCCAGAGCATGTAGGCTTATACTTAAAGAAAAATAAACTTTTATTGTATATCATAATTTAATAAATTGTCTTCTGTAAGTTTTGCATGTCTGTATCCATTTGATCTATTGTAAAATTCCCTTCACCTAATCTTTAGATCAAGTGTGCAAAACTGAAAACACATCATGTGCTTTAAACTCAGTTTGATATTGTGATGATGAATGGAGTCAGAATGCACAATATTTGTTTATTACAGTAACAAGCATATTTTTCATTTTTGTTTACAGTACTGTATCTTCAAATGTATTTGTTTTTCTGTTACTGTTGATGAAAATACAATGTTTTCAGAATGAATGCATTTCTTTTTATAGTGAACATCTGTACTGAATACACTGAAGGGACGGGTGCCGTGGCTCCATCTTCAATACTTTTTATGGTGGTGATACTAATAAATTATTAATCAGTATTATCCTATTTGAATCAGATGATTTGAGTATGAGTAATATACTGTAAATCAATATTTTATCCTTTTATCTCTGATTATGATATTAATAATAAAGCCAATCTTATAAAACATAAGATGTTAACTGCTTATATTACTTTTCACATGTAGTTTCTGTTGTCAATACTTCAGGGAATAAAAGAGTTTGAGAATCATCAAGACACTTTAGATGAAGAGAGACGATGCTGATGTCACTGTGTTCAGACATAAATGTGTTCATTTATTATCTTTTATACTTGCGCATGTTTCAGTCAGACAGTGTTCACTCGAGAACAGAACTGGATTGTTTGGGAAATGTGCGTCTATGTGTCTGTGGCAGATTTCCTCCTGCGGTTTATTCCACTTTCTCCTGATGACTCAACTGAGCTTCTTTGTTCTCAGTTCAACTTGCAACTGCTCCAAAGAGCTTCACAAATAAGATACAGGCATTGGTCTGTAAGTATTTAATGCAGTCTCAAGTTTGTAATTCTGTTGGTTTGCATGCGATTTTATATGCCTGAATGCACACCAACTTATGGGGACTCGTGTTGCCACGGGCACAAAAGCTTAAATTGTACATAAAGATAATATTTGAAAATCTAAAAATGCTAAATGTTTTCTATGATCTTTAGGTTTATGTGTAGGGTTAGGGGTAGGGAAAAGAATATACAGTTTGTACGGTATAAAAGTCATTACGCCAATGGACTGTCCCTATAGAGATAATAAACCAGACTGTGTGTGTGTGTGTGTGTGTGTGTGTGCCCTTTTCGTCATGTGTATTCACTTCGCTTATCATTTATTTCATTCTTTTTATAATTTTAATCTATTGCTTATAGTTATCATATTTCATGTACAGCTGCTTTGTAACAATGAAAATTGTAAAAAAGCACAACATAAATGAAACTGAGTTGAGATGAGTCAGGGTCATCATGAAGCAATCAAGCCACGCCCACAGCAACCAAACAGATTATTTTAGCAAGCGTTTCAGAACATCTTGGGGGTTGGTTCTGTAAGGTCGGTGCCAAAATGTCATTATTTACTCCTGATCAAAGATCATTATCTCGAGAAAGGATGATCTCACAGTGAGGAACCTTGGCCAAAAGGGTGCCCCTTCCTGTAAAACAGCATATTCACTCCTGAGGAAAGATCATCTTAGAGACAGTAAGATTGGTCTATTGATCTCTTTTGGGGTGGTCATGAACTTAAATAATTGTTACTCTATTTAAGTTCTTACTGTCTATTAGATTTAGAATAATACAGTAGAATTAACCATGTCCCCAAAATTACATGATTTGATAAAGATAAATTTTAAGCATATAAGAAATTCAAGTATTATTAAAATGGAGTCAGATAACAAGAGGTCATTTAATGAAAGATAAAAATGTTGTTCCATTAAACAAAGGAAAGACAAGAACACATCTGAAGCCTTCGCCACACCTCTGAATATCGTCATTGGACCAGCGGGTGGTTCTCTTACAGTTCATTTCATGTGACTTGGACTATTATCAATTGGCAGCTGCCAAGCTATGTGCATAACAACCAAACTCGTGGCTCACCCTCCCCATCTGTGCTTGCTTCTAAAAATAATCGTATATAATAGTCCCCCTT
Organism: Oreonectes daqikongensis; assembly: GCA_026939265.1. Lineage (NCBI taxonomy): Eukaryota > Metazoa > Chordata > Actinopteri > Cypriniformes > Nemacheilidae > Oreonectes > Oreonectes daqikongensis. The sequence goes on from JAOTQM010000145.1 coordinate 664,430, forward strand.
TCCCTCTCTATCTTGGAAACACTGTTTTGTTGCTGAACCCTCTGTCTTCCAACCTTCCAGTAGGAGGAGACTGAAAGCTATGGCTTGGAGAATTAAGGAATGTGGGGTTGGAGTGATCTGATTTGTTTTGTTACATCATAAAGAATCATTTGCATTAGTATATCATTAAAAAAATAGATATAGATTGTTTTGGAGCATTGGGATCACTATTTTCCCAATAATAATTTGGGAAAAACAACATTTTTTTTATTGTTAAACACCCCAAGCCCCTCTCCCCCTGGTGTCACATCCTTTACATCTGGAGTCAATTTCACTTTCTATTCAAAGCAACATTACAGCATTGATGGGAAAAAAACTGGGAGGCGCAGTTTCAAACAAATATGTGGAGAGCATTATATAAAGCATTTCATTTCTGCCTGCGTATGAATTCATCAGGAGATTCACCGTATTGAAGAACTTTATCATCTTTTTAAAGTCATGAAGAGAATCTCTTTACTCTTTATAATTTCTTTGTTCATCGACGGTAAGTTCATTTATCAACTTTTGCAGAAGAACATGAGATTTACTATAGTAACACTCAATATAATATATTTACTGAGAAGTTTAATCTCTGACTTTTTGTTCTGCTGTTGGGTTTGTTGTTATCACTGGTGTTATCACAACTGAACGTTTATTTTGATAAATATGCTCTTGTATGCAGATTAAGGCATGACAACATCGTATATTCAGACACAAACGCTTGATAAAGTGGGAAATGTCTAAAGATACAGAAACAAATGTAAATTTATGTAATGCAGTGTAAGTCGCTTTGGATAAAAGCATCTGCCAAATGCGTAAATGTCAAGACAGACCAATACAATAGACATTCATATAGCAGAAGCAGGAGAAAAAGACAGGCAGGGAGCAAAACAACCAACACACGGCAATGAGGAGAATTACTGAGCAAAGACGAGAACAAAACGAGACACGCTAGAAACTGGGCTGTGTCTCAGAACGCTGCTAGATTTAAAGTGATAGTGCACCCAAAAATATAATTTCTGTCATGAATGACTCACTCTCGAGTTGTTTCAAATCTGTATAAATGTCTTTGTTTGGTTAAACACAGAGAAAGATATTTGGATGAATGCTTGTGACCAAACAGTATGTGGACCCCATTGACTACCAAACAAAGACATTTATACAGATTTGGAACAACTCGAGAGAATGTTTACACATTTTGTCTATCAAGATAATATTTACAAATTAACACAATAATTAAAGACGAGCTTTCACAGTTAACATTTATCACTTCTAGCAGTATAACAGGTTTATTCTCTGACCTCTTTTGTGTTTGTGTTCTCCAGGTGTGTTTGGTGATACAGATGAAGTGAAGTCAGTGTCAGTAATGGAGGGAGATTCTGTTTCTCTACACACTAATATTACTGATATGAAGGGAGTTCAGAGAATAATATGGAGGTTTGGAGAAAATGACTCTAGAAGTTTAATAGCTGAAATAGCTAGAAGAGTTGATGTTGATGTTGATGTTGATGTTGATGTTGATGAGAGATTCAGAAACAGACTGCAGGTGAATCATCAGACTGGAGATCTCAACATCAAGAACATAAGAATCAAACACTCTGGACTCTATGAAGCAGAGATCAATGGGATCAACACTGGAACAATATACAAGAACTTCAGAGTTACTGTCAATGGTGAGCAGAAATGTGTTTTTGTATATCATTAAGATGTCTTGCAGTTTGCTCTCACTTTATAAATTAAACTGAATTTATGATTTTATTGTTTATCATACAAATATTTTTTTTTTATGAAACAACCTCTCCCCTATCCAGACTACAAAACAACATGAACAGTCAACTTTTATTTTGTATGTTTGATTAAACTCACCTGTAGATGAAGTTGGTCCCTCACCCAGCACAAAACCTCTGAATAATAGCCTCAATAATTTCTGTTTGTGCTGCTTCAGTTTTTTAAAGATTAATATATATTTTGATGCTGGTGACGTCATGGCCTATAAATCAATTACTAATATTTTAAACACTGAAGCAGCACAAATGAAACTTTTACCAGCACAAATAAAGACAATATTATTTGATGGTGAATTTGGACCATGTGAGGTATGGGTGCATGATTGGCAACTCGTTGCTTAATATTTAAAAAACTGAAGCAACACAAACAAAACTTGTTACAGTACAAACACAACAAAAATGATTGAGCCTATTTTTCAGAGGTTTTGTGGGTGAGGGGCCATCTAGATGATGACAGATCTATACATTCAGTGTGATACGTGTGTAATCTCACCTATAGATGATGACGTTGCCTTGTACTTGTACATGTGTAATGACAATAAAGTTGAATCTAATCTAATCTAATCTAATGACAGAACTATACGTTCAGTGTGATATGTGTTATCTCTGATATCTGAAACTGTTTCTTGTAGAATCTCCTCGTGTTCTGGATGCTGAAACAAGTGAATTGAAGTCAATGCCTGTGACTGAGGGAGATTCTGTGATTCTACACACTGATGTCCAAACACACAGAGATGATCTAATACTCTGGAGGTTTGGAGATGAAGGTCGTCTCATAGCTAAAGATGATAAAGAAGACAATAAGAGCTCAATATATGATGATGTTCTTGATGGGATATTCAGAGACAGACTGAAGATGGATGATCAGACTGGATCTCTCACCATCACAAACATCAGAACATCAGATTCTGGACTTTATCAACTGAAGATCAGCAGTAACAGCAAACAGACATTATGCAAGACATTCAGTGTTTCTGTCAGGGGTACGTAACTCAGTTCTCCAATAGCAACAGTTATTAATATCAGATGTGAATCATTAATCTTTATTTCTTTTATTTTAAAGTGTAGGCTTGTAAACACACAGTGATATCAGAACTTTCTTTTCTGTTAAAACAGATATGTTAATGTACAGCTGGTTGTTGTGAATGAATAGTGTGATCAAGACTAAAGCAGAAGCTCTTCTATCTATTTCGTGATAACAGCCGGCTGTCTGTACGTTATCCTTCTTATTACACGGCTACTGGATAATAAGTGTGAAATAACAGTGAAATACATGTGTTTAATATGGATGTTGACCATCTCTCTCTGTCTTTACAGCGCCTCAGGTTTCTAAAGCTGTTGTAGTTAAATGTGATGTGTGCTTGTCCTGCTGGTTATTGTTGTCTATCACAACATCTCTGGTCTATGACAGATAAAAGGTAAGTTTAACTTACAGATACTGTAATACAGAAAAACATATTACATATTACAAAGTTGAACATGTTTTGGTCCAATAGACCAATGCCACGGTTCAGTTTGGTTCTGTATGATGTGTGGACAGGGTTCATGGCGCCATCAGTGCTAAACACTAGATTCACTTTTACATTCATAATTATAAAAACAATCATTTGTGATTGCAACTGATAACTGAAAGATTACTGAAAGACGTATATTAAAAATGAAGAGACCATTCCAAATTTTCACATCAAAACATAATGTCTAGATGTATTGGTCACTTCAGTTCAGTGTCTCTTGACTTTCAACAAAATCAAATCTCAGTAGTGACAAAGTCATCTAACAGCAATGTGAAAGACAGCATGACAAGACAAAAATCCAAGTTATCACAAAACTTATTACATGTACAAACATTACTGTTGTGTTGCTTAGCTGTTGTAAAATGTAACCCACTGCTTCTTGGGGCTTATTGCTTAAATATGAACTTGTTTCTCCAGGTCTCATTTTATGCAAATAGAAACAATATTTTTATTTGAAATTTGGGAGAAATATTGTTAGTAGTTCACAGAATGAAACAAAAACAATTATTTTACTTAAACACCTATACATAGTAAATGCAGAAAAACTGAAATGATGCCTAAAATGATAAAAAAATGGTCTCTTAATTATTTAGAACCTTAAAATTTCAAGGCGACGACTTGTCAGTAATTGTATACGTCTTATATAGATTTCTTCTCTACAAATATCTGCAATTCATCTCACGCTGCCTAATGTACAACTAAACAACTGCTGAATGAACATTAACAATGTGTTTACACAGCAATTTAAAGGCTTGCAAAAGAGCACAGAAGTTATATAGAAAATCTTTATTTACTGTAATGTTATTTAGTTACTGTAAGCTTGATAGTTTTGTGCTTTCATGATGTAAATGGACATCTCAACATCAAAACAATGAATGCTAGACTGTAAAAAGTCAAGATGACTTGCAGTAAAAAAACATCATGCTCTCAATACCTTGTTATTGGCATACAGTAGATAAGTAGCTCAAGTGCATTTGATAATATTTAATAATGAAATATGGATATCAATCATATTTTATGTGACAGTTTCATGTTTGTGTGAGTAGAATTTGCATTCTATTTCTAATTCTTGTGATTCTGTGTTTTCTGACAGATTCATCACTGAAACTGGTGCTCAACATATACAGTAACATGTATTTTAGTTGGAGCCTGTGACCATGTGGACCGTCGTCCAGACATGAAGTGTAACTGCGCTTTAGGTGACCCGAGTTTAAGTCCAGACTTGTGATCATTTCCCCGTCCTGCTGCCATCTTTCTTTCTCTATTGTCTCTCCACTGTCCTCTCAAAATATAAAGGTAGAAAAGCTTTATATAGATTTAAGCTATATTTATTTTTTATTGCTTTCATGATCCGTCCTGTTCAAATGAGAATTAAACTCTTGTGCTGCTGTTGAGCTTCAGCTTTTTAATTTTTATGAATTTTTTTTGCTGTTCACAAAGACTTTATTAAAGATTATTTACATACCACTCACAGGATAGCATATTATCAGTTTCACTCTTTACATTTAATATTGTGTGACTGTATAGTATTGATTTAAAGGAGCAGTGTGGAATATTAAGGAGGATCTATTGACAAACATTTTTTATTAAAAAAAGTTTTTACATAAATGTTTTTTACAAGAAATATTGGGAAAATATGTAATTTTACAGTTTATTTCTGTGCCCTAGCTTAACAAGATTTTCTTATTTGAAATATGGTAAAAAAAGTAAAATTACATTGCATTTACAAGATTTTTTTGTATAAAGACCTTACATAATAAAGCGATTTCCTTCCGCATACACATTTACATAGAAGTCGCCATGTTGGGCCACCATGTGTCTACAGTAGCCTTAAATAGACAAACTGCTCTACAGCGTGTGTTTCCTGTAAATATTATCTCCTTCAGCAAAGAAGCAAAAAGCCACAGTAGTGTTTTTAAAAGAGAGAGGTAAGCGTTGGAGTGAGCCGTTGGTTGCAATTCGCAACTTCACCACTAAGATCCTGCTATACTTCACTTACTCTACACTGATTTTCAATTATTCTTTTAGTCTTTTATTTACCTTGTACGTGACTACATGTAATATTATTATGTTGTTTTGTCTACTGATGAAGTCTGAATGTAAAACTGTGAATGAGAATTCAGACTCCGATCTTTTGTATCTGAATTTCTTTTTTTTTTCTTTTCTGAATGCCTGTTTTAACAGTGAGAACTTGCTAGTTTTGAATTCAGCTTTACTTAATATATACAATAAATGATTAAAATGTCAATTGAAATGTGTGGTTCTTTTTATAGATTGTGACTTTAGTGGGAAATTTCTTAAGCAAAATGTACAGTTTTCACACATAGAATCTGTCTGAAATTATTTTTTCCCAGTCATTCTCATTATTTAACGCAAATGTAAAGATGATACAACCGGAGTAAGATAAAAATGTTCAAGGTGAATCTATACCATAATAATCAACACTTCATATACTTGATAATGAAAGTTGGTAGTTGGTAGTTGATGATTAAGTCATACAGTACATGTTTCCTATGGTGTGACAGCCAAATTTAGAAAACAAACTGTTAATATTACATTGTTTCATATTATTAATATTTATATGTATCATATATAATAGCATAAGAGAGATTTATCTTCATTGTTAGTATTTATCTAAACACCACAGGCCAAATTTGCACATTAGTACCCACAACAATATTTAAGATAAGATTTAAGTTTATTGTATTTTTGCAGAAGAGAATTGTGAGTAAAATGGAGATTAATCCCTCGTGCATTTTATCCAATGATCCAATGAAAAAATTCTGTTTTGGTAAGATTAATAATGGCAGTTTTTGTTGCTTTTAACTTTTCGTTTAACCAATCCAGTTTTTCTTTCTTTTGACTGATCAGACTCACACCAAAACCAAGCCTAATGGCGTTTGACACAAGACTGTAAAAAACACGTCCAGAATTAAGCCAAAAGGGCCAAACTGAAGCCAGATTTGGCCCAGAATTTATTGCTATCTGGGTATTTGGGTGTGGTTTTGAGTGAAAAACCCTGTGCAGCCTTACTACAATCATAATGTGACATTTGTGAAATGCTTTGAAACGCATTTATATTCTAGCTATGATGAAACTGTGCTTAATAAGCACATGATGGGGCGAATGTGTTTTTGTTCCCATGTCAAATTTGTAATCTGCATTAAGAGACACAACTGGACTGTTGACTGTTTAACCATCACATAATAAACCTTTAAAATAATATAAAGATGAATATATGTGTGTAAATAATGAGATCTTTATGACAAGTGCTGGACTTTTGATCATTTAAATGCAACTTTGATGAACACAACCATCAACTTAATGTCAACTGAAGCCTTTATATCCAAAGAATGTAAATTGGCATAAACATGCTAAAAATGCTAAACTTTATATACAAATACTATAAATTCTGTTTATAATATGTGTACTGCATTAACACAAAAACAGAACACGTGTTATAGGAACATGAAGCAGATGAAGGAAATGACATCACAGGTGTAGATCATTTCCAGTTTGCATGCATCTTTTCACTTTGTATTCATCTTTAAGTCACTTTAAATAATACCTACATACTCTGTAGGTCATGATGATTCAAAAAGTTGTTATTTTACATGTTAACTAAAAAAAAGTAAGCGTTCCAGATCAATGTACAGATATGAGTGCCTGTTTCTGTAACTACAAACAAGTTAATTATGCTAAAATGTATATTTTACATTAAACCAAAATTAAAGTTACCATTTAGTTTATTCAATAAATGCATTCAAGAACATTTTTTACTTTTAACAAAAATAATCAGACAAAACTTTAATTTCACTTTTCTGAACAATAGTAACCACAAAACTCAAAAATATAAATCTTATAGACGAATGAACATTAAACACTAAGTTTATTTTTACCCAAAACTGCATAAAATAACACAAAAATCCAGTCATACACAAAGCATGCTGGGAAATATAAGTCCTCTGCCCAATTGTAACAATTTTATTTTAACACAACACAACTCCTTTATGTTGTCCCAACATGAATGGATTAAGTTTTTATGACTAAACATAAAAAATCATGTTGTGACCAATTTTCAAAAAGCTGTGTTGATTTAACTTAAGTAAATTAAGTAAATTGGACAAGCAGCAAAATTCATTTTTTCAGTGCATGTCATCAATCATGGCTTGGGTCCAGCCCATTCTGAGTCACATCTATTGTCAGGCTTTTTCTGAATGAGAACAGGTAGGTTGTAGAATGCAGGTAGAATGAAGATGTGTCATCAATCCCATTTCAGTCAGGACCTTTCAAGTCAAGAAAAACCCAAGTCAAGACGGTTTAAGACTAGGAGAGAGCTCAAAAACCGAGAACCGAGAACCGAGCCTGCAACAATGACAAAAGTGGCATTGATAAAATAAAACACTAGTAAAAGGAGGAGCTGGGGAGGTGGTGGGTTGCAAGCAGCAGCAGTGAAAGCAGCGAGGCAGACTTGACTGAAGCAGTATTTAAATAGGGCGCTCAATTGAGAGAACGTATCGGATCAGCTGATATGGGCTGGGTTTGATACAGTGATCAGCTGATGATGGCTGATATATAATAAATAATAAATTGTTTTGACCACAAGTTGTGGTGTTTGATGGAAATATTTGCTTATGTTGCATGTTTTTAATTTTTTGTGAATGTTAGAGCATTTTTGCCAACAAAATTAGTTATTTTGGCCATTGAGCTCCAGATTTAGCCTTTGTGTTAACTGTTTTGAAAATGTGATGTCAGAATGGACAAATTTCGTTAAGCAATAGAGAAAAACTGTAACATATTAAAATGAAAACACGACCCTTAGCTAAGTTAAAAATGTTGCACGACTGCTTAACAACAATCCATTTTGCGATTATTAGCTATACACTTCCTATTCATTTCCCATCTTATGACTTTTTGTCTGTTCTGATAGTTCATGACCCTTCATCTAACCCCCCCCAGATTAAACAAGAGGGTCCAAGTCTGCAGCCTCCTCCTCCTGTGCTTGCTTCTATAAATAATCTTTTTTTTTCCAGTCTGATCCCTCTTTTCCTCTCATTGGTGCTTTTTCATGTAGTGAGTATTTTCTTCTGCTGTTGTGGGGCAGGAGATTCTCTCTCTTTCTCTCTTTTTTGTCAACTTCTCAACTTTGTTCTTGGCCAAACAAAAGTGGCCATTTATGAAAGCAGAAAAAAGAGAATAGAGCAAATGGTGAATCAGAATGTTGTAGCTTTGTTTGATGATTTTTTTACGTTTGAACATATCTGGTGTTATAATGAGGCTTTGTGCTTATGAGGGTGAATTAATCTTTAAAAAACTTTGTTAAGGGTTTTTTTAAAGTTTTTATTTCACTGTGGGAGTGTATGTCGAATAGGAAATTGTTCTTGTAATGAAAGTAATTCATGTAATAAATGTAATAAAATTCTCAGTGTCGTAGAGACAAGGGGGTGGGCTCATTTTACTCAGGCAACCAATCAGTATCGCTAATAAGCCAGGCCCCTTGGCAACAAAACAGATTACCTTAGCAACCATTTGAAAGGACCAATATATCTGCATCATAGACATCATAGAGACATCATAGAAACACAGGGGTTGATCAAATTCATTCGTGGCTTAAAATGTCATCACCCATACTAGCTTCAAACATAAAGGAAAATGAGGACCAAAATGTTAAAAGGAAAAGTTCAGTTTCAAAAGCACAAAGTTTTAATTCACGTGTTTAAAAGATTTTGTATTTGTACAAGTTGGATACAGTACCAGTCCTATAGTGCTGGAGTACATTTTCCATACATCTGTAATCAAACACACCTGTTTCACTTCATCAGCTCAAGAGTCTAGACTTCAGAAAAGTGTGTCGGATTAGGATCACACTTAAAATGTGCAGTGTTGGGGAAACTCCAGGACCAGGGCTGGAAAACACTGCAGCCTAAACGACACACACACACACACACACACACACACACACACAAACTCTCTCTGACTCACACATGCAGCTAAACATTGGCCATCAAAACTGCGCATTCGCACAAAACGCTGTACATCTGTACATAACACCTATAAATTATTACACTATATCACATTATTTACACTTGTTTCTCTTTCTATATTGTTATTATTGTGTTGTATTTTTTCTATATTTCTTTGGATTTTTATGCTTTTAATTTAATTCCTGTTATTTCTTCTTATTACTGCATTGCCTGCTGTTACCAGGACAAATTCCTGGTTTGTGCACGTGCGTGTTTTTGACCCATGTTGGGTAAATATTAGACAGAACACACCCAATGCTGGGTTATTTCAACCCACCTGATAGGTTGTTTCCACTCATGGTTGCCATAGCATTGGGTCATTTTTAACCCAGCAGTGTGTATGTCCAATATTTACCCAGCATGGGTCAAAAAACAACCCAGCACTTTTAAGAGTGTGCGTGTCAACATACTTGTCAATAAAGCTCTTTCTGATTCGTATTTATCGTTTTCTGTTGGCAGACAACAACAGCTATGTACTGTAACAGTGGATGAACTCTGGAGCATCAGTCACTTCCACTAAACTGCTATAATCTATCTGGGTAACAAACTGTGTCTACATATACACAAGCTTGGAAAAACTGCTTTGTTGCTGGAACCCTTAGGAACCCTGAGACTCCTGCTGCTCCTTAGCCGCCAGTGCCCTGAATGTGCCAAGGTGTGTTTCCTCGCCCACACAATGCACATCTGCAGTCACACACACTTTCCTTTCAAATCAATTTCACAGCATTGCCGTTCCAGACAAATGTGTAGACCATTAAGTTTCTCCGTCATTATAAGAATTCATCATAGGAGATTCAGAGCTCAAACACTGAACACTTGAATAACTTCTGATCATCTTTATGAAGTCAAACTCCTACAACAACATGAAGACGATCTCTTTACACTTTATCATCTCTTTACTCTCTATCATCTCTTTATTCATCAATGGTAAGTTTATTTAGCAACTTTTAACTGCAGAAGAACATGAGATTTACTAAAGTAACACTCAATGTAATATATTTACTGACAGCGCTAATGTAGAAGTTTAATCTCTGGCTCTTTTCTTCTGCTGATGGGTTTGGTGTTACAGGTCGTGGTGTTATCACAATTGAACTTTTAGTTTAAAAAATATGCTCTTGTATGTGGATTAATGTAGGCCTATAGTTCACCCAAAAATAAAAATTCTGTCATTTACTCACCTTTGAGTTGTGCCAAACCTGTATACATTTCTTTGTTTGGTTGAACATAAAGTGAAATATTTTGAAGAATTTAGTAAAGCAAACAGTTCTGGGGTACTTTTAACTACTATTTAAAATTTTCCTACTATGGTAGTCAATGGGGTCCAAGAACTGTTTGGTCACAAGCATTTGTCCAATCTCTCTCTGTGTTCAACCAAACAAAGACATTTGTACAGGTTTGGAACAACTAAAGTGAGTAATTCATGACAAAATTGTATTTTTTATCACTTTAAATATTAAACAGGCTTTCAAGAAAAAAGTAGGAAAAGAGTCCAGCTTAGGTCTTGCAATGCCCCTGGCCCTCCCGCTTCAAGGGGCAAGAGGTAGGCAAAGGGGTATAAAATAGAATTGGGATTGAGCCTTAGATTGTACTTATATTTCAGAAGGCATTATTAAAATAGTGTGTAAATGAAACCAGCAGAAATGAAAAGGAGTGAAGAGCGAACATTGGATGATAAGAACATTCTCAGTGAACATAACATCCCTTCCTTTCTCCATCTCTCCTGCACTTACATCACACTCCTTCATATCTGGGTTTTGCATTTGTGGCTGATTACTTTTCTTAAATTCCATCGTTTCAAGTTCTCCGCAGTCAAACCTGTGTTCGTATGTAAATATTATTCACGGAATTAAAGACGAGCTGCCATGTTTGAATGTAGCATCTTGTTTTATAGTTTTGTCTTTTTCACATTTATCACTTCTAGCAGGATAACAGGTTTATTCTCTGAACTGTTTGTGTTGTTCAGGTGTGTTTGGTGATGATGTGAAGTCAGTGTCAGTGATGGAGGGAGATTCTGTTACTCTACACACTGATCTTACTGATAGGAAGGGAGTTATGAGGATTATATGGAGGGTTGGAGAACAGGGCTCCCAAAGGATACTGATTGGAAATGATGGAAGAGTTGATGTTGTTGTTGATGTTGATGTTGATGAGAGATTCAGAAACAGACTGCAGGTGAATCATCAGACTGGAGATCTCAACATCAAGAACATAAGAATCAAATACTCTGGACGATATCAAGCAGAGATCATCCCTTACACTGGAACAACATACAAGACCTTCAGAGTTACTGTCTATGGTGAGCAGAAATGTCAGAATTTTTTTTTAGGAATTTTATTTATGTGTGTATATGACAGTGGGGGCAGACAGGAGCATGCGAGGTCGGGATCGGGTCGGAGTCAAACCCGGGTCCCCGTGAGCCAACAGCTCTGACACAGCATAATGTGTTTGTGTATTAACATGTATTGCCGTTTGCTCTCGCTTTAAAAATTAAACAAAATTGGATTCATGCTCAACATGCAAATGATATTTTCTGTGATGAAACGACCACAAAACAACGTGAACAGTCAACTTTTATTTTGTTTATTGTTCTTTGATTAATAGTAACTCAACTACAGATGAAGATGTTCAGTGTGATGTGTGTTATCTCTGTCTGTGAAACTCTCTTGTAGAATCTCCTCATGTTCTGGATGCTGAAACAGGTGATGTGAAGTCAGTGTCAGTGACTGAGGGAGATTCTGTGATTCTACACACTGATGTTACTAAACTACAGAACGACGCACTAATACTCTGGAGGTTTGGAGATGAAGGTCGTCTTATAGCTAAAGATGATAAAGAAGACAATAAGATCTCAATATATGATGATGTTCTTGATGGGAGATTCAGACACAGACTGAAGATGGATGATCAGACTGGATCTCTCAACATCACTAACACCACAACATCAGATTCTGGACTTTATAAACTGAAGATCAGCAGCAACAAACAAACATTATACAAGACATTCAATGTTTCTGTCAGGGGTACGTAACTCAGTTCTCTTATAGCAACAGTTATTAATACACTGCAAAAAGACTTTCTTACTTTGCATTTTTGTCTTGTTTTCCAGTACAAATGTCAAAAAATTCTTTCAAAAAATCAAGATGCATTTTCTTCATAAGCAAAGGGACCTAAGAAATTAAGTCTTGTTTTTAGGCAAAAAACTATGAAATTTAAGTAAATTTGTCAATGGTGTAAGAAAAATAATCTTGAATTTAGTGACTAAGAAAAAGGTGTGCTTGTAAATGCTTGTTTTATGCACAAATTTCATATTGTTTTCTTAAGTCATTTTGCTCATCAAGAAAATGCATCTGGATTCAAGAATTTTTAGACATTTGTACTGGAAAACAAGACAAAAATAATCGATATTTTTGCAGTGTACATTTACATTTAGGCATTTGGCAGTCGCTTTTATCCAAAGCGACTTACATTGCATGATATTATACATTTGTTTCTGAGTATGTGCAATCCCCTATAGGTCGAACTCATGACCTTGACGTTGTAGCGCCATCCTGTAACCACTGAGATACAGGAAAGCTGTATTTAGTGTATCAGCTATGTGTGAATCATTCATCTTTATTTCTTTCATTTTAAAGTGTAGGCTTGTAAACAAACAGCGATATCAGAACTTTCTCCTCTGTAAAAACAAATATGTTAATGTACAGCTGGTTATTGTGATCAAGACTAAAGCGGAAGCTCTTCTATCTATTTTGTGATGTCTGTACATTTTCCTGCTTATTATAACATGTGTTTAATATGGATGTTGACCATCTCTCTCTGTCTTTACAGCGCCTCAGGTTTCTAAAGCTGTTGTAGTTAAATGTGATGTGTGCTTGTCCTGCTGGTTATGTCATGATCCTGCCATTCTTATGGTTGTTTTAGTTTGAAATGACAGGATCATGGCAGACCCATGTCTTGTGTCTATGTTTGGAAGCACATGGCCATTGTTTGTGTGCCATGTGCTCTCCTGTCGTGCGTCCTAGCCCCGCCCCCTTGTTTCCATATTAATCATCCCGTTATCAGTTCACGCCCTTCACCTGTTGCCCTCGTTATACCTCTTTTGTTCCTCTCCTATTTAATGCCCTTGTGTTTGCTGTCCTGTGCCGGATCGTTTGTCTACCATGTCCTGTCTTGTTCCTGTCGCTGTCCCCCCAAGTTAAGTTTTATCAGTGGTGTTTTATTTTTGTCTTGTTTCCCCCTCGAGGGATTTTAAGTTGAGTTTTGTCATATGTGAAATAAACGTTTTTGTCAAAGAGCTGTCTGCATCTGGGTTCTGTCCATGTAAATCATGACAGGTTATTGTTGTCTATCACAACATCTCTGGTCTATGACAGATAAAAGGTAAGTTTAACTTACAGATACTGTAATACAGCAAAACATATGACATATTACAAAGTTGAACATGTTTTGGTCCAATAGACCAATGCCACGGTTCAGTTTGGTGGACAGGATTCACTTTTACATTAATAATTATAAAAACAATCAACTGTGATTGCAAAATCAGATAACTGAAAGACGTAGATTATACAGCCGTGAAACAAAAATAAGAGATCATTCCAAATTTTCTCTTCAAATCCTCATTTCTAGATGTTTTGTGGTCATTTTAGTACAGTATCTGTTGAATTTCAACAAATCAAACCTCAGGAGTGACATAAATCCAAAAGCAATGTGAAACAGCACGACAAGACTCATGAAAACTGTGATAAAAATCCAGGTTATCATATAAAATAATGATTGTTGAACTTTTCCTAAATACATGTACAAATATTAGTGTTATATTGCTTAAAAGTGAATATGAACTTGTTTTATTTGCAGTATTTGAGGTCTTTTCTGTTATTTTTACCTGTTTCTCCAGGTCTCATTTTCTGCAAATAAATGCAAATAAAAACAATCTTTTTATTTTAGATTTGAGAGAAATATGTAGTAGTAACACAGAATGCAACAAGAATGATAATTTTACTTAAACACTATAAATAGTCAATTCAAATAAAGCTGAAATGATGCTTTAAAATGATGCTCTTAATTATTTAGAACTTAATTTCTTCTCTACAAATATCTGCAATGCCTAATGTACAACTAAACAACTGCTGAATGAACATTAACAATTTAGTCTGTGTTTACACACTTAAAGTCATCAATTTAAAGGCTTGCAATACAGCACAAAAGTGATGTAGAAAAATTGTATTTACTGTAATGTTATTTAGTTACTGTAAGCTCTTAAGTGCTTTTAAGATGTAAATGGATCTCAACATCAAAAACATTGAAACAGTGAAAGCTGGACTGTATAAAGTCAAGATGACTTACAGTAAAGAAACATCATGCTCTCAATACCATGTTTATGACATACAGTTATTAGCTCAAGTGCATTTGATAATATTTAATAATGAAATATGGATATCAATAATATGTTATGGAAGTAGAATTTGCATGTTATTTCTATAATTCTTGTGTTTCTGTGTTTTCTGACAGATTCAGCAGGTTTCAGAGAAACTTAAACTGGTGCTCAACATCACACATTAACAAATGTATTTTTATTTTTTACTTTACATGACCTGAGTTTGAGTTTAGAATCGTGATCATTTTCCCGTCCTGCTGCCGTCTTTCTTTCTCTATTGCTGCTTGTCTCTCTCCATTGTCCTCTCGCTATATTTATCTATTTATTGCTTATATGATCCGTCCTGTTTAAATGAGAATTAAACTCTTTTGCTGTTGTTGAGCTTCAGTGATGTAAGCTTTTTAAAGATTTTGATAAACAGGGATTTATTTATTTATTTGCTGTTCACACTGTTCAATGATCAGAATCTGTTTTTATTTATATACCCGTTACTCACAGGATAGCATATTATCAGTTTCTCTTTTGTACGTTTGATGTTGCATGACTGTAGACATGCAGTATTGATTTAAATGAGCAGTGTTGACAGAAATGCAATTTCACTGTAGTTAAATTTCAAATGTAACTACACTGTAAATTTTCATGTATTATTGAAATACGGTCAAAATTACAGGAATAAAATGCAAATTTACAAGAAAAACAGGAAAAATATGTAATTTAAAAAAAATTGGACTGGGGTGCCAGAAATAAACTGTAAAATAACAGTTTATTTCTGGCGCCCCAGTCCAATTTATTTTTTGTTTATTTTGCAAAAATTGTCAAAAACTGTAAAATTACAGAAAAAGACAGCAAATTTACAAGAAAATTGGGCAAAACAATTTATATATTCTTATATTCTGTAATTTGACAGAAAAAAAGTTATTTTACGGGATATTTGTCACTGTCCACTCACAGTAAATGTGCAATTCGTGACCTCACCACTAGATCCCGCTATACTTCTGTCATACCCTATTGCTGACGCCTCTGGTCTCCACGCGAGGGCGCCATATTGTCTTGTGTTTCTGCCTTGTTTTGTAAGAACTCTATTTCCCATCATGCATTGTGTCTTGTGATTGTCCATTGGTTTCACCTGTGTATATATAGCCCTTATGTTCAGCTATCTGGTGTTCCTGGTTCTTGTTTTTGTATTATTCTTTGTGTGTTATTTAAAGGTTTATATGCATTTGGATCTGCGCTTCTGTTTTCCCTTGTCTGGCACGTGACAGCGTCACTGACAGAAGATCTGTGTCAACACCTGCAGTTCTCTACACTGATTTTGATGCCTGTTTATTGTCAAAGCTATTTATCATTTTATTTATAAATAAATAAATTTATTATATACATTTATAAAATAAACAATATATCTGTTGTTTTCTAGTTTGCATGCATCTCTTCACTTTGTATTAATCTCATTTTAAATAACTTTACATAAGCATCAGCTAAATGACGTATTATCAAAAATATCTTTTGTATCTGACTTTCTTCATATTTTTCTTTTCCGAATTCCTGTTTTAACAGTACATGCTGGTTTGAATTCAGCTTTACTAATATACAATGTGATTCATTATCATTATTAATAAATGATTAAAATATCAATTGAAATTTGTGGTTCTTTTTATTGGCTCTGTGACTTCAGTGGAACATTTCTTAAAGCAGAATGTACAGTTTTCACACACAGACATAGAATCTGTCTATGGAGAAAGGAAATTATTTTTCTGTCATTCTCATTATTTAACCCAAATGTAAAGATGACGCAACATTAGTAAGATACAAATGTTCAAGGTGCATAAGATTTACCATAATCAACACTTCATATACCTCTAATGAAACATCTTTAATATTTTGATTAAATGAAAATAAACTCGACCAACACAATATGGGTAGAAGATGAATAAATCGTACATGTGTCCTATGGTGTGACAGCCAAATTTAGAAAACATATTTTATATTATTAATATTTATATTTATCATATTTAATAGCATAAGATAACTAATCTTCATTGTTAGTATTTGGTAAGATTACTACTGGCAGTTTTTGTTGCTTTTAATTTTTCGACTAACCAAAACCGACCCAGATCTTAACTGAACCATTTTCTTTTCATGGCAAGCCTAACTCAAGCCAGGATTTAGCCAAACTGAGGATTAGCTTTTTGTTTCTTTTGACTGACCAGACTCACGCCCCAAAAAACCTGAAGCCAGATTTGGCCCAGAATTTGTTGCTTTCTGGGTATTTTGGGTGTGATTTCACGTGTAAAACGCTGTGCAAAACTACAACCAAAATGCGATGTTTGTGAAATGCTTTGGTACATAATTTATATTCTACAAATGATGAAACTGTGTTAAATAAGCACATTAGTGTGAAAGCAAATGTGTTTTTGTTCTCATGTCTAATTTGTACAAAACTTAATTCTTGGTTTAATAGAAATAGTTTTCAGTGTGCTTCCATGTTTAACCACAAGATAGCGCCGCAGTGTAATCTGCATTAAGAGACAACTGGACTGTTGACTGTTTAACCATCACTAAATAAACCTTTAAAATAATATAAAGATGAATATATGTGTGTAAATAATGAGATCTTTATGACAAGTGCTGGACTTTTGATCATTTAAATGCAACTTTGATGAACACAACCATCAACTTAATTTCAACTGAAGGCTTTATATCCGAAGAATGTAAATTGGCATAAACATGCTAAAAATGCTAAACTTTATATACAAATACTATAAATTCTGTTTATAATATGTGTACTGCATTAACACAAAAACAGAACACGTGTTAAAGGAACATGAAGCAGATGAAGGAAATGACATCACAGGTGTAGATCATTTCCAGTTTGCATGAACTACACCTTCATGCATCTTCATGCATTTGCTCATCTGTAATAGGTCAGATGTCATATAGACCTCTGTAAGATGTTTATAATATAGAATGGGTGTAAAACTGCTCTTTTTGGGATGTTTATTAGATGTTTATTAGATGTTTTTACACAGCAGATGTTTTCCAGATCTTTAGCTGACGTATACCTGTGCTATCTGGTGTATGGTAGGCCTATATTTGGTTCAGTGGCGTTGTGTGTGATCTATATATTAGAACTGGGTTTTAAAGAACCTTTAACATCTTAACAACCTTTATGTTAAAAAAGGTTCTTCAGATTAGAAAAGGTAAGAAAGAAAGAATTCTTTAAAGAACCTTTGACTCAATGCTTCTTTCTGGAACCAGAAATGGTTCTTCTATGGCATCGCTGTGAAAAACCTTTTGAGCACCTTTATTTTTAAAAGCGTACTTGTGTTTTTTTTTCTCGAAACAGAAAATACAGTTTGTTTATCACACCATGCGAACACAAAAATAAACTGATCTCAGACCCATTTTTTACTTGTTTATGTCACTATTTGTTTACATGCGTCAAATGCATATACACAATAAAGCAAAAATGTGAAATAAAGCGAGTTTAAGATTGCAGTCTCGAGTGTGTGCAGCTTAAGTTTAATGGTTATTAGTTTTAAACATATGCACAAAAGCTGCTGTGTTTTCTCACCTTTCTCTCTCGCACACATTAACACGTTTAAATTAGCAAAAATCTATTCAAGAGAGATCAAAAAATAATCATAGTAGTTCCTCTTACTTCTCTCTGGACGTTCTTATTTATCGGATTATATTTTTATCATTCTAGTTATTTTATTTAAATCAGTCCAGCTTTTAACATATTAAACTTTTAGTAGAGATGTGGTCTGTTTTGAACAACCATCGTGTAACAAGTGAGAACTACTTAGCAACCACTTCGGCCATAAATCTTGTTTATGTGGAGGTGTTGGGCTGACTGTGGTGCTTTAGACGGAAGTTGGTTTGCAGGTTTCTGAGAGTCATTCACAACTGACCACAGACCTGAATCTACTTTTGACAGCTGAAGAAAACACTAAAAGAACAAAGATAAACTTGAGATTATGTGAAGACTCACATGGCGAGAATCTCTTCGTGAAAATAAAAAAGTTGTGAGATACGGAACATTACCTGGAAGAGCTCAGTTCTCGCTTTTATTTTTGTCTTCAGGCATGTGGTCATAGTTTCATTTCGCACCACAAACTGTGTTTATAATGACTCAACATACGCCCCTGTAATTGGTTGATATAGCACTAAGACCTTGTTGGGTTATTTTACCTCCATGCATTGAGTAAACTAGCGGTACTGTTTAGCGTGTTGACAAAATGTTTTATGCTCTCCTACTTGCAAGTTGCTTTGGATAAAAGCGTCAGCCAAATGAATGAATGTTATGAAATAACGATTGTGTTGAGATATAATGTAAAAGGTTGGTTTAACCTTTGTGCAGCAGTCTCTGAAATAAGGAACAAGTGTAGGGCGGGACTTCGTTCTTCAGAAGTTGATTTGAAGTTAGGAGCCTGGACATTGGCACGCTGTGACGTCATGCATGGGTGATAACTTTTATGAAGAACAAACTTTATAAAAACACCTACACAGATAAATTACATATATTATATAACTTAATAGATCTTCCCGAACATGAGTTTGATTTCATGGTGACTTTTAAATGTCCACATATAGACCCAGAAATAATCCCTTAACTTAGCTATAAGGTAACACAAATAACCCAACGGTGAATGTTTTTTTGTCTCTCTGAGGTCAAACGAGTTTCACAAACGTTCAAGCTTTACATGATATTTTAACATTTATACCATTGTCTGTTTAAATGCTTGATTCTGATTGGCTGGAAGCTGTGCATTACTATTAAGCAATCTGCCAGATGTAGTGTGCTATAAGGGTACCTTATCATAATAAGGCTAGCCATGCATTAAGAGTTGTTTATGATTTATAGTAAGTGTAAAAAGGCTCTTTCCAGATCTTTAGCAGACGTCTTACAGACGTATGTGTGCTAGCTGGGTACACTCATTGAATGAAGATGACTTTGAGATGTTGAGTGCTTTTTGATTATATTTCTCTGGTCATTCTAATGCAATCTCATGGCGAAATCGCACGTTTTTTACGATGTGGCTAATTTTGGCTTATTTGTACGATCTCAGTTATACATTTTAGTATAGTAACGTTGGGTGTAGGGGTGCGCCTTCAGTATTGCTTAATCGTAAGTTTTTGTATGTGCGTTCCCTGGGATTGAACCCACATTATAACGTTTTATGCTATGCTATACTATTTTAAATGAACTAGATCACTATATAGTCATTCAGCAAATGCGTTTATACAAAGTGAAGATCAATGAAGGTCATCATACACAGCTTTTCAAGAGTGTCGACATATGATTAATGGGATCCTTGTTGAAGTTGTGCACTGAATAAAAAAACACAAAAATATACACATTCCTGGTGTAATCTTTTGTTCAAATGATTAAAACATTTACAATCTCAATAAAAACACCAAACATAAAATGCAGTCATGGACGAGCCACTCTATAGTTTAGTTACTGAAGCTGGTTGACAAGGAACATCTTGCTAGTTAAGCGTGGACACACGTTTAAAAATAATGTTGATGACAGAGAGTTCGGTCATCATTTGATTCCTGCATACTCATCATCTCCACTGTAAATATCTGAAACACAAACACACACATATACAGTATGTTTATGTTATTTGACAAATGTCAAAAAGCAGGATGAACTGTCACATCATTTTACAATTTTGTCAGCTGTGAGTCATATTTACCATGTTGATATATGTTTTGTTTTTTTCTGCAGTACTTGCAGATGCAGATGGAAACCGCAATTATAATTATCACTCCAGCAGCAGCACAACCGATCATCAAATTAATGAATACTGTAATAAACAACAAGAGTCATTACCGTAACTGAATCTAAGATCAGATCAGTGAATCAACACAAACATCACCTGTGACTCACCTGGGGTGACATGAACAGGTAGGTGATCTAGAAAATATTAGATATTCATTAGATTCATTTATATTTCAAATTATGACATGCGTTCAACAATGATTTATCACTTCTTCTCTTCTCACCATAGACAGTTACGTTGAATATATGGAGTTTGGCGTTGGTGCTGGTGTTGGACACTTCATAAAGTCCAGAATGGTTGGTTGTGATGTTTGTGATGGTGAGAGATCCAGTTTGATCCAGCATCAGTCTGTCTCTAAATCTCCCATCAGCTTGATCTTCATATATCCTGACTTTACTGCTTCCTCTTGTGATTTCAGCAATGAGATATCCTTGAGCTCCAAACTTCCAGGAGATTCCCTGTTTCCTCTGTTGTTCATTAAGACTCATGGATAGAGTAACAGAACCTCCTTTGGTGACCTCCTCCACTGACTGAAACTCACAAAACACACCTGAAAAGTAAAGAACGCTTGCTCTGTAAAGTCCATTCGCTCTTGCATGTGCATCTCAAAACAGCAGCGCTAAAGAAGTATGTAGGTGTATGTTGCTAAACCTCAAAAGTCGCTAAACCTCAAAAGGCAAAAGCAAGTAGAGGAGAGGGCAAACAGACGTACAGATTCCTAAAATAGACATGCTTCATGTTTAAAGTGAAATGTTGCGTTATTAGAAGAGCAAAAAAGAGTAAGTCGCTTATCTAAGATGTAGGGTTGAAAATCAGAATCAAATGGGAATCAGAATCGAAAGGCTAGGAATCAGAAAGGAATAGGAATCGGATACGTGAAATTTAAATTTCAATTCCTCTTATCAATTCCTGCATGCATACTTTCAGAAGCATGCATGCGTTAACTTGTGATAAAGCACAGATTGACCAGTTTCATTATATTAACTACAGTTTAACCATATGCAGACAAATCATGGTTACTTTGTGCATATATACAAATACGGTGCTCATAAATATATCTATTTTTTGCAAACCAGTCAATAAGCAGGATAAATGACCACATGTTGATATCTAAATGTTTTACATCAACTGTGGAATTGATAAGAACTGAAATCGATCAAATCTAAGATATGAAGGTAATAAAATGCATATAACTTACCACACAGACTCCACAAACACAAACAGAGCAAAATCACATCAGACATTTTCTTCAACCTGGATTCAAATAATAAAAGAAATCTTATAATAATCTGAGATTCCTGAAGTTTGATAACGACATCTAATCTTGATGAGTGTTGAGTCAGTGACTCCCCAGACGACTTCGATTCTGACCTCCCATTAAACGCAAAGTTGCATTTTGGTTGTAAAGTTGCGCCGCGTTTTACGCGCGTCATCGAAGCCACACCCAGATGAATCTGACCAGAACTCAATATTTTGAAGAGCAAATAATGCATATGGCATATTTTACCTGAAAACAGCAATGGTGAGTGTGATGCTGACGTAAAACTGCCTCTTACGAGCGCACAGATAATATCTGGCACGACTTGAACTTCTCCGCTGAGTCTCTCGGTTCGAAGGCTGCTTCCTCCGGAGGTCAGCTTGTCAGCTTGTCATCGAGGTTTATTTCAGGAAAGCAACCGGTACATGTCAAGGTAAGACTGAAGCTACAGTCTTTACGTCTTAACATAAATGACACGTCATTTATCAGAAATGAGACGTAATCTAAATGAAATGAGACGACGATGACGTAACAACCTCCGGAGGACGCAGCCTTCGAATAATTCGCCCACAATTGACAAACTCTTCAATCATAAACTTTAAAACATAAGAAGAGATGATAAATTCTGTGCAAACGCTTTATTATTTTAATTTGAACTCAAACGTGTCATAAATTCTCAAACAAGCTACAAATACCCGTATTATATTTAATCTCTCTGGATCGCTTTGGATAAAATAAAGCAGCTAAATGTAGCCTATTGGCTAAACAGTAAACACTCACACACCAACAGTAAATATACTTTTTACAGAAACATGTATGATATTATATAAATGCGTGCTAAATGTGACAATAGCTAGTATAGGCTACAAGACAAGAAGAATATCTAGGTTAATATTTACTTGTTTAATAAAACCTAAACTAAACCAAGTAATTGACAGAGAGAGAGAGAGACAGCAAGCACACATAGCATATGTCTGTAATACATCTGCTAAAGATCTGGAAACATCTTTCAGGCATCTTATAGATATCTATATGACATCTGACAGCTGATGAGTATGAATTGCAGATGTAAACGCAGACGTCAAATAGACGTACATTGATCAGATAACTGAATGTCAGATCACATCTTCTTCTGTTATGATCTCATCTTCTGTTCATCTCTTCTGGATCTGACGTCAGAAACCATTACAGCAACAGTAGCCACACCCACCAGAGCAGAGACGACCAATCGGATCACAGCTTCAGTAAAACCACAACTGCAGGAGCCTTGTGAGAAAAGAAATTAGCAACAATAAAACTCAAATATTTTATTTAACATTTATTGTGGAATTTCTATCTTTTAAGCATGTACTTTGATATCAGACCTGAACACGGCTGACAGACATCAGTAGTGAGATGTTGAGTTTGTTTTTTGTTGGGATTCTTGATCACGCACGTGTATGAATCATCGACACAGTCCAGATTAAGAGGGATGATGCTGATGTCAATGTGTTCAAACACACTAATGCTGGAGAATAAACTGTTTCCTTTATACCAGGAGAGACTCCCATGTGTCACATTCATCACCGAACACAACACTGAACAATTAGAGCTTGATGATGAATTGCTGATGACAGGAACAGGCAGATATGCTGGAAAAGAATCAAATAACTTAACATGAGTATCACTTAATTTGCTTTATTTTAGAAGTATTTAGTTCAGATATATACTCACCATAAACGGTAAAATTGAATATCTTGAGTTTGGCGTTGGTGCTGGTGTTGGTCACTTCATAAAGTCCAGAGTGTGTGGTTCTGGTCTTCGTGATGGTGAGAGATCCAGTTTGATCCAGTTTCAGTCTGTCTCTGAATCTGCCATCAGCTTGATCTTCATATATCCTGACATTACTGTTTCCTCTTGTGATTTCAGCAATGAGATATCCTCGATCTCCAAACTTCCAGGAGATTCCCTGTTTCCTCTGTGTTTCATTAAGACTCATGGATAGAGTAACAGAACCTCCTTCAGTCACTGACACAAACTCACAAAACACACCTGAAAAGTAAAGAACGCTTGTTTTTAAGTTATTTTTGGAAACGCTGCGCTCATCTGAGTGAATGTAATATCCCAGCTTTCCTGTAGCTCAGTGGTTAGATCATGGCGCTAACAACACCAAGGTCATGGGTTTGATCCCAGGGATTGCACATAGAAATGAATGTATAGTAATGCAATGTAAGTCGCTTTGGATATAAGTGTAAATGTAAAATGTAATACTCACCAGACAGACTCCACAAACACAAACAGAACAAAATCACATCAGACATTTTTTTCAACAGCTCACAAAACTACACAAGATGACGAATGTGTGAATGTGACCCTTGACTGAAGCAGTTGCTGTATAAATATGAAGGAGGTGGTGTCCTGCCATTAGCATAAAACATAAATGAATTTCAAGCCATTAAATGAAGTGAACGAAACACGCTCCAGTGCGCCACACGCTGTTTGATTAGGGAATTTACAGTCAGTGACGTCACTGAGACACGTGCCGTAAGTAAATGCGTAAAAAAGCTTCCGCTAAATGAGTAAATGTAAATAATAATTTGGACATTGAAACGACAGCACATTTATTTTTTGATTGTTAATACAGTATCGTTTTTTGTTCTGAATTGTATGAAAAATAGAGTTTTCTAAAAATCATATATTTTTTATATTATAATAGCTAAATGATGTACAGGTTCAAATTTTGTTAAATAATATTCTTATTATGGGGAAATTTCACATTCACAAGTGTGAGTGCCTTATGACAAAGCCGCTGTTTTGGGTTTAAAAAAAAATATTTTGGTTATAGGCTACAGTAAATCTACAGTAAAATTTGATCTTTTAGAAAACACTACTGTTTGTTTGTTTATTGTTGTTTGTTTTTATCTGTGCTCTGTCTACATTTTTTCATTTGAATTTGCACTACCTTGTTGTGATTGCATTCTTCAAATTCAATAAAAATAATAATTTGAGACAGAAATACTCTATTTTCACATCATTGTGACAGTAAGATATACAGCCTTACGTTTGAGAAGCACCCAAAGACTTGAGTTTCTTAACATAAAAACAGTTCTTAAACAAAGCATTCCCGAATCTTAAGAGATTATTCAAACCTATTTAGTGAAATTTGGAACCAAAGTGAAGTTTCTCGTACATTTGTACAAAAGAAAGCTCCAGTAACGTTAGTCCAGTAGGTGGCGCAAATGCACCAGGCATGTTTGTCGTGTGATATAGGAGAGAATGTGGCAAGAGTTATGATGGGATAGAGAGGAGAAAGGAAGTCACGTTTATCAAATTCAAATGGAAGTCCAGCACACAATGGGGAAATAGGAGAGAGGAAATGAATGAATGAATGATTTACTAAATGAATGATTTAGTCCTTGAACCGATCCACACTCCGGAACTGAGGGTGGCGGTAATGCACCTAGACGCTGGATGCCAATCGCAGTAAAACAAGAAGAAGCTACTTTGTTTGTTACAAACTTTCAGAAGCGCAAAGTTACCGCTTTAATTTTTAGCATAACATGAAGTTCACTCTCTAGTGAACACTGTAGTCAACACTGTGGTGAAAAGTTTGTCAGTGTTAGTTTTTGTCAGGTTTCTATTGTCACGCGCTGTCAGTCAGTCAGGGTGCGGTTCATTCTGACGACAAACCCGAGATTGATATTCACGACATCGACTGAATCTTTATTTAACGATACGATTTGTTACTGGAATCAACAGAAATATGAAGAACACATTTATATTGATTATTGTTTTGGTGCTGCTGTGCGGTAAGTGTTTGACTTTTAACACTTTCGCTTTCGCATGCAAACCATGTTACGGTGTATCTGGTTTCTGTGTTAACTGGTACATTCGTTTTCATGTCAAAAGCTTGAAATATTATTAATTATAAGTTTATTTGGGAATAAGGCTAAGCCTCATTTCAATGAATGGAAGAATACTTGTGACACATCTCTTATTCATTTTAATGTTGTTTTGTTGTCTAATAAATGCTTTCTAATTAAATGAGTTTGATATTCAAGATATTGGTAAACAGTCGTGAACTTTTGACCTCTGTGTTGTTTTCTAATGGGTTTGAGTACAAATATTGTAACAGTCGTGAACTTTTGACCTCTGTGTTGTTAAAAAATAATCATGGGTTTAGTACAAATATTGTATACATTTATTCATCATTATTATTATTTGATTGCAATTTTATGTCTCCTGTATAAAGGAATTGTTTATTTGTGGCTTCCATGGTTTTATAAAACTACTGTAGTTTATCTATACTTATATAGTGAAACCATGGTAAAATTATTGAAAACTTAAAAAATTGGTTCTTGTGTGTTTCCTGGCTAGTTGACAGGACACACTTAAGCAACAGTAACATTTAACTTTATATATTTATTTGAATTAGGGATGCACGATTATGATTTTTTTTTAAATAATAATAATTATTATCTATTGTTGTCGACTAATAGATTTTACTTAAAAATGTTTATATTAACTTTCTGTGAAACAGCTGCTTGCCATATTCTTTCTATAAACTAATTTAGCTTTCATATTTAGTTTTTCTAAATAATCTTTCACTTTCTCTCACACATCTATCCTTTATCACTTTCAGCAGTCTAGTAGGTTTAATTTGTCACCTACTGTTTGTGTTTGTGTTGTTCAGGTGTGTTTGGTGATAAAGTGAAGCTGTCAGTGATGGAGGGAGATTCTGTTACTCTACACACTGATCTCACTGATAGGAAGGGAGTTATAAAGATAATATGGAGGTTTGAGAAGAGGGCTCCCAAAGGATAATAGTTGAAATAACTGGAAGAGTTGATGATGTTGATGTTGATGTTGATGAGAGATTCAGAAACAGACTGCAGGTGAATCATCAGACTGGAGATCTCAACATCAAGAACATAAGAATCAAACACTCTGGACGATATCAAGCAGAGATCATCACAGACACTGGAACAACATTCAAGAACGTCAGAGTTAATGTCTATGGTGAGCAGAAATGTGTTGATGTACGTAATAAGGATGCTTTCAGTTTGCTCTCATTTTAATAATTAAACTGTATTTATGATTTATTGTTTATAGTTTTCTGTGATGAAACGACTGTATTTTCTCTTTAATGATCACTCTTCTGACAGGTCCGGATGTGAAAGTCGTGGCTTCTATTCGATATTGTGAATCTGTGTTAATATTGACACTTGTGTAGAAAACTGATGAAGTTACACTATAAATTCATTTCTCTACATGTAATCTCTGTCTGTGACTCTGTTTCTTGTAGATGCTCCAGGTGTTATCGGTGCTGGTACAGGTGATGTGAAGTCAGTGTCAGTGATGGAGGGAGAAACTGTGACTCTAAACACTGATGTTACTGACATACAGAACGACACACTGATAGTGTGGAGGTTTGGAGATGAAGGTCTTCTTATAGCTAAATATGATAAAGAAGACAATAAGATCTCAATATATGATGAGGAGATATTCAGAGACAGACTGGAGCTGAATGATCAGACTGGATCTCTCACCATCACAAAACACTAAACTACAAAACGGTGGGGTTTATCTACTGAAGATCAGCAACAACAATCAGACATACAAGACATTTAATGTTTATGTCAGGGGGAGAGTATCTCAATTCTCCCCTAGTAATGATTATTAATATCATCTGTGTGTGATCACATCATATCACAAGAATCAACAAGAGTTTATTGTACTTTGCAAACATACAGCGAGTTTCAGATGCATATATAAACTGATAAAGTTTAATCTGAAGACTTCTGCACATTACTGACATCATACAGATGAGCATCACAACACAACAGTCCACATTTACAATGACTCCTATTGGCTGATCAGAGACGTGTCCAATCACATTGAGGTAATAATGAGATAAAACGACTCATGATGTGATGAAGTCAGTTAAACACTTTGTTCTTTACACCTGCAGCTCATACAAAAAACATCACAAAAACATAAAGTTTATTTACTCATCAGATCTCTGATGTCATGATTAAATTGATCTTGTGCTTCTTTCACAGGTTTATCTTCAGGTGCTATAGCAGGAATATCTGCTCTTCTGGTGTGACTCTACATACTGATATTGTTATTAAACCACAGTCTGATGATGTGTTCCAGTGGATGTTTGGAGATAAGAAGGTCGGAGATATGAAGATCATCGCCAAAGTCAATAAAAAAGACAACGCGTTCTTTATATATGATAGTGTTCTCGATGGGAGATTTAAAGACAAACTGAAGCTGAACGATCAGACCGGATCTCTCACCATCACAAACATCAACACGACACGCTGGACTCTATATGAGCAGCGGTGAAGGAACGCTGTGCTCTCGGTTCAGAAGTGGACACTCGTGCTCTCTATTCAATGTTGTCATCCAAGGTTTAATAACGATTTTAACAGTAACACGTCATGAAATGATCATTATGAGAGATTGTTAATAAAACATGAACTTCTCTTTTCTGTGACAGCTCAAGTGAAGATAAAGTCAGTGATGGAGGGAGATTGGGTCACTTTACCCACTGATCTAACAGACAAACACACAGATGCTGTGATCGAGTGGATGTTTAAAGATGAAGACGCCGTCATTGCCAGATTCAGTAAGAAGAACAAGGACGTCGCTACGTACGGTGATGTTCTTAATGGGAGATTCAGAGACAGACTGCAGGTGAACGATCAGACCGGAGATCTCACCATCAGTGACGTCAACATGAGACACGCTGGCGTTTATAAACTGTGGATCATCGCCAGTACAGGAGTGTCGTTCTCTCACTTCAATGTTGTTGTCAAAGGTAAGCAGCTCGAGCGCATGTGATGATAAATACTGCTGTATTGATATTACGTATTTAAACTGAAATTCTTTGTGATGTAAGAGAGGATCAGACTAGCGGTGTTGGGACAATCTGTCACTCTGATCACCGGCGTTCCTGAAATCCAGCCCGATGATGACGTTCAGTGGTTGTTTGGAGCTGAAGAGCGTCCCATAGCTCGAATCATCAGAGGATCTTCCAAATCTGAATTTTATGACTGTAATGATGTAAGATTCAGAGAAAGACTGAAGCTGAACAATAAGACAGGATCTCTTACCATCGCAAACATCACCGTTAAACACTCGGGAGTTTATCAGGTTAAGATCAGCAACAACAGAAGGACCAAATACAAGAAATTCAGTTTTACCATCTCTGGTGAGAAACTCTTTTCTTTATTTTCTATATTTATTTATTTATGAAAAAGAAATTAAACGAAAGCTAACATAGCAGCTGTAGTGTATATCTGACTGGTTCATGTTATTATGTGTGTTTCAGTGTTAGCTAAAGGAGGAGAATCTGTCACTCTAAACACTGAAAGTAACATACAGAAAGGCATTGAGATCGAGTGGATTTCTGAAGATAAAACCCGTCTGGTAACTGGAAAGAATGGAGATGAAAGTGAGACCAAATATACAGACGATGAGAGATTCAAAGACCGGCTGGAGATGAACTCTAAGACTGGAGATCTCACCATCACAGACGTCACAACTGAACACAATGGTGTTTATAAACTACAGCAGATCAACAGTGATGGAAAGATCCCACACAGGATATTCAGCATTTGTGTCATTGGTGAGAAACTTCTGATATATAATAACTGTCTTCACGCTTGTATATCAGCGTTCTCTATAAACTATACATTTTCTGAATGTAATAACTTGAATGCATTTGTTAAATTGTTGATTTTTTTTCCCACAAACAGACAGCGCTCATAGACCAGAGTTGAACAGTCAAAAATAAGGTAACAAATTACAACTGAATTAAAATGTCATAAATGCATGAACACCTTTCAGTAAGGTTTTCCCTAAAGGCACATGGTCGGAAGACCGTATGTCCAAGCACACGTCACGAGTGAGTTAATCTGAAAGTGTACAGAGGAAGTGATACACGACACGATTGTACGACCTGCTGAATTCCGAAGAAATCACACAAACGTTTTCCACGTTTAAAAATTATCGGGAGGTCGGGAAGTGCTCGTAAAAGATATGAGCCGCAACCATACGAACACCAAAAAATCACCTGCGAGCTTGAGCATTAAAACGCAAATCGAATTATTTGCGCGAGTAAATTACATACTAAGTCAATTTAATGGCGCGAAATAGGCGGCGCGTTTGGCGCGAATGCGTGCTGTTCGCCTCAATAGTGAAGTTTAATGCTGTATTCACACCAAACGCTAACAATCGCATTCCACGCTCCATATTACTCCCAGAAAAGCTTTATTTTTGTGTGAGTGACGCAAAGGTGAGTGTCTTCACGCGTCACACAGTATGTATCAATGAGTTCTTTGCAAGAATTTCTCGGTCAAATTAAAAATGTTCAACTTGCGCCGCCCCGTTTGCGTTATTCGCATCGCCTGCCACGAGTTCCTGTATATGCGAATCTTTGCATTGACTTTGTATGTAATTTACTTGCGCAAATTGCTTTTGCGTTTGGTGTGAATGCAGCATAAGAATTTCAACTGAAGCGAGAAATTTGTGCGAAAAGTTCATTGACAACGTTTGACACGTCCGGACGCGTTTTTCGCGTGAATATAACGAACTAATCATGCGAGTAATGCGATGCTTTGTGTTTGGTGTGAACACACCATAAGTGTTTATACTTAGCATTCTACGATAGTCATAGATACGCTCGTGAGTTTTTCTAGTCACTTGTAATTTAATCGTGTGATTAATTGATACTTTCTCTGCTTAATTCGTGTCGTTCTGTGTTTATGACAGATTTCAGAGGAATCAGTAAAGATGAATCGATGCCTCTTTCAAATGCATAAGATAATGTTTGATCAGCTTATAGATGCTTAACATCACAAGCGTGTAACATCTGTTACATCAACTTCTGAAGTAACAACTGCTTTCATGATCCGTCCTGTACAAATGAGAAATAAACTCCAGTCAAGCTTTTTAAAGCTGAAGTTACAAGATGTTTTATAAACAGCTTTGCCATTTACACATTTGAAGTGTTATATTTCATATATTTTACTCACCACATAGTATTTTATCAGTTTAACTCTTGTATGTTTGATATTGTGTGATTGTTGACAGTATTGATTTAATATCTGATGAGAAATATCAGATATACATGAAGATGTGTGTGTACACCTGCCATATCTGTGTGTGATTTTAATGCCGGTTCTGTCTTTATTGTCAAAGTATTATTCTTTTAATGTTTTATTTACCTTGTGCATGACTACATTGAATATTATTATGTTTGTTCAACAAGTATTTCATTCATCCGTCTACTGATAAAGTCTGAATGTACAGTTGTGAATGTGAATTCAGAGTCTCAGTACAGATATAAAACTTTAACTTTATAAAGCACTTAACTGATCAACTCGCCTTTTGCACTTGAGAAATAAGGAAGAAAACACTAAACTGATGTTGGTGTTTAACTTTGTACCGTAGTAGAATATGATACAGTAATACTTGTGTAATGTATTAAACACTCCTGATTCACATTGTTTTATTTCCCTTTACATAACAGTATTGATAAACTTTTGTGGGATATTTTGCTTTTTTAAATGCTGTTCTAGAAGTAAACACATGCTTAACAAGTTGAACTAAAAACACAATGTTCTGTATGTCATTATCATTTCAATAAAGTACAAATGCTGAAGAGAAATCTTTCTTTTTGTCGGCTCATAAATGTTTTGATTTCAGTGGAAAATCTTTTTAAGGGAGCAGAATGTACAAGTTTCAAACATGAATTATTGTATTTACTGTAATAAATTAAGTCCGAGTCATATGATGATTAAAAACTCTCACATCTGCTAAATCTTGCTTTTCTTTATTCATCAAGTGAATTAAACTGAACAACCTGAACCTAAAGATAAAGTCATGTGAGTGTGAGCGCCCCCTGCAGTCCACAATGAACCTCTCAGTAAAACCGGATTCATTTGTTTTTTATAACATACTAACATTTATGTTCCCTACTGACATTCTTCCAAAACAAAGACAGGTTTTGAACAACCTGAGGGTTATTAAATGATGAAATAATTTTATTTTTGGGTGAACTAGCCCTTTAAGCTTTGAGTTAAGGGGCGAAAGGACTCCGTACGACTCACTTACGCTGGTCTGCGAACGGCGTTTAAACTAATATGAACAAGACGAAGCGGGATTTTACTAAATTGCGGGACATTTGGAAACGCAAATATAATATTTCAGTTTTAGCACATCGTGTAACGTTACACTCTTTAGTGAACAGTGTAGTGAGTTTATCCGTGTTAGTTTTGTCAAGTTTATTTTAAGGGTGCTGCTCACTGAAAACAACACCGAGATTTATATTTAGAGCATCGAGTGAATGTGAAAGTGTTTTGTTACTTGAATCAACAGAAATATGAAGAACACATTTATATTGAATATTGTTTTATTAATGCTGTGCGGTAAGTGTTTGAATTTATCTTTACATTTACGATGTAACGATGTTAACGTTATCAGATTTCGGTAACACTTTATTTTACGGTGCCCTTGTTACACATGTTACATGTACTTACTATAGTATTTATTATAAATTGGGCATAATTACATGCAACTAACCTAAAACCATACCCTCATCCTAACCTTAACCCTATAATACATGTAGTTTATTATTATTACTCAGTACTTAAATGTAAAAGTACACGGGCACCTTAAAATAAAGTGTAACCCAGATTTCTGTTGGTGACTTGTTTTCAGATATGAACTGATTGTATTAGGCAAACCCTTTATTTATTTAACTTACATTTAACCTTTTTAATATCACAAAATTATTACAGTTTATCTAGTGAGTCAATAGTAGATGTGTTGCTTCGGTGGTTACCAAAAAGTTTCTTTTCTAAACAATTTTTCTGTCACAGGTCTATGCCTATATAATAGGTTTATTC
This sequence comes from Oreonectes daqikongensis, assembly GCA_026939265.1. Taxonomy (NCBI): domain Eukaryota; kingdom Metazoa; phylum Chordata; class Actinopteri; order Cypriniformes; family Nemacheilidae; genus Oreonectes; species Oreonectes daqikongensis. The sequence continues at coordinate 697,091 of JAOTQM010000145.1, forward strand.
TCTGAACTACGTGTTTTGTGTTTGTGTTCTCCAGGTGTGTTTGGTGATGAAGTGAAGCTGTCAGTGATGGAGGGAGATTCTGTGACTCTACACACTGATCTCACTGATAGGAAGGGAGTTATAAAGATAATATGGAGGTTTGGAGAAGAGGACCCTAGAAGTGTAATAGCTGAAATAGCTGGAAGAGTTGATGTTGTTGTTGATGTTGATGAGAGATTCAGAAACAGACTGCAGGTGAATCATCAGACTGGAGATCTCAACATCAAGAACATAAGAATCAAACACTCTGGACGATATCAAGCAGAGATCATCACAGACACTGGAACAACATTCAAGAACTTCAGAGTTTCTGTCTATGGTGAGCAGAAATGTTGTTGTTGTTTTTGTTTTTTTACTTAAGAGATTAAACAGAATTCATGATTAAGAGTTTAACAAACAAATGTGATGAAAACTGTCTCCTGACACGACCTTAAGTTGTTCTGTATGTGAGAGACGAAGAAGTGACTTAGTGATGCATTTATGGTGGTGTTACAGTTTTTTACTTTTTTATGTTTCATATGACAAACCCATAATATTACAACTTCTATCTCACAATGCAAAGTAAACCTAAATGTAAGAGAAATGTACTGTTCATGTTTGCTACCGGTCAGGAGTTTTAAAGCACTTGAGTGACATGTTTTGATCTGTATGCATAACTATCTGAAATTAGATAAAACAACTTTTTCCATTACAAAACTAGAATTTTGTTTCAAATCTGTGATAATAAAGAACGAGCAGGTAATAAAAGCACAGAATGCATAGGAAATCCTTCAATGTTGTTTATAAAGCACCTTGGGGAGACCTTGCTTGATAAGATGACAAGAAAACATTTATGCAAATTCTAGGAAAAATATGTCTAGATTAAAGATCATCAAATATATCACAGTTTTGATTTATTTTAGTTTTTACCTGTCACGACATAATTCCCACATTTACACTTGTGTTATGCATTACTTTTGATGAGTTTATTATTATTCCACAATGAACGAGTGAGTGAGAAAGTGTCATGAATCTTTTGACTGGAAGCATATGCAACATTACATAACATATAACATCTGATCTGTTGTTCAAATGATCTGTTCTCATCTGTGATTGTTTATGTGTAATCTCTGTCTTGTAGATCCTCCACATGTTCTGGAAGGTGATGCAGGTGAAGTGAAGTCAGTGTCAGTGATGGAGGGACATTCTGTTACTCTAAACACCGATCTTACTGACATACAGAAACAAGATCTGATAGTGTGGAGGTTTGGACCTGAAGGTCGTCTCATAGCTAAAGTTGATAAAGAAGACAATAAGAAAACAATACATGATGATGATGATGATAAAGATAAAGATAAAGATGAATACGATTACTCACAATATTATGATTATTATGGTAAAGAAGACAACTGGATCTCAATATATGATAAGCTTGATGAGAGATTCAGAAACAGACTGAAGATGAATGATCAGACTGGATCTCTTCTCATCAGTGATGTCAGATCATCAGATTCTGGACTTTATAAATTAAAAATCAGCAGTAACAACAATCAGACATTATACAAGACATTCAATGTTTATATCATTGGTAAGTAACTCAGTTCTCATATATTAATGTGTAAATCATTTACATCATATATTGAACTTTTTCATTTGAGAGTACTCAATTGAAATTAAGTTTCCTTATTGAAATTAGATGCGTTTATAAAGTGCGATTATAAGACTTCTGCAGATGAATATCAACTCATGACAGACCACATTTAACAGAAGAAAAAGTGCAAATAAAATGTGGTAAATAAGAGAAAACATTACAAACAGAGTTTGTTTTCATATCAGATCTGATGTAAAAGTCTCATATTGTAATATTTTGGATTAATCTTGTGCTAAATCTTTAGCTCTATGTGTGTTTATTATGGATGTTGACCGTCTCTTTCTGTCTTTACAGGAGCTCAGCTTTCATTAGCTGTATTAGTTACATATGTTGTGCTGCTGTTGCTTTTCCTGCTGGTACTGTTGACTATTGATGTGTATCTGATTCATCACAAAGTCTCGGGTCTAAGACAGATTATAGGTAAGTTTAACCTATTGAGCAAAACTCTACAAGAACCTCATCACGAAGCCTCAACCTCATTTTTAATGCTCTTTCTAGTCTGTGTTTGTTTACATTTATTCATTTGACAGACGCTTTTATCAAAAGTAGGAGAGCATAAAACATTTTGTGAACATGCTAAACAGTACCGATAGTTTTTGCAAGTGATTTGGTGCCTCGTTGTGATGGAACAACAAGGCGTCGCTCATTTTCAGACCGAAGGTGACGGGATGTCCTAGGGTAGTGCAAGTTAATCTGTAGATGTTTTCCTAATATAATCTCTCTATCATTACAGCATCATGTAAATCTACAGGTGATAAAAGAGGAATATGTGTTGTTGTCTTTCACTTCCTGGTGAAGGTGCTTCTGGTTCTGCTTCTGGTGCTGATGGGAGTTGTGACTTTCTATTACATTAAGACTCTTTATCTAAAGCAAACAGATGGTAAGTTTAATCTTCAGCAGCTGATACAAAACATCATTTATATTACACATTTATTATAGTACTTGACTTTAACACACTGTTATTTACAAACAACTCTGATCTTCTCTGTCATTACAGATTCGTCTTTAACATCTTTAGCAGTTTTATTTGGTGTTCTGCAGATGATGCTGTTTTTGACTGTGATTGAGGTTTTTCAAGGGATCGCTCAACAAAAAATAAGGGGTAAGTTCGACCTGCAACTAATACAGTAAGAGAAAACATTGTTCATGTTATATGGTGTAAGATGATATTTTAATTATGGCTGTAAATGTAAAGGAATTGTTGGTTATAGGAAAATTCTCGTTTGACATGTTTGCGAAAGAAAACCATTATCAGGGTTTTTCCTGCCAAAGCTTTATTGATAATTGAAAGTATTTTTTTGACCACAGTAAAACAGGGTGTAATTTTAAGACCATTTAGCAAGAGTGGTTTGTAAGATTTAGTATAAATATTCAATTTTTCAGTATTTATGGTTTATTTATTTATTAGAAATTTTCTATAAAATAGTTTAGACAGGAGAGATGTAAAACCAGAAGAAATCATACGTTGTTAGCTAGCTGCTAATTTAATTGTATGTGCTGAAAATAAAGAGCTTTTTGTAAAGGGGGGCAATATGTGACCCTGTCTGCATCTTCAGTGTTTTGGCATCATATTGAACATAAATTCTCTAAAACAGGAAAATGTCTTGGTGTCCTGTGTCTTCTGCTGCTTCTGATGCTTATTGTTGTGATTTACACGGTCGGGTTTGTTGATCTAAAGCATATGGAAGGTAAGTTTAATCTACTACTTGATTGATTTACTGCAGTTATAAATATTATGTTTATGTACAAATGATTTTAGCTCGTTGATTGTATATATCATGTAGATTGTCATATAGGCCATATTGTTGTAAATATGTGCCATTTTATTTATAGCTCAATATAGGCAAACTCTCAACTTTTTTCAAGCATTTCTGCATATATTGTGTTCTTGTACATGTAAAAGAACTATAAAATAAAACTGCCCTGGCAAATGTTACAGACATATATATATATATATATATATATACTATATTGCCAAAAGTACCCTATCTAAAAAAAACAGGTTTGATGACTTTAGTCATTTTCATGAGTACAAATCTTTTTTCTAAAAACTTATGTTCAGGTCATATGGCAACAATATACGTCATCCTGCTGGTGTTGATGTGTGTCGGTGTGATTCACTATGTCAGCGAGAGTTCTTATGCAAAGCTGATGAAGGGTAACTTTATAGAAAACCTTTATTGTTATCAGAGAGTTTTAATGAAATCTTTATCTGTGTTATAATGTTTATATTTCTCTCTTCTATGTGCTGCTGTGACAGTTCAGAAAATGCAGGTGTTTGATGGAGAATCTGTCTTTCTACACACTGGTGTTACTGAACTACAGTCTGATGATGTGATCCAGCTGAGCTTTAAAAATAAAGTGATCGCTGAATTTAATAAGAACAACATGATTTCTAGTGATGATGAGAGATTCAGAAACAGACTGAAGATGGATGAACAGATCGGATCTTTGATCATCAGAAACATGAGGAAAGAAGACGCTGGACTGTATAAAGTAAAGATGAGCAACAGCAGTCGAGTGAAATCATTTCTTCAGTTTATCACCGGTGGAGGATCATCATCTCAATTCAATGTTAATGTCTACGGTAAGTAACTTGGATCTATTACTGCTAGAATAATGCCGGGATGAAAAGGATATGAGGAGTACACACAATAAATCTGACCAAGTGCAATTTTTCATGCACATATCTCTATTTGTAAATATTAAGCTTAACATAAATATGTGCACACTGTTTGTACGACGCACGATGGAAATGGACATCATAAACAAAAAACGCTCAGTTTTTCCTTTTGACAGCTGACACAAAGTTTTTGAGCGACGTTTTATTTTATTTATGTGTAAGCAGAGTTTCAGTTTTTCTGACAGATTCAGCAGAATAAGAGAAGATGAATCTTTGACGGTTGTGAAGTCTTACTGAATGAAGCAGAAGATGCTGACACAAAGTTTTTGAGCGACGTTTTATTTTATTTATGTGTAAGCAGAGTTTCTATTTGATTTCTAATTCTTGTGATTCTGTGTTTTCTGACAGATTCAGCAGGAATAAGAGAAGATGAATCTTTGACGGTTGTGAAGTCTTTACTGAATGAAGCAGAAGATGAAATGTGATCAGCTCATAGATGCTCAACATCAGTAACAAATCTATTTGACTGCTTTCATGATCCTTACGGTCTGTTACTTATGACAAATGAACTCCAAGTTTTTGATGAAAAACATACTTTAATTTATTTACCGTTCACACAAATCAATTTATTTGATATCTGTTACTCACTGCATAGCATATAAGTTTGACTATGTTTGATATTGTGTGATTCTAGACAGTATTGATTTAATATCTGCCCCCGCATGACACATCACTTTATTATTTATAAACTCTCTATAGGTCGCTTTGGATAAAAGCGTCTGCTAAATGACTAAATGTAAATATCTTATAAGTATATTATATATACATGTCTTTCTCTAACTTGTCAATGTGCCTTTCTACACATTTCTAAAACTATTATCGCCAAAAACAAGTTCATGTTGATGTTCAGAACAGAAAAGCTGAGATCACATGACAATATCTTCATTGTTGTAAAGATGTTTCTAGAAGACGTGTGTTTAAAATACACGACATTGACGCATGTTTGACTGTCAGTGTTAGATTGTTATGCCTGTTTTATTTTTATTGAATTGTTTTAAGTTAATATTCTTTCAGTCTGTCATTTGCATTATAAATTACTACATTAGGAAATTACAAGATTAAAGAAAACCAGTTCTTTGATCAGATCTTAATGGTAAACTTGTAAATGTAAATTTAGACTCTCAGTACATATATCAAAAACGTCATAAAGCACTAAACTGTAACTGACACTATTGCACTTAATAGCAAAAAAAGCAGTTTTCTGTACTGATGTTTGTGCTTTTAACTTTGTTCTTGATTATGCAAAATGTAATACAGTATTATTTTTATTGTGTTCTGCTTTGGCTGAATCTCTTCTGCATCTGTTAATCTCTATGTAACTTCAGAAATTAATACATATAAACATAAATATTGGAAATATTTGTGTCAGATTTTTGTGCCTTTTATGGTTTTGAAGTGCCTGTTTAAAGACATACTAGTTTAGTTTAAGACAGGAGGGAGTTTGTATTACTACAATTTCATTTAACATATAGCAAACACTTTTATACAACGCTTATACAACAAAGATGGAAATTTGATGCAAGACAGAATTTACGAGTTACAGTTTGGAAAAAATGTAATAACTGGAGGAGGAAGAAAAGCTATCACAGAAAAGTATAAGGCAGAAATATTAGTTAAAACCTTACAAAAAAAAGATGAAAGTTACAGAAGGAAAAGAAAGGAAATTTTAATGCAAAATAAAGATATATATAATAAAATGCCTAATGGGAGACGCTGCATTTGAAATCCTAATGGCACTTGGTTGGGTTTACGAAATAAGACCAGAAAAAGTAATAATATGTTCAATGGCAGTTCTTATGAGTTACAATCATTGCAAACAAATAAAAGTGACATCTCAATAGAAATCATGATTACGTTGTACAGTATAAAACAAATAAGAATAACAACTTATTTTATATGGGTACCTGCACATGTGAGGAAGCAGATAAAATGGCTAAAGACACTTGAAATATGGATGAACCAAGCATAAATATTTATAAATCAGCAGATCAGAAGGAAAACAGCTAATTTTAGAAGCTTGTAATAGGAAATGGCAAACATTTGGGATTCATGTCAACACTTTCATAAAGTTGAAAGGAGTATAAAGAAATCTAAAATCATTAATAATATAAGCAAAAGGGAGAAAGTTATCCTCACTTATTTAAAAACAGGGCATTCTAGTCTCAATCACACATTACATATAATAATACAGGATTATGTGAAGTATGTTTATTAGAGGAAACAGTGGAACATGTAATGATGGTATGTAATGTATATGAAAGAGAAAAGAAAAGTCTTAAGGAGGAACTGCAATCACTGGGATACTAAGATTTCACATTAAGTAAAATATTAAATGATGGATCAAATACAGGTAAAATGATAAATGCAATCATGAGATTTATTAAGATAAGTGGATTAAAAAATAGAATATAGCGCATACGCTTCACACTCCAGTACAGTAGGTGGCGGTATGCACCTGTTGGTTCTCAACCCGCCAGAAAAATTAAAAGAAGGAAAGAAACCGGAAGCAGGAAAGAAACCGGAAGCAGGGACGATTTTGTTTTTTGTGATTTTTTAACAGAATTACGGAATTAACAAAAGAATGAAGAAAATTTTCACGTTCATCATTGTTTTATTACTGCTGTGCGGTAAGTGTTTGAATTGTTTACTCGAGTCGCGCGTGCACACAAAGAGGAGTGGCAAACTCGTTTATACAGTAAAGGAAGGAACAGGGAGGAAGAAACTGTAGTATTTACCTTACTAGTATATGATGCTGTAGTATTTACCTTACTAGTATATGATGCTGTAGTATTTACCTTACTAGTATATGATGTATGTGTATAATATGTGCGTGTGCCCCCACAGTGGATGAATATATATCCTCCTTTAGCTTCTCTTCATTAATGTGAGGGTGAAGCACATGATGAAGAGAAACTATCTGAATATAAATGTAAATGTAAGTTACTGTGCTAATCATTATGGCACACGTGTGAATGTGACTGTCTACGACCATAGATTACAGAAAGTGAAAGTGACATGTGTACTATTATTTATCCGTGTTGATATCATTTATTGCGTGTTACTGAGCCCACGCGAATGTGTTGATTATGTTCAGCATTACTTGCCATCTATAGTAAATATCTTGCAATTGCTGTTTAGTACGAATGTATGTATGTATGTTACATTAGTTGCTAACTTGCTGATATGTTTTGCTATTTATAGCTTAACCCAAATCGATTCTTAAAGGGGAAGTTCACCCAAAAATGAAAATCTGTCATCATTTACTCACTCTCTAGTTGTTCCTAGCCTGTATACATTTCTTTGTTTGGCTGAACACACAGAAAGATATTTAGATGAATGCTTGTAACCAAACAGTTATATATATTTATTTTACTCGATTATGGCGCCATCTTCTGGACATATATTTCGGATATATATATATATTTAAATTCTGTTAAACACAAAATAAGATATTTTGAAGAATGTAGGACATGAAAAAAAAATCTGAGGTACTTTTGACTACCATAGTAAATGTTCCTACTATGGTAGTCAATGGCAACCAAAAATCTGTTTGTTTACTGACATTCTTCCAAATATCTTCCTTTGTGTTCGGCAGAACAAAGAAATGTATACAGGTTTGGAACAATCTGAAGGCGAGTAAATGACAGAATTTTCATTTTTGGGTGAACAATCACTTTAACGCACGTGCCTTCGCCTCTCATCCAAAAGATGGCGCCATTAATCCAGTTAAATTTATTTCTCAAACATGTATCAAGTTGTTCATGGTTTCACTGTTGCACATTTATGTTTTTATTTTTGACAGTAATGTTTGGTTACTCAAAGTAAAAATAATTCAAAACAATTGAGTTTAGTTTCAGTTACTAGCATATATATTTAAATGTCTGCAAAACTAATATTTTAAATGAAATTCTGATGACAAATCGATATTGAATCAAATCGAAATTGAATCGTATTGAAACCTTATAAATAAGAATCAAATCGTATCGCCAAAATGGTCTCAGATCCCAACAGTGAAGACATGGAAAATAAATACATCTAATGTGAGTGTAAGGGAAAACCAGTTTAGTCTCTCTCTAAAATCTGATTTTAACTATAGTAACCATAATATTTGATTTTATGTTTTGTATATCTTTATATTAGTGTTTCTATTTTATTACACATTATTAAAATAAACTAGCCATTGTAACATGCGTTGTAAATTAATTTGCTCACAGCTGGTTCAGTTTCGGTATGAGCCGTGCAGCGTAAGTTGGTACATAAAACCCAGGGTGGGCGCAAACTAATCCTAAACTTATGGCTAACAAATTAAACTTCATAGTACAGACCCCTGGATTCTGTGTCTTATCTGGTGAAATAGTGTTGTTTTTAGTTATGAATTAATAACCTGTACTTTTTGGATAAATAACCTGATTTTATTAGGTAAACCATTATTTATTTAACTGTTTTTAATATTATAAAATGATTACAGTTGTATGATTTCTCTAGTTCAGTGGTTCTCAACAGGCCCCAGACGACTCCAGGGGTCCTCAGAATAACTAATAACTTAAAATTGGACAAAATGAGCATTGAAATACATTTTAAAACAACTAAAAAACCAAGATATTTATTTTGTTGACATTTTTTTATTGAATAATCACTTTTCCAGCTAATGTCAAACTCTAAAATATTTTATTGGGTAGAAATGTAGAGTGTTTGATAGCGGGAGGGAGGTCTTTGAATATTGTTGAATACAGTGGGGGGGCTTGGAGTCAAAAAGGTTAAGAACCGGTTGATCTATAGTGAGCTAATGGTAGATTTGTGGCTTCTATCGTTACCAAAAAGTTTGTTTTGTCACTTCCAGCAGTATAACAGGTTTATCTCTGACATTCTGTTTGTGTTGTTCAGGTGTGTTTGGTGATGAAGTGAAGCTGTCAGTGATGGAGGGAGATTCTGTTACTCTACACACTGATCTCACTGACATACAGAGAGTTACAGAGATAAAATGGACGGTTGGAAAAGAGTCTAAGAGTCTTTTAGTTGAAATTTATAAAAATAATATTCATAATGTTGATGAGAGATTCAGAGACAAACTGCAAGTGAATCATCAGACTGGAGATCTTAACATCAAGAACATGAGAATCAAACACTCTGGACTCTATCAAGCAGAGATCTTTATCATGAACACCGGAACAACATTCAAGAACTTCAGAGTTACTGTCAATGGTGAGCAGAAATATATTTTATATGTAATTTAAAAGTTTGCTCTCACTTTGAAAATTGTTGATTCAGAATTTAACAAACAAATGTGATGAAGCAATCTCCTCTTTACTAACACTCCTCTGACACGACCTTGAGTAAATCTGTGTGTAAGACACGGAGAAGTGACTAAGTGATGGATTTGTGGTGGAGTTATGCTTTTTTATTATATGACAAACTATATGGTATATGGTAGTATATGCTACATTACAGCACATTCATGGTTCAAATGATCTGTTTTGTATTGTATTTTGTGGTTGTAAACACTTGCATAGCAAACTGATGAAACGAGTGAGTAGTTCAGTGTTTTAGTTAATATTGTTTCTAACTGATTTCTAAATTGTAACAGGACTATACATTCAGTTCTCTACATGTAATTTCTGTCTGTGACTCTTGTTCTTGTAGAATCTTCACGTTTTCTGGATGTTGGCACATATAAAGTGAAGTCCGTGTCAGTGATGGAGGGAGAATCTGTGACTCTAGACACTGATGTGATTGATCTACAGAGAGGTGATCTGATAGTGTGGAGGTTTGGAGATAAAGGTCGTCTCATAGCTAAATATGATAAAGACGATGATAAGATCTCAATATATGATGACGAGATGTTCAAAGACAGACTGAAGATGGATGATCAGACCGGATCTCTCATCATCACAAACACTAACACGACAGACGCTGGGGTTTATCTACTGAAGATCAGCAGGAATAACAATCAAACCCTTCACAAGACATTCAGTGTTTATGTCAGGGGTGAGTATCTCAATAATCTCTCATTCTAACATCTATCAGCTGTGTGTAAATAATTCACATCACATCATAAGAATCAAATATTGAACTCTTTCATTCGAGAGTTAGGGTTAGTAAACGTACAGTGACTTTTAAAACTCAAAACTTTCACCTCACTGAAGATAAGTGCATTTATAAGTTAATAAAGTACGATTATAAGACTGCAGCTTTATAATACAGATAAATATCAGCTCATGACAGACCACATTTACATTTTAATAAATCCTATTGGCTATTTAGAGACAGAGACATGTCCAGTCCAAACACACTGAGATTGGTGACATAAGCACAGCACACTTAGCCATGCAGGATTCGGACCCACGACTGCAGAGACTACAGGCTTGTGGTTTAGCAAGTCATGCCACAGCTAACATACTGTAACCAGGCTGATAAGCAGACCTGACAGAGCTGCAAATAGTGATATAGATCGATCACCGAATGTGCAGCTATGATAGCACATAGCCACAAAAATAAAATGAACTTAATACAAAGACTTTCTCTATAAATTTGAGACAAGCTACAAGGGATCTGAAGTCTCGTTGTATTTGTTTTATTAGGTTTCACAACTAACTTCATCCAAGCTGCTAAGAAGAGTGATACTGGGCCAATCACCAAAGGTGCATATACAATGTATATTAGAAAATACATTATACATATACATTATAAAAATCTAAATATAGTATTTTACAAACATGGTGATTTAGTTAAGTTATTTTTCCCAATGAAAGTTTTGCACTGTTTGTGAGACGCTTACAGTAATTCAAGATTGACACGTTCATGACACTTAAACATGCTAACGCATGCAAATAAGTCACGTCATGCACTCTTTAATCTGCACCCGATCTTGCTGTGAAAGACCGACTAAAGCATGAGCCAATAGTCTCTGAGTATGGGATGTTCAAACACTATCATTGGTCTCGCAACAATAGAATATAATAAATTGTAGCGTAAAATATATTACAATTAATTATACAAAATAACTTACTACCTACTGTTCAGGGCAACATCATGATGACAACATTTCAATCAACCAATCAGATTTCAGAAATAAATTTACAGTTTATTTTAAGTTTACAACCAGGTTTAGCTGCTTCTAGACTGTTGTTTTTCACTTATCATTTCTCTCTAATTTTAGGGTTAAGTTATGGTTGGTGGTGAGTTTTATTCATAAAAATGTTGTCCTTGAGTCAACAACATATGTTGCCCTGAGGACATCTTTCACTGGGCAAAATCAGGTTGAGCTATGCATGTAATATATGACTAAATGGTCACTAAACAAATAATTTATGTGAATGAACTGAGAGTACAAATCATTTAAATAAATAAAATTAAGGCTAAATAAGAATAAAGGCTAAAGCCCATTTGGGGCTTGGACCCTAAAAATCAAGTTGAATGTGTCAAATGTTTGGTCAGTTTATTCTGTGTTGTTTGCTCTGTATTTCCTAAAGAACATTACAAACCTGAAGTTTAGTTTCAGATCTGATGTAACAGTTTAAGTATCATTGTGATATTTTGAGCATCTTTACAGCACAGGATCAATCTTGTGCTAAATCTTCAGCTCTATGTGTGTTTATTATGGATGTTGACCGTCTCTTTCTGTCTTTACAGGAGCTCAGTTTTCAGTAGCTGTAGTAGTTACATGTGTTGTGCTGTTTTCACTTTCCATCCTGGTACTTCTGGCTATTGATGCGTATCTGATTCGCCACAAAGTCTCTGGTCTAAGACAGATAATGGGTAAGTTTAACTTACTGCTAATATAGCAAGACGAGATGTTATTCATATTACAAGGTGTATGATCCGCACTTTTCCATGTGAAAGACTTTGGATTTTTGCGTACGCACAGTCTACGATTAGATCTATGTTTTTGCATGTTTTATAAATGAGGCCCCTGATGTGTGCGCAGAGCGTTTGTGTTGTGTGAGCAGTGTCCTTTCACACCACTCTGTGTTGCCTGTGTACCACAGCACAATAATACAAATTCAGGTTTATTATTATACATTATTGTGCAAAACCTCTCTATAAGAACCTCATCAAGAAGCTCATTTTACTTAACTTCATTGTTTTCGTGCTCTTTCTGGTCCATGTCGTGCAAGTTAAACTGTAGGTAAAAAGCCATTGTGCTTTAAGTGAACCCCTTAAACATTTATCATAACCTTAAGTGTAGGAGAGATTGATTGACAGCATGATGTGTGTAATTACACTACAGGATGTTCCTAATATCATCTGTTTCTCTCTGTTGTTACAGCATCATGTACATCTACATGTGATAAAAGAGAAATATGTGTTGTTATCTTTCACTTCCTGGTGATGGTGCTTCTGGTGGTGCTGCTGGGTGTTGTGACTTCCTCTTACATTATGACCCTTGATCTAAAGCTAATAGATGGTAAGTTTAATCTTGATAACTGATACAACAAGACAAAACATTGTTTATATTACAAGACGTAAGAGATTTATTTTAAAATATTATATTCAATTATATTTATATTAAATTATAGTCCCTGACTGTAACTGTTAATGACGAACATCTCTGATCTTAAGCTTCTTTCTCTCTGTCATTTCAGATAAATCTTCAACATCTTTAGCAGTTATATTTGGTGTTCTGCAGTTGCTGCTGTTTTTGGCTGCGATTGAGGTTTTTCAAGGGATCTCTCAACAAAAACTAAGGGGTAAGTTTGACATACACCTGATAGAATAAGAGAAGACATTGAAAAAATATGTTGGCTGCCACCAAAGCACAATCTATTGCATTGCCATGGCAATTTCATACAAGATATTATATCAAAGATCTGTTGAAAATTTAGCATCTTTAATGTCTCTGCATTATATTGAACAAGTTTGATGACAATCACATGAATTCTCTAAAACAGGAACATGTCTTGGTGTCCTGTGTCTTCTGCTGCGGCTCCTCCTGATGCTTATTGTTGTGATTTATACGTTTGGGTTAGTTGATCTAACGCAGATGGAAGGTAAGTTTAATCTACTTTCTTTTACTTACTCAAACTTCTACTAAAGTTCTATTTGATTCTATTCTACTAAAGTTCTATTTGATGGATTTACAATAATTTAAACATTTTTGCATGTGTCGTGTGCTGGTACTTTAAAAGAAACTCAGAATTCAGATTATTATTTACAAACACCAGATTAAACTGCATTTATGTTTTCCTTATTTGTTACGTTCAGGTCATATGGCAACAATATACGTCATCCTGCTGGTGCTGATGTGTGTCGGTGTGATTTACTATTTCAGCAAGAGTTCTTATGCAAAGCTGATGAAGGGTAACTTTTGTGAATCTTTATTGTTATCAGAGAGTTTTAATGAAATCTTCACCTGTGTTAATGTTTATATTTCTCTCTTCTATGTGCTGCTGTGACAGTTCATATAATGCAGGTGTTTGAAGGAGAATCTGTTTTTTTACACACTGGTGTTACTGAACTTCAGTCTGATGATGTCATTGAGTTTAGCTTTAAAAATAAAGTGATTGCTGAATTCAACAAGGACAGCATGATCTCTGTTGATAAAGAGAGATTCAGAAACAGACTGAAGGTGGATGTTCAGACTGGATCTCTGATCATCAGAAACACGAGGAAAGAAGATGCTGGACTGTATAAAGTAAAGATGAGCAACAGCAGTAAAGTGAAATCATTCCTTCAGTTCATCATCAATAGAGGATCATCAAACTCTCAATTCAATGTCATTGTCTATGGTAAGTAACTTCTATTCATATTATTTATATATATTTGTTCTTTTCCACAAACTATATTAAGCAATATTTTGGTCTGTTTACACAGCCAGGGAATTAATTTAAAAGCTTGGAATACAACACATGAGATATATAGACAAATGTTATTTACTGTTATTATTTTTTGTTATTTATTTACTTGATAGTTTTTGTTGTTTTTTTCATCCCAATCAAAGTACATATTACACAAAAAAACAGCTGAAGTGTTAACCTGTCAAATTACTGCCAGAAAAATGCTGAAAATAATTAAGAATTATTAGGAGAATAAGAAATTATTTTATTGTATGCAAGAGGAAAACATATGAGGAGTATTTTTAGTTTGAATTTCCTTTTTTATTGAGTGACTTGACAGCTGACACGACAAGACAGTTTTTTATTCTATATTTATTTTTTGTGATTCTGTGTTTTCTTACAGATTCAGCAGGAAACAGAGAAAATGAATCTGTGAAGATGTCTTTACTGAATGAAGAAGAAGATAATCATCACTGATGATCATTGAACATCACTGGGGTCCATCATTCAAGCACATAGTTTCTCTTACCATTGTTATGCTGATGACTCAACTTCACCTCTCGTTCATCCAGATGATTCCACGGTAGCCACACAAGTGCCTGACATCTCTTCATGGATGAAAGATCATCACTTACAACTCAACCTGACCAAGACTGAGCTTCTCATCTTTCCTGCCACTCCGTCAGAACAGCACGAGCTCACCATCCAGCTATCAAAGAAAACCCCATCGACTTCATTCAGGAATCTTGGGGTAATTATGGATGATCATGCAGGATCTAAACCAGCAGGACAGGAACGTTCCTGTCCTAAGCAAATGCAGATTGGCTGAACTTCTGTTGTTGGTTGTTGTTCAACGGATGCACTTAAATGACGTCCATGTCGACCTGCTTACATCACTACTAGTACATAGTTTCTTTTGCCAGTGCGAATGCGATTGGTGAAATGAGGGGAAACTTAGTTCACGAACGACAGCCCTCTTTACTCGTTCCTGAACTTATCCGTTCGGAAAGTGCCTAAAGTCACACCTCTGCTCATCTCTCTGCACTGGCTCCCAGTAGCGGCTCGTATGCTTGCTTATACCTTATTTATCTTAACGTTTTATGTGAAACTTTGTATTACTGGCACTTCTTGTGAATAAGTAAGTCACTTTGGATAAAAACCAAAGTCTGCCAAATGAATAAGTGTGTAAATGCTGGTTGCTCATAGATGCTCAACATCACTCAATACAGTAGCCTAACAAATCTATTTGATTTATATCGTGATCCGTTCTGTACATATGTGACCCTGGATCACAAAAATGAGAACATTTGTAGTAAAAGCCAAAAATACATCGTATGGGTCAAAATTATTAATTTTTCTTTTATGCCAAAAATCATTAGGATATGAAGTAAAAATCATGTTCCATGAAGATATTTTCTAAATTTCCTACTGTAAATATATAAAAACTTTATTTTTGTGAGTAATATGCTATGCTAAGGACTTCATTTGGACAACTTTAAAGGCCATTTTAACAATATTTAGATATTTTTGCACCCTCAGATTCCTGAGTTTTAAATAGTTGTATCTCGACCAAATATTGTCCTAACAAACCATACATCAATAGAAAGCTTATTTATTCAGCTTTTAGATGATGTAAAAATCTCAATTTCAAAAAATTGACCTTTAAGACAAAAACAAACTTTCATTTATTTGCCGTTGTTTATTTTATTTGTTTGATTGTGTGATTGTGGACAGTATTGTGATGAGAAATGTGTTTTTCTACACATTTGTAAAACTTGTTATCGACAAAAACAAGTTAATGTTGATGTTCAGAACAGAAGAGCTGTGACAATGTGTCTTATTGTTGTAAAGATGTTTCCAGAAGACGTGTGTCTTGACACACATTTGACCGTCAGTATTAGATTGTAATGGCCGTTTCATTCCGTCATTTGCATTATAAATTACTACGTTAGTAAATAACACTTATTAACAAATAACACTATTTATTTATTATTTAAAGTCTCTGTGAAACGGAAGTTGTGATTGTTTTTACTTCGTATTCTTCATATATTTCCAAGTGCAACTGAATCTCGACTGAGAAAAATAGTAGGCGTGGCTTGTTTTTCATCGCTATTTGATTGGATGTAAAACAGGCGTTGCATTTTGACTGACATGACTGTCAGTTAAAGGGGAGGACACTAGATAGCCACTAGCATTATTACTACTAGAGCATTTTTAGATTATCGCACTGACAAGCTATTTATACATTTTTATACATTTTACATTTAGTCATTTAGCAGAAGCTTTTATCCAAAGTGACTTACAGAGAGATTAGGAATCAATAAAGCAATACGTCATACAGTGGCAATAATACAATAAGTGCTAACATCAAGTTACTAGTTTCTACAAAAGGAGTAATTGTGCTATTGCCAAGTTGGATGGTGAGATGCACTGTAGTTCTGGGTTTAGCTGGAGGTGATGCTCTTACATCCACGCTGAGATGTCGTCTATTGCATATCCCTTAAAATAATAGGAATCATTTTTTATTTCACCAGGACTTATTTTAGGCGTAGGGAAAAAGGGGAACATCGATACGAAGTGAAAAAGGAAAATCACGAGTCAGAAATACAACGGACGAGTTTACGTGTGCCTTTTGTACATTGTGACAGTATTATTTAATTTTTGTACATTTGGTTACTACGACTCGTTTGCTTGATTCTGATTGGCCAGTCGCAACATTTGCAGGTTCGTTATTCTCAGATAACAAATGCTCAAAACTAATAACACACGCTAACCTGGATGATGCAAATAATTTTTACAGGTACAGTTTAATATTACACCAAAAATCTATATAAATATGTCTTTTAATAACATATATGACATTATTTTTATAAATACTTGAAGCAAATTGCCTGTTTGTGGCATTTGATTGTCATTTCTTACCTTAAAACCGAAAGTGCTTGCGTGCATCTAGTGATGCCTCAATCAAAATTATATCTTTTATATATATTTATATATATTGTATATTTTATAGATTTTTTTCTAACTCGGTTCTCGCATACATGTGTTTCAGTTTGGTTGGCCTGTGCATGCTACCATTTTACGTCATCCAAAGAAATAGTGGCCTCCTTAGGTTAAAATGAGTATTACATGTCTTCAAATGCTAGTATTGTATAGGTTATTACAAATCCATTAAAGAGCCATCTTTCTTTTATGTACATGTAACCGCACTGTTACTTTTGCACAAAAAATTGCTTGAAATTTATTTTGTTATTTGCAAGTGTTTTGTATTTTATTTAAATACATTTGATGAATAAGTATTTGTAATTTGTAACTAAATTATTTTTGATGTATTTGTGTCAGCAAAGTCTACTTCAACAGATATTCCATGCAGCTTGTGTTTCCATTAGTGCGTTTAAACATCTCTGTTATTCAGTAGATTTATGTTATCATGCACTGTCTGTCAGCATTGGTGCGCATAGGATTTACATTTATAAGCTTTAGTCATTTTACGCATGACCACAAATAAAAAATAAACAAAAAAAATATGTATATATGTGTATATATATAAAAGAAACAGAAACAGATGTTAAATGAACAAACATCTTGTGTATGAAGAGCACACTTACTTATATCTTTATTAAACAGATATTACAGCTATTGTGTTCAAAAGTGTTCTTGTCATGACATTTTTGTAAAATACACAACAAGTGTTTCTCTCATTTTGTAATAATAAAGTTAGTTTTCAGATGGACTGCTGTGTCTCTGCTGTTTCACTCATTTATATTAGTAGTAAAGATTTTGCAATGTCTTAGTTCAGCTTGAGTTCTCTTTCAGCAAAGAAAATGTGGTTTGATGACAGAATTAGTAATAATCTCTCAACATTTTAATCCCTTTGAGTTCCTGTAGGCCTCAGTTTTCTGTGAGTCAGTGTTTATTTCAGCACAGAGATGAATAAATGTTGATACTTATGATCTCAGTGTTTTTAACGTATTAAACTTTTATCTTATAATGAGAGTGGTTAGATCACGGCACTAGCAATGCCATGGGTTCGATCCCAGGGATTGCACATACTCAGAAATGTATAATATAAGTCACTTTGGATAAAAGCGTCTGCCAAATGCATGTAGAGACTTGTGTATGTGGTCTGTTGTGACCTCGGCCTGATATCAACATCTAATAATAACTGAGAACTTAGTAACACCCACTCTTTAAGACAACATACTACCATTTGAGTACATATACATGAGACATATTTAATAATAAATGTTGTTCATGTGGAGATGTTGGGCTGAGGTTTAGACAGAAGTTGGTTTGTAGCCAAACCACTTATCTGAAGACACACAAGACCTGAATCTTATATGAGCTTCAGTTTCGGTCTAAAAGCCAACTGAGAGTTAAGAGTTGAGCTCTAACATTTATTTTTGTCTTCAGACATGGTTAGTTGTTTGTCGTTTCACAGTTGGGTTGAAAATAGAAACAGATATAGCAGCGAGTCTCGTTGGGTTGTTGAGTTTTGTTATAGGATGGAAGAGGTTCTTAACAAAGTGTAGAGCGGGACTTCATACATTGTGCATAACTTAAATAAAAGATTATGAGGACAAACTTAAATGATTGATTTAAACTAAAAACACATAAGTGTCATTGTTTTGTCTCGTTGTTTTAGGCCTGTAGGCCTCTAGTTCTAGCCGGGAAACCACCACATTGTGTCTAACACATAAATAACCAAACACTAAACTTTTTTTCTTTTCTTTCTGAGATCCAGTTTCCTGTGAAACGTTTTCATCTGCTGTTTAAACTTAACGTGATATTTTTATGTTTGTATTTGATAAGGTTCTGTCAATAAATATTGACGTTCAGACTTTAGTCTTTGGTCATTCAGTTAAATGTATAATTGTGTTATAATTGTGTTCAGTCTTCTTTTCTCTACACTTTTAAAAATAAAGACGCTTTTTAATGCCCTAGAAGAACCTTTTTTGTCCGAGTGGTTCCATAAAGAACCATCCGAAGAACCTTTCTGTCTCATAACAAGTTCTTTGTGGCGAAAGAAGATTATAAAAAGGTAAGAAAGTGATGGTTTTTTGACTGAATGCTTCTTTGTGGAACCACAAATTCCTTTGCACTTTTATGCACTTTTATGTTTAATAGTGTAGAACGGCTTCTTTAGTAGATTTATGGATTAAATTGTTTTTTAAATTAACTAAATCACTATACATTTAGTCATTTGCACACTGTAAAACAAATTGTAAATTCTACATAAAAAATATTTGCTTTTTGAAGCAAAATTGTTGTGTCAACTAATATTTTTAAGTTAAATTAACTAAAGATTTTAAATCAGCCGGGTACATTAATATTTTTAAAATAAACCATTTTTGTAGTGCAGATGCTTTTTATTCAAAGTACAATACAAACAGTTTATCACACAAGAGCTTCAAGATCTGCCGTAATACAATGATGGGACATCGATTTGGGATCTTTGCTAGATTTGAGAACTGAATAAAAGATTTTTACAAATATACAAATCCTTGAGAAGATTTCTTTAAGGCCCCAGTTTGTGCATGTGTTGTTTGACCTTCAATTGTAAATATAAAACACAAAGCAAACAAATTCTGCTAACAAATACATCAGCACAATAAAAACAACACACAGCAAAATCCCCAATGTTATAAAGGTCAAAATAACACACAGTGTATATATATATATATATAAACAACACTCTCAAATGTGGATTATATATAAACTGTTGGTGTTAGTTTGATCTTTTTTAACACTGGCGGTTTTGTTCTGTCTGGTTTATACTGGAAAATGGTTTGGTGTTCATCTAACTGCTGGTTTAACCATTATATCTTTATTCATGTTAACATTTGACAGCATGAGATGAAAGGTGATGGACAGAGAGTTTGATCATCGTCTCATTAATCCTGTATACACCACAACATCCTCCACTGCAGAGATCTGTACACAACACACACATATATGCTTTAAACACAATTTATAAACAACAATCTGATCTAAATACATTTCATGAATGATCTCACCGCTTCATGTGTTTGTCTTTTACAGAATGTCGGCTCGGCGTATGTGATCTCCTCTTCACCCGTCTGATCTGTTTCAACGACAGAAAACACGTTAACACAACACAACGATGAATTTGACATGTGTGAGTCACATTTACCGTGTTGTTGTGTGTTTGTGTGTTTTCTGCAGATGCAGAAGATCAGAAGTGCAGCTACAATCATCACAGATCCAACAACACAACACATCACAACTTTATGAGTGAAGGTGAAACTCGCTTCTGTAATAAATGATAAGAGTCATTATACTGTAAGTGAATCACTGAATCATTGAATCATGACTCACCTGTGATGTCTGAAACATTTTGATGACGAGCTAAAAAACATGATATAAAATCAATGAACTGTCAATTTAATATATATTAGATATTTATCACTTCTTCTCTTCTCACCTGTAATGACAGTAACGTTGAATATCTTGAGTTTGGAGTTGGTGCTGGTGTTGGTCACTTCATAAAGTCCAGAATGGTTGGTTCTGGTCTTCGTGATGGTGAGAGATCCGGTTTGATCCAGTTTCAGTCTGTCTCTAAATCTCCCATCAGCTTGATCTTCATATATCCTGACTTTACTGCTTCCTCTTGTGATTTCAGCTATGAGATATCCTCGATCTCCAAACTTCCAGGAGATTCCCTGTTTCCTCTGTGTTTCATTAAGACTCATGTGTAGAGTAACAGGATCTCCTTCGGTCACTGACTCAAACTCACAAAACACACCTGAAACACAAACAACAACAGGTGCGTTGACATTATTTAGACAAATTCCCTCTGCGATCATCAGCTGTAACGTTGTACAGTAACAGTATAACAGCATCAACAAAAGATTTTAGCGCATGTCATTAAAACTCAAAGGCCAAAAAAGCAAATGGAGGAGAGAGCAACCTGACATACAGCCTTCAAATATACATACTTTCCCTGATAGCACACTTCATCTGTTTGACATCTGCATTAAATAGTTTGCTCATCTGCAATACGACTCTATAGACATCTGATAGACGTTTATGATGTAAAATGGATGTAAAACTGCTCTTTCTAAGATGTTTATCAGATGTTTTTACACAGCAGATGTTTTCCAGATCTTTAGCAGATCTTATTACGGATGTACAGACGTCTCAGAGACGTATTGTAGATGAGCAAACTACACTGTAAAAAATCTGCAATTTTTAAACTCATCTTTTTAAGTTTCTTTTTTGCATTGGATTTCTTGAGTTGTACGGACTGAAAAAAGTTGAGATAACTTACATAATTGAGTCAACTCAACTAGATTGGACAAAATCATTGGATTAATTTACTAAATTAAGTTCAACTGACTACAATCAAAAAAAATGTTTTACAGTGTTGATATAAATGCAGTCGTCAAATAGATGGTGTGCTATCATTATGTTAAGTTAAATCTTTTTTGAGCAGATCCATGATCATAATTTTATTTTATTGATTGATCTCTTAACAGCACAGTAAATGCATAAAGTCGCTCATCGAAAGAAATGGTGATATAAAAAATACAACTTACCAGACAAACACCACAAGGAGAAACAGAACAAAATCACGTCAGACATTTTCTTCAACAGCTCACAGATCCGAATCATGACAGACCGAAATGTGAATAAAAGATGAGTGTGTTGATCTGAGGAAAACCTCTTCAGTCAGTCAGTGTCCAGTTCGACTCACATCCGCCCAGTAAACGCGAAGCATTTCACAAACGTTGCGTTTTGGTTGTAGTTAGGCTGCGCAGCATTTTACATGCGTTCTTGAAACCACACCCAAAATAATCTTATCAAAGCTGAATATTACTAATATTAAGATAACTAGCGGTTACCTCTAAACGTTGTCGGGGATTTTACAGTAAAAGACCCGTCGACCAGTTGTGATGAATGAAGAAAAGACGTCAAGTAATGCAATTAATAGAAGAAAATTGTTTGTAGTTTTTCCAGCAGAAGTCAGCCTGCTGTTACATTAATATTTATACTAACAGAGTCATCTAACCTACATCATACTTAGATAAATAAAATCTTGTGATAGGTTAGACAATATATCAATTTAGCTTGAACGTTTAGTTCCTAGAATATCTTCACTGTTTATAAGTGTGACAGAAGCCCTAGTTTAGGCACAACATACGCATCTCTTTACATCCGGTCTTCTAAATATAGGCCACCAATAACCAACTTCTGACACACACACACACACACACACAGCTGTGTAAAAACATCTGCTAAACGTCTTAGAAAGAGCAGTTTTACATCCATTCTAAATCATAAACATCTAACTCTTCAGAGACGTATTGCAGATGTAAATGTGGACATCAAATAGACGTCCACCGGATGTACGTGTGCTATCAGGGTAAATAGTAAGAGACAAAACATCATGATGATAAAACTGATGATAGATTCAATGTTTCTACTGAATGTCTGATCTCTTCTTCTGTTCATTTCTTCTGCTTCTGATGTCATAAATGTGAAGGTCCTGCCAAAGATCAATGAGATTTATTCATAATCCGATGTCATTCTGTACATGTCCACAAGATGTCGCCATTTCCCCATTTCTGACCGAGCTGTAGCTGTAATGGTCAACACGTAACGTAATAACAGACTGAACTAGACATGTTTTTACTGTTTGTGTTATAAAAAATAATATACACATATGTTAAGATAAAATGTATTAAGACAATAAAGTGTGTTCAATATACAGGATCTGTTCTCAGATCAGTGTCTGTATCAGTTGATGATGGATGTTTAAATCTCTAAACATACAGTTTTAAATATGAAGATGAACATATGTGTGTATGTAAGAAGCTCTGTAAGACTTTTATTATGCTTTTGTTCATTTAAATGTGACTTTGAGGAACATAAACATCAAATTCTGATGAACTGTATCACATATTCATATAAACAAAATGCACAGTTTTCTTTACAAATTCTGAATATGTTGTTATCATGACACATTTCATCTGATATTCACACAATAATATATTTTAGTGAAATTCACAATAAAATTACAAGCTTGACTCTCATTCTGCAATATTAAAGTTAGTTTTCAGACTGCTGTCTCAGTTTTTTCACACATTTATATATCGGTAGTAAAAATCTGTCAATGTCTGTCACTTTGAGCTCTTAATGGTTCTGCTTTTTGTTAAGAGCAGAGAGATGCTGAGATGATAAATAATAATGTCGTTCCTCTTTCTTCTTCTTCTCTACTTTTTTCAGTTTATTCTTTTAATCTCTCAACTGTATTATAATTATTATTTAGTTGTGCATTTGGTAAAGAATAATTCATTTCTGTTTTCATCATAAATAATAGTGCATGTGAATAAATGGACATTAAGTAGAACAGCTCATGAAATGTGTCATAGATATAAAACAGTGAGTGTTGTGAGTATTATGGGATGTAAGTTAATGTTTCTAAAAATACTAAAAACACTTTATATGCTGTGCTGCCGTACAAATGTCAGTGAACAATAGTGAAAACAATACAAATCTGATAGATCTGGTTTCAAAATAGCATTTATTAATAAAATCTGTTTACAAATCAACAATTAAAATTAAAAATAAAAGCAATGTAATACAGAGTTTGAATCAATGCAGAAAGTCCATTGAACAGTGAAACTACTCTTAAATGTATAAAGACAGACATATAAAAGCAAATTCAAACTATAATATTAAAGCAGAAGCAAATATATATTTCAGAGATATAAACAGATAAACATTTAGAGGTTTTGTGTGTTTGTGTTTCAGATGATCTTCCTGATAACAGAATCACAGATTCATCTGTCATGTAACTGAATGTCTGATCTCTTCTTCTTCTGTTCATCTCTTCTGGATCTGATGTCATAAACCAGAACACCAACAGTAGCCACACCCACCAGAGCAGAGACGACCAATCGGATCACAGCTTCAGTAAAACCACAACAACAGGAGGATTCTGGGACAGAGGCTGCAACAATAAAACTGAATTATAATCTTTTAAACATAATGTGTTATTTGATCTGTGTTTATTTGTGTGGATCAGTAAACAAACGGCTGATTCACCTGAACACATGTGACAGTCTTCAGCAAAGAGATGTTGTGTTTGGTTTGTGAAGTGATTGTTGATCACACATGTGTAAGAATCATTCAGACACTCCACATATAGATGAAGAGAGAGTCTGATGTTGAGATCAGACACACTGATGTTAGACAATAAACTGTTTCCTTTATACCAGGAGAGACTCACATGTGTCACATTCAACACTGAACACAACACTGAACAATATGATGATGAAGATGATGAAGAAGATGATGAAGATGATGACGGGTGTTTGGTAATTACAGAAACAAGAAGACGAGCTAAGATGAATTAAATAAACATCTAGTTAATTTATCAGTTGGTTAATATTTATGTTAAAAATTGTAATATAAAGCATATTTATAATATTTAAAGGAGAGTGCACAACTAAATATGGATCATAAAACATATAATTCTCGGATATTCTCAACAATTTTGACAGACATTTCAATTTTTCCGATATTAATCAGTTCTTCTCTACTCACCATAGACAGTAATATTAAATGTATGAATTAGTCGATCACTGCTGGTATTAGTAACTTCATAAAGTCCAGAGTCTGTGATTCTGATGTTCTTGATGGTAAGAGATCCAGTCTTGTGTAGCTCGAGTCGGTTTTTAAATCTCCCATCAGGATGTTTATTAGGTAAACTTATACCGCCATCACTCAAGAGTTCAGCTATGATAAGTCTTGTATGCACAAACTTCCATGTGATTCCCTTTTTCCTCTGATGTTCAGTGAGATTCATAGACAGAGTCACAGATTCTCCTTCAGTCACTGACACAGACTTACAACTAAACACACCTGAAAAATACACAACAACATCAAAGTTTATTTAAGACTAATGTGTTCTCTGTGTTATATTCCTGTGTGAGTATTACTACTGCAGCTGAAACATCATGACATCACATGTAAAATTCAGTTTTACCAAACTGAAAGAAGTAAAGTTAACTTACCCAGCAGACTCCAACACAACAACATCACAGCAAACATTTTCTCCAGCAGTTTCTAATAACACAACACAATTCTGACAATTTATATTTAAAACAAACAGAAATCTTGTATGAATCTGCTGCTGATAGTTTTGTGAACTCTGTTGAAAGGATCTTGATAATAAAACAGCAGATGAAGAAGGAAGTGTTGGTCTGTTTAGTGAACACACCTCCGAACACAATGATAAACACATTTACATGTAAGAGAAGATAATAATAAAACCAACACGACATACGGGACATTTGATTGTTTTTATGAAACAGTCTGTAAATGTTAATGTCCACATTTCTCATGTGATCGTGTGTTTTTATATCGTCATCTCATCACAGAATGCAGTGAGCGCCCCCTACTGTCCACATTAAACCTCTACAGCTGCACTGACACCTAGTGCAAATACATGAACCACATCCATGATGTAATACAAAGTTATAAACAATATTATATATTTATATTATATAAATCTGAAGCTTTAGTTCCTGCTTACTGGTTTATTATCGCCGCCTAACAGCAAAACTTGACATTCAGATGGTAATAATTCTTGCCATAAAATTTCATTATAATCATAACAAACTATATATCCCTGGAAAGGTCTAACACTCTTGAATACATATTTGAGCCGTGATTTACAATAAAAATGATGTAGGAGTAATAATTGATTCATTTGTGACAATAGTGCATAAACATTCTTACATTCTGCTATATGTCACTGTTCCATCAGGTCCCCAAGTGGACATTTGCAGTATTGCAGCTAAAAGTGTCAAACATTTCATTTATTCACATATCAGCTCAAATTCAGAACACAACTTGGTGTCTTTGAGTTCCTAGCATTATTTGTCTGAAACAAATATTTATTTACATATATATTTATGAACATATGCCTGTTTATATATTTATAACCATCAAATTAAACTAAAATAATAATAATTTTTATTCAAGTGATTCCACTTCAGCAATAATCTGTCAAATGTCTTATTTCAAACAAGACCAACCTTGTGTCTTTACTCCAAAGCATTCATGATTTATAATCATTTTAGTTTGGAGAACACTAGGTGGCGCTACATCACTTCAGGGTCGTAACTTTGAGCCCCATGAGGACAAACTGCAGTTGTTGTCATTAATAAGACCCATTCAGTTTATATGGATATCATGGGCAGATGTTCCAGCAAATTAAATGTATTGTTTTAGTTTTGACTACAATGATAATTTAAGTATGTCAGGTTTGTTGTAAACAGGCCCTGTCGTCGGAGCCGATAACCTTGTGTTGAGCTCCGGGTGACATGAGTTTGACTCCCGGCTCTTGGTTCTTTTCCCGACCCCACCCCCCTTCACTTCCTGTCCTCTCTCACACTGTGCTGTACAAATAAGGCAAAAATGCACAAAAAAGCCCAGGCCCTGTCTCTCACAGACATCATCTATATAAGGAGCACAGTGACCCTCATCTGTTCTCAGATCAGTGTCTGTATCAGTTGATGACGGATGTGTAAATGTATCCAGTTTTCATGTTAAACCGCTAGATGGCGTAGTGACGTGTGACCTGCAGAGACATGCAGCTGTTCACAGATCAAATGTTTAAATCTTTAAACATACAGTTTTAAATATGAAGATGAACATATGTGTGTATGTAAGAAGCTCTGTAAGACTTTTATTATGCTTTTGTTCATTTAAATGTGACTTTGATGAATATAAACATCAAATTCTGATGAACTGTATCATAGATCCATATAAACAAAGACCACAGTTTTCTTTACAGATTCTGAATATGGTGTTAGATCTTTATTAAACACATATAACAGCCACTGTGTTCTTGTCTTGACACATTTCATCTGATATTCACACAATAATATATTTTTGTGAAATTCACAATAAAATTACAAGCTCGACTCTCATTCTGCAATATTAAAGTTAGTTTTCAGATGGACTTCTGTGTTTCAGTTTTTTCACACATTTATATCAATTGTAAAAATCTGTCAATGTTTATCACTTTGAGCTCTTAATGGTTCTGCTTTTTGTTAAACCAGAGAGATACTGAACACATTTATAATGCTGTAGTTCCTCTTTCTTCTTCTTCTCTAGTTTTATCAGTTTATTATTTTAATCACTCAACTATATTATCATTATTTTTTGAGTTATGCATTTGGTAAAGAATAATTCATTTCTGTTTTCATCATAAATAATAGTACATGTGAATAAAACAGCTCATGAAATGTGTCATAGATATGAAACAGCGAGTGTCGTGAGGATTATGGGATGTAAGTCAATGTTTCTAAATGTGTAAAAGACTAAAAACACAGAGATTTATAAATATAGTAGCTGTGCTGATAAATGTCAGTGAACAATAATCTACTGAAAAAGAACCAAAATATGAAAGATCTGGTTTTAAAATAGCATTTATTAATAAAATCCATGTTTACAAATCAACAATTAAAAATAAAAATAAAAGCAATGTAATACAGAGTTTGAATCAATGCAGAAAGTCCATTGAACAGTGAAACTACTCTTAAATGTATAAAGACAGACATATAAAAGCAAATTCAAACTATAATATTAAAGCAGAAGCAAATATATATTTCAGAGATATAAACAGATAAACATTTAGAGGTTTTGTGTGTTTGTGTTTCAGATGATCTTCCTGATAATAGAATCACAGATTCATCTGTCATGTAACTGAATGTCTGATCTCTTCTTCTTCTGTTCATTTCTTCTGGATCTGATGTCATAAACCAGAACAGCAACAGTAGCCACACCCACCAGAGCAGAGACGACCAATCGGATCACAGCTTCAGTAAAACCACAACAACAAATGGACTCTTAAAAAAAGAAACAAGCAACAATAAAACCGATGATTCATTACAATCTCTCAAACAGATTGTGTTATTTGCTCTGTGTTTACTTGACTACAGCAAGTCATAAAAACTTCATCTGTGTGGATCAGTGAATAAACAGCGCACTCACCTGAACACTTGTGACAGTCATCAGTTGTGAGATGTTGTGTTTGGTTTGTGATGAGATTGTTGATCACACATGTGTAAGAATCATCCAGACACTCCAGATGAAGAGGGAGTCTGATGTTGAGATCAGACACACTGATGCTGGACAATAAACTGTTTCCTTTATACCAGGAGAGACTCACATGTGACACATTCATCACTGAACACAACACTGAACAATATGATGATGAAGATGAGTTTTGAGAAGAGTTTCTGGAGATGACAGGAACAGGCAGACGAGCTGGAAAATAATTAACATTATTTAACAGAGTTTTATTTGTCAGTTTATATTCAGAACGTAAAATTAAAGTATTAAATCACACACTAATTACAATCAATAATGTGAGATGATATTATAAACATGATATAAAATGTTTTATTTTTACATTAAAATGTATGAAATGATCAAGGTCCGTTCTTCTCTACTCACCATAGACAGTAATATTAAATGTATGAATTAGTCGATCACTGCTGGTATTAGTAACTTCATAAAGTCCAGAGTCATTGATTCTGATGTTCTTGATGGTAAGAGATCCAGTCTTGTTTAGCTCGAGTCTGTTTTTAAATCTCCCATCAGGATGTTTATTAGGTAAACTTATACCGCCATCACTCAAGAGTTCAGCTATGATAAGTCTTGTGTGCATAAATTTCCATGTGATTCCTTTTTTCCTCTGATGTTCAGTGAGATTCATAGACAGAGTCACAGATTCTCCTTCAGTCACTGACACAAACTTAGAACCAAACACACCTGAAAAATAAAACAACAACAACATTAAAGTTTATTTAAGGCAAATCTGTTCACTCTGTGTCATTTTCCTGTGCATTGCAAAAAAAAATCCTCTGAAGTTATTAAAAATACAGTGCATCATTTTTGCGACCAATTTGTAAGCCAGTTCTACATTTAATTTTAAGCAGCTTTACCTAAAATTCTTTAGTAGGCATTGCTTTGAGTCACATCAAGCAAAACATATAAGTTGTTTTTATGAACACATTTTTGTTATTTCCACCAAAATATTCTATTATAAAATTTAAGATGATTTAGATTAAAATTCCTAATACCTAAAATACAGAAATAACAGACAACTAGGACATATTACAATGTGTATTTATTCACTGAATGCAAAATGCAGTCTCTTAAACATCTTAGAAACCATATAAACATCTCTAACAACAGGACAATAACAGTAAGCATAGTGTTGATTTACTATGGTTACCGCTAGGCGCAGCCAATTATCAAGAAGCAGTTTCCGTACGGAAATAAAAATGTGAACACACAGTTGCTATAAGGCACATTCAACGCCATGGGAGAGTTTGTCTCTTTATGTAGTTAATGAGTTCTTACGTCTGATGTGTTTCGCCTGACTTCATGTCTGCCATCTACATGCTTGCTATCCATGAACCATAAAAATAAACCATCAGTCAGTAAAATGAAGAACTCGTACTTGTGTACTTGTGGAGGGAGCAACAGAACTCACTGCTCAGGACAAATGTGAAGTGAAGAAAAGGAGCGAGCACCCGTTCTATGGATTAACAAGTTTGAACTCTGGTGGAGCTCATTTCTACTAGAACTGCATGTTCCAGCAAGTAAGAAGGACATTGATGTAATACTACATTCATTCTTGAAGAGACAGCTAATGCACTTAATGAGGAAGGAAGCAGTTCAACTGAAGCTTTTTACAATGGCCTTAGAAATCACAGTTGTATCTTGTTTTAAGTTAACTGGCTTTTAGAGGATTTTATTCACAAAGACGAATTCCTCTACCTGCAACCTATTCAAGAGATTTCATTCCTGCAAGTAGGGATCATATTCCCACTTCAGAGACCGCAAGAGTATGGCCTCATCTTAAGCATATTGCGGATAAGCTTGCTCCTCCAGAGTTGTGATGTTGGATCGTTAATCGCTTACGACTGTTCTCAAGCACTCCTTCCAAGAGAGGTTGTGGCTGGAGAAGGAAATCAGCCTTTTCCTTAGAGAACCGATTTGGGTTGAAGTGTAGTTGGATGCGGTGTAAGGCTGGTGCCGAGATGTCCGCACCACATCCTGGGAAACACAGAACTTCATGAACCCCCACAGAGTTTGCTTCTCCATCTTAAACAGTCTACAACAATTAATGATGATTGTAAACTCACACCTTCACATCTGTTTTCTTCTCTCACTAAAGCTCAAAGCTCCTCAAAGCTCACCTATGAACTGAGTATAACAAATATCTCTCCAGTCAGAGGAGTATGCTGAGTGTGCGCTCTCCTGAAGTCGACAACAATCTCCTTCGTCTTCTCCACGTTCAGAGAGAGATTGTTGTCACTGCACCACTTGGCCAAGTGGCTCACCTCACTCCTGTAGTTTGTCTCATCTCTGTTGCTGATGAGACCCACCACAGTCGTGTCGTCCGCAAACTTGATGAAGAGGTTGGAGTCGTGTGATGGTGCGCAGTCGTGGGTCAACAGGGTGTAGAGGAGGGGGCTAAGTACACATCCTTGGGGGGCCCTTGTGTTCAGTGTGATGGAGCTGGATGTGTTACTGCCGACCCGTACTGCCTGAGGTCTCCCAGTCAAAAAGTCCAACAGCCAGTTGCACAGTGAAGTGTTTAGACCCAGCTGGCCCAGTTTGTGAGTGAGCTGTTGAGGGATGATTGTGTTGAATGCTGAACTGAAGTCTATGAACAGCATTCTGACATACAAGTCTTTTTTGTCCAGATGAGTGAGTGCAGCATGGAGGGTAGTGGCGATGGCATCATCGGTCGAGCGCTTGGACCGATATGCAAACTGGAAGGGGTCCAGAGGGGGGGGGGAGGACAGACTTGATGTTGTGCATGACCAGCCGTTCAAAGCACTTCATGAGGATAGGAGTGAGTGCAACTGGACGGTAGTTGTTGAAGCAGGATGGAGATGACTTCTTTGGAACTGGGATGATGGTGGTGGCTTTGAAACATGTGGGGACAACAGCCTGACTCAGCGAGATGTTGAAAATGTCGGTGAAGACATCAGTGAGTTCTGCTGCACATCCCTCTCTGGTGAGAATCTTCACTTTGTGCTGTGCCAGATCATCTTGGTTTACTTCTCCATTACTGTCCTGAAATAAATAAATTTGATATTAATGTATATAAACATACATCTTACTTAAAGAACAAAACTGAGACTCGAGAAGAACTGTGGCAACGTTTAAACAATTTGTATGCGGGTCATTGCATTGCATCCATTTCTATACTTGTTAAACGATAGCTCTTCTCATTTCGTTCATGAATGTGTAGTACCAGCTCATTTAGTTTGTTTAGGAATGAGAGAGATCTCACGTTCAGGCTCAAAACACTGGCTCGTTCAGTGAAGGGCCTATTCGTTCAGAACATTCAACCAATCACATGCTCTGTCTAAGCTCACACTCGAACGCCATTGGCTCGTGCTTTAGTTAGTCTTTTAAAGGGATAGTTCAGTCCCAAAAGAAAATGACACAATGTTTTAATCACCCTCAAGGCATCCTAACTAAATATGGTTTTCTTCTTAAAACATAATGCAGTCGGAGTTATAATACCACGTATCATTTTACTTCCAAGTGGTAGAATAGGAGTGTGTAGGTCCCCATGTTTTAAAGCTCCAAAAAAGCGCATCCATCGATCAAAGAACTGCTCGACACGGCTCCGTGGTCTTAACAAAGGTCTTCTAAAGCGAATCGGTGTGTTTGTTTAAAAGAAATATCCATATTGACAACACTATTAACATGTCTAACTTCGGTTATCCTCTTCTGCGTATGTGCACGTTAACCTCCTGGCTTGAACGTCTTGTACAACTTGCTTTTTTCTGGTAAATGACAGTGACGAAAGCTCCCCACAGAGGAGACGGCATCCCATTGGAAAAAAACAAAAAATGCAACATTTTTAAAACAAGGACCTATACACTTCCATTCTACCGCTTGAAACATATCGTTTCACAGACAGAGCTTATCTTAAGTCAGGACTAGGCCTTAGTAGAATATATAATTACTTTTATAAAAAAGCCTTAGTAAATAACATTACTGGTGAGGATCTTGAGACAAATCAATAGCATTGTCATATTTTAACATATGTCACCACAATTAAACGTATTTAAAACCCTAAGAAACGTGTCTCTTCACAATATTTGATAGGATTTCCTTTATAAAACATTTAAGTTTAGTTTACTCACCCTTATTGTCTCAGGAGATGATTTTCAGAAAATGGCCGCCATCGCTCTTAAAATTCCGTCAAGTTATGTGTCACGTGATCTGATCAAATCTTTAAAAAAATAAATTCATGTAGACTTATGCTGCCTTTACGCGCCATGGAGGTCCGGTCCAATACTCAAGAACAGAGAATGCATGAAAGTACCCGGGTGTGTTCTCGATATTAGGATGCATCGAATGAAGTCCCAGAAGTCACTGCGGCGCGTCCATCCAAGTTCGTTCTTGCGAGGCTGCTTCGCAAGATCGTTCTTCACGAGAACACAAGTCCATTCTTTGCGTTTTTGGAATTGAGAAACGGCAGGAGCCTTCAAATAGTTCCCGGAAATTATGTTTTTTCTTGAAATGCTTTATTTCTTTCATTTATTTATTTATTAAATGACTTGCATCATTAAATTGATTAAAAGTTCGTCACAATCGGTCTGTTTTGCTGCAGCTCCATGCATTACTAGTATTTTCCGGCAACTATTAAGAGCCTCCATGAACCGCCATTGTGAAAAAAACGGTTCCATTGGAGTCAACGGAGTTGACGCAACTATCTCTCAAAGGCTCTGGTTTTACCGCACTATCTAGTCAGCTTGATGGCTATTCTGGAGTAGGCTATTGTTGAAATATATACTTTTTTCGCTGTGTATAAAACGAAGTATGCTTCAAATTATTATTGACACATGTAAATATAATTTAACGACAATGACAACGAAGCTGTTGCGGAAAAACTAATAAATCATATCTGTCAAAAACCCTTCTCCACAATGTTTGCAGTTGCGAACATCATGACAGCACGTGTAAAATTCATGCACTCAAGAATTAAAGTTTTAAAACACACATAACTTACCCAGCAGACTCCACGAGCACAAACACAACAACATCACAGCAAACATTTTCTCCAGCAGTTTCTAATAACACAACACAATTTTGACAACTTATGTTTAAAACAAACAGAAATCT
The DNA here is from genome assembly GCA_026939265.1 of Oreonectes daqikongensis. Taxonomy (NCBI): domain Eukaryota; kingdom Metazoa; phylum Chordata; class Actinopteri; order Cypriniformes; family Nemacheilidae; genus Oreonectes; species Oreonectes daqikongensis. Next base: position 730,419 of record JAOTQM010000145.1, read on the forward strand.
TGTATGAATCTGCTTCAGACCCTCTTGAGAACTCTGATACAGAGTAAAAAACAAATGAGCTGAAGAAGGAAGTGTTGGTCTGTTTAGTAATTCACACCTTTAGTAGGCCTACTGAGAAGAAAACAACTTTAAGTTTATTTGTTTGCAGGGGCAATTCACATTAATTAACATGGCTGTAAATGTGCCAGAAGTAGCGAGAAAGGCTATTTTTCATCTGTAGACCCTTTACTAAAAGTTATAAAGTCAACCTAAAAACAAAAACAGCCTGTAAATAATGTCCACAGATATCATTTGATTGTGTGTTTTTTTTTTTTTTAATATTGTCATCTCTATCACAGAATGTGTGTGCGCGCCCCCTGCTGTCAACAATAAATCTCTTACAGCTGGAGGGACATCTAGTGCAAGTACATTTACCACATCCATGTAATACCTATAAGATTGAATTCAATTCAGTTATAAAAAATTTAAAGTAAGCAAACCATAATCAATAAAAAAAAAAAAAAAATACCATAATCAATTATAAAAATGTAATTCATTATATGTATAAATTGGAGCTTTAGTTCCTGTCATGCTTTCTGGTTTTCAAGCATCGTCTAAACTAGGCAATTCATGAGAGAAGAGTTAGCATCACTAGTCCAGAAGGAGGCGGTAATACAGCTGCCATTTCAACACCAGAAGAGGAAGATTTGAGCTGGAGAGATGAAACAAGGTCAGGTGATAGTCTGAAAAATAACAGATATAAATCTAGGAATGAATAACAATTCATTTAAAAAGCCACAGTGAGTGTTTTCACACATACTGGTGGTATACAGTGATATGTCGCTTGTTTTCACTCTGGTCCAAACGCCAGGGCTTCATGTTTCCATGACGACTGACCAGAAAAGACGCACGTGACGTCATGTTTACATGACTCCCGATTGTTAAAATGAGTATCAAATTAACGATAAACTTTAACAACAGAGACACACGTACGCACTACACAGGTACGCAGTTTATTTGTCGCGCTGCTGTTTTTGTTTCACGCTCTAGCAGTTAATAAACAGAACTGCATGCGTCTTGCGGAAGAACATTATTGTAACCGGCGCTACTTCTCTCCGTTTATGACTATGGACGAGTCACCCAGGTCCTGTGCTACTCCACAGCGGCGGCGACACGCTGGACTAAAATAGTCCGAAAATAAACACTTAAGGTGTACCATGGTGATTCAGGATACTGACTCCAGTACTCACCGATATCGTTTCGGAACCGGAACAACTCTAGGTAAAAGGAAAGAAGTGTGAGACACAGCTTTGGAGCAACTTAGTTGATTCACAACACTACATAACGGGTTCTCACTCTGCGTGTGTTTCGCGCTGGATGACGGTCGTGCTGAGCGGTGCAGGTACAGAGGAGAAGTAGAAGAAGAGAAGAGGATGACACCATTTGCTAAGCGGGGATGTTTTCATTTTCATTTTTAACACATACATTTTAAACCACAAACTACGGAGTATGTTTTGGACATTATTTAACCTTGTAAAAGACGAACAAAATTTTTAGAATAACAACATTTCTTACTCCAAGTTTTAGGGGCGCTGAGCTCCTTTTTAGGAGTGCTGAAGCACCCCTAAAGAGGGGCTAGCCTCTCCCATGGTCAGGCCTCCTCTGGGATCACAGGCACTCATATATAAAGCTGCAAGTCTGGGATCAGGAGTGCTGATCTATGGTGTGTTTGCTTCTGAGATGCAGGATGAGACCTGATCAAGATCACTGATGTGTCAGAGGTCATGAAAACTGTTTACACTTTATGACATAAAGAAGAATTAAAGCATCAACACAATGAAAGAACACAGACGTTAAATGATCATAAAGCAGATAAAGGAAGTGACATCACACAGTGTTTAGAAAATGTTGGTTTTAATAATATTTTCAAATATCTCAGTTTTAAAAACAAGTTTAACTGCCATTGTACAATTTTGAAGTTAGTTTTATAGACGGTCTGCTGTTTGTCACCTTTGCTCTTTTACACAATAACACATTTATATCAGCAGAAATGATCTCTTGTCACTTTGAGGTGCTGAAGGCTTCAGTTTTCCATGAGATCATTTCTCAGAAGACAGACCTTGAACACATTTACCATAAACACAGTTCCTCTTTCTTCTCTGCTTCTTCTTTTCTTTTTAATTTTATCTTAATTTATAAGACTGTATATAAACCATATGTGTATAAAATAAAATCTCTTCTCTGTGTTTTTAATGTAGTTAGTTCAGAAAATACATTTACGCTCCATTTTCATTTGTTTTGACACTCAGGGATTTGAACAAACATCTAACTGTATGTATTTTATCTCATATATATATATATATATATATATAGCTCATAACAACAACAGAGAACACTTTCTATCATTTGAGCATATACGCATGTGTAGAACAATATTTGACAATAAGTTTTATGTGAGACTGACAGAAGGTGACTGAGGTGGTTTGCAGATTTCAGAGAGATATTGACCACTAAACCACACACCTGAATCTGCTTTTGACAGTTAAAGTAACCAAATGTTCTCAAAGTAAAAATAATATCTTAAAACACAGAAGGCAGAAAGTTTCAGTAGCCATCATGAAGCTCAACAGCTGTGAGAGAAAGATCAACTGAAGATGTGTGTGGAAAATAAATTGAGGAACTGACACGACTCAAGTTCTCATATTTATTTTGGACTTCAGGGGTTTGTGGTTGTGGTCAGTTTAGTCTTCACAGATCTGCTGCTGTTTTCTTTCACACTGAATGTGTTTATCACGCTAAAGTCCAGCCAGTTTTCTTAGTAACCGTTAAACTGTGACTGAGCGCTCGGGCCTCGGCACAGCACGATTACAAACTGTTCTTGGCCTGGAACTTTTGGCATGTTGTTTACCTGATAGAACGCGTGTAATGATGTCACCACTCAGGATTAAGTCACTCGTCGGTTCCCTAGATAACATTTTCTCGCTGTAGCTAAAAGAGCACGGTATTACAGAAGGAAGTAAGGTTACATATAGCTGGCTAAAAACTATAGCTGGGGGAAACAAGTCATAGCTCAGTCTGATGCATTCCTTTAACATTTACATTCTAAAAAGTTCTGTTATTAACCCGCGGGTGCAAAATGAAACCAAAACCATACTGACTGACCCGGATCGGCATGGCCTGGAACAGTTAAGCAACGAGCTCTGCGCGATGGTGGAAAAGCGTTCTTTAACACCACAAACACTTTACATATTGTGTTTAATACTGTTTCCCCAGGGGTGGGGGTTGGGAATTCCAAGCTCGGAATTTTGGCCCGAACCTGGAGTACTCCCCGCTTCAACTGGGATAGATAGACAGCAGAGAGTGAGGCGATGGGGTGGAGGAGAGATGCTGCAAAGCTGTCACAGGACGAGGGACCATCTGTTCTGCGCTGATTATAAATCTGATGGAATTACATTGTCATTCTCCTCCCAAACTTAGTTAAATAGTTAAAGTGACAGTTCACCCCAAAATTTACTCACCCTCATGAAATCTCATAGCTGTATGAATTACTTTGCTCTGATGAACACAAAGGAAGATATTTGAAAGAATGTTACCAATTTCACTGGGACATCATTGACTACCAAAGTGGGAAAAATGTAATGGTCAAAGGTGCCCCAGAACTGTTTGTTTTCATAAATTCTTCTAAATAAAGTTTGTGGGTTGATTTTCAAAACTGTGGGGGTGAGGACCCCCGTGTCAACGGCACGCCTGCTAGACAACAAACACAGATGTTATGACGTGTGTCAAACCAACCCATGACCTTTGTACTATTAACACAATGCTCTACCAATTGAGTTATAGAAACACAAGAATCACAATGATTCATGGGAAAGAGTTTGTGTTTTCTTAATAGTATAATAGGTTTTGATCAATCACACAACACTAAACACCACCTGCATTTATTCTTCAAAGCTAACAGGGTAATAAGACAGAATCACATGGCATTACACAAGCAAAAGTAATGTTGTTTGAGTTGAAGAATAAAGTCAGATAATATTTTTAAGTGTGATTATTTTATATATTATACCATATAATGATATTTTAATGAATTTTGTTGCAACAGTTGGTGAAGATCTTATTTTGGGAGATGTGGCAGATCTGAACTTTGTGCAGTCCAAATAAACTGCTCAAAAATAACCACAGGAATCAACAGAACAACATTAACATATTTATTTATTGCACACAACATGATAACATTTACATGACTATTCAAGAGTGGTTAGACACTTTTTCAAGATGATTTTAGAAAGTTTAGGAACACTGTCTTATTTCATGAGACAGTGGATAGTTACCAAGAATAGTTCTAGCTTTTATGAAACAGGGGTGTACTCCAGAAAGCAGGGTTAACTTTTCATCAGCTAAACCCTTAACTCTGGGTTGGTTAACCAAAACCTTGCTTACACGGAGTATGTGGATTCCAGAATGTGTTTGAAGAATAAGTTTAATCAACCTTCCAAAAGTTACCCAGAGTTAACGCGCTCACAGGAACAACATGAACACATCGTCAATGGATCACGAGTCAACATGGAAACAGGCAGAAAGCTTAACGTTTTTGACTGTAAAACAACGTTATAAATGTTTAAAAATCTTTTAGAGAGTTTAGAGAGCGATATAAAGTGCGGGATTAAAAAACATAAAATCCATATTATTTAATTTATATGTTTATAAAACTATATAGCCTAACGCTATACCTTTTTTATTTAATTAAATATAAAATAGTTCAAATAGCCTATATGTAGTAGCCTATTTATATACTGAAAAAAATATAGAAATATATACATGGCTATCTTTGTTATATAAAGTCTAGATTTGTTGAGATGTTTGTTTTAACATGTCTACCAGTGTATTTTACCAACATTGTGTTGAGTATTTGATTACATTGCTAATTGTGTAGCTGTATAAAATCCCTTTTTTGTTCCTTCTCTGTATGTTCCTTAAACATCTTCCTTTATTTGGTTTTCTGAAAACTGACTTGTATTGTATCAGCTTTATTTTCAACAGTTGCTGATGTAGTTATATTACTGGAGACTCTTTTAATTGCAGAAACTGCAACAGTTGTTATAATTTTGGAAAAACTTGTGTAATGCTTTTTAGTAGATTACACACTATACTAATGCAAATAAATGACCATACTTAAAGTATGAAGGTCTGCTGAGATTTAAAATGTTAGGCCCATGATCACATGTCTAATATGTCATGTAATATACAGTATATCCCTTTCAAATACACATACAGTTTCTTTGATGTTGTTTGCTAAAAGGCCATGGCTTTCCAAGTGTTAAATGAGGTGTAAAAAAAAAACAGTAATTAGGAGAAAGGCCTTTCAATGCTGTGAAGGAGGCTGAGGATCAGAAAAACATTATTAAGATACAAATTTCATACAAATAGTATGAAAACACTTAAAGGTCTTTTGATGTAATTTATTGTGTAACTGAATTAAAGTGATGAAGGGAAATTAAATCTAATAAAACTTATCCTGGGAATCAGGCCTGCCAGACTTGGAATTGAACCTGCAACCTTTGGGTTATAAGTCTATAATCTCTTTAAACATTACACAACAACTGCCCTAAAATGAAGCAAATATTACCTATTAGTGAGGAAGAGTAATGAAATACAAACGCTTCAATTGTTCTGAAGTTACAAGTGTGCATACTATTTATTGCATAGACTACCATAGATTATACTGTAAATTACCTTTATCTTTATATTATTTATCTTTTCTTTTTGTTTTGTATTTTATAATAATTGCACTAATTACACAATAATCTTTGGAGCTGATTTGACTTACATTTCACTACTGGTTGTATATTCTCTATATCTGTATATGTGACAAATACAAATCTTGAATCCAATTATATTTAGAAATTTAATAATAAACCTAATTAAAAGTAATACAATGTAAGCACATAAAGCCTTACATTTATTAGGAACAGCTCACATTATTTTATTTAAAGATTATTTTATTTGTAAAGGTTACAAATCATAAAATTAGCATACAATAAATTGTTGTCGCAATGGATAATACTGTAAAATTAAAATATTATACGCAATCTGTGCTTTTACGCCCACTTGACGCTCATCAAAAGCGCAGACAACTTCTGAAGCTTAGTAACGTTTTCTTAAAATGAACTAACCCTGGAACATGAGATGCTCTGGAGCAGGTTATCTTCAGAGAGTCAGTTGCTATGGTTACTAACATACCCTGAAAGTTACCTTCGATTTTGGAACCGAAAGCTGCATGAGGTTATCCGCTCGCTTATCCTGAAACATACCCGGCTATGTCACATGACCAGCTTTCTGGAATACACCCCCAGAAGATTCAAAAACATTAAATACCCCATTTTGCTTCACATCTATGATCTTGCTACATTGATAACACTCTTCATCAGATTTTCTGTAAGATTTATCATAAATGATCACACTCATACTGAATCTTACTAATGTAGCTCTCCTGTAGCTCAGTGGTTTGATCATGGGGCTAGCAATACCAAGGCCATGGTTTCAATCCCAGGGATTGCACATACTCCGAAACAAATGTAGGTATAATGTACACAATGGAAGTCGCTTTGGATAAAAGCGTCTGCCAAATGCATAAATGTAAATATTAAAATGTTATTGCATTATGGGGATTTTATGTAAATAAGAGATGGAACTCTTCTATATTTTTAACCAGAACTCCATCCTCATTTAAATTCACTCCCCAGACCCCCCAAATTCATCCCTCTAAAGGCTAAGATATGCTAGTGTATGCAAAAAAGGTTCATGCAAAAAGATCAAATCAAAGAAAGCCATCTGAGTTTTTAACATCACAAGGCTGAGTAAATAATGACAAAATTATTATTTTTGAATTCTTTAGGTATAGACACAGTTACTGTAACCTGAAAGTTTATTCACAAGCAGTCTGATCATCTTCTCATGACTCCAGCATACACCACATCATCCTCCACTGCACATCTCTGATGGATACAAACACACAAACTGTTATAAGTTAACTATTTATTTGATCTTTTATCTTGGATGGAATTTCATAAATACACACACACTCGCATGCATATGCAAACACACACGCACATGAACACACATACATTTCTGCAATCTTTTTGTCACTTTGGGTTTTCTGTGAGACAATTTAGTTAGTGTTTGTTTCAGCAGAATCATGCTGTACTTGCTTTTCTGTCTGAACATGTTTAACAGTATTTGGTTATCATGTTTATAATAATAATCAATATGTATGAATGAACACAACATCTTGAATCTGACTAAGAGGACACAAGGTGACACACATACTGTAATAAAGTTTAGATCACACAAACATGTATTATTGAGTGTGAGGTAGTGTTTATGCATTGATTGATGTTCATTTGTTTCATTACTAAAACACATCTAGAGCTTCATAAATATAATCATGAAGCACTGTAGACACACACAAATAAAACAATCTACAGTTATATTTACTGGTATATTGATACAGACACACACTTGAAGGTTCTCACCGTTTTATGTGTTTGTCTTTTATAAAATGTTGGATCTGCATAAGTGATCTCCTGTTCACCAGTCTGATCTGTTTAAAAGAATGACAGAAGACATGTTATTGAAAAGAGTTTACAGAATTACATGTGATGTGCATTCGCTGTAGTTCACACTTGCCTTCTTCATGTGTTTTTCTGTGTTTTCTGCAGATGCAGACGATCAGAAGTGCAGTTACAATCATCAGAGATCCAGCAGCACAAGAGAGAGAAATTATATAATCTGAGATGTGATGACGGTTATGATTTGACACTGTAATGAAATAAAAAGTCATTTTTGTAACTGAATCTGAACCTAATTTCAAATTAGGTTATTCAATAAATGCTAACTAACAATGTTCATGACACTTGTGACAGTCATTAGCAGTGAGATGTTGAGTTTGGTTTGTGATGAGATTGTTGATCACACATGTGTAAGAATCATCCAGACACTCCAGAGGAAGAGAGAGTCTGATGTTGAGATCAGACACACTGATGTTGGACAATAAACTGTTTCCTTTATACCAGGAGAGACTCACATGTGTCACATTCAGCACCGAACACAACACAACACATTTAGACACTGAAGATGATGAAGATGATGACAGGTGTTTGGTAATTACAGGAACAGGAAGACGAGCTAAGATGAATTAAATAAACATCTTGTTAATTTATCAGTTGGTTAATATTTATGTTAAAAATTGTAATAAAAAGCATATTTATAATATTTAAAGGAGAGTGCTTAATATGGATCATACAGATATAATTCTCGGATATTGTCAACAATTTTGACAGACATTTCAATTTTTCCGATATTAATCAGTTCTTCTCTACTCACCATAGACAGTAATATTAAATGTATGAATTTGTCGATCACTGCTGGTATTAGTAACTTCATAAAGTCCAGAGTCATTGATTCTGATGTTCTTGATGGTAAGAGATCCAGTCTTGTTTAGCTCGAGTCTGTTTTTAAATCTCCCATCAGGACGTTTATTAGGTAAACTTATACCGCCATCACTCAAGAGTTCAGCTATGATAAGTCTTGTATGCACAAACTTCCATGTGATTCCCTTTTTCCTCTGATGTTCAGTGAGATTCATAGACAGAGTCACAGATTCTCCTTCAGTCACTGACACAAACTTAGAACCAAACACACCTGAAAAATACACAACAACAACAGTAATTAAAGGCAATTAATTTATTTAAGGCAAATCTGTTCATACTGTGCGCATCTGCATTAATTTAAATGTAGGCCTATAGTTTATCAAAATTATTAGTAAATTACTCAAAAATGTGCACAAATTTTATTTTAATCCAGCTAAAAAAATAATGCATATCAACAAATAATATTTGGGTAAATACGGCAAAACTTGAAAACATTAAAGGCAAAACACATAAACAAAAGCCTTATGGAACAGGAAAATATTAGCACACAACATTTTACTTGACACATTGTTAAAGGAGATCAAAATGATTTTATTACTGATTGATTTTAACAACACATAATAGATATGTAAGAAGATATAAAAAAAACGTGTGTAACTTACCAAACAGACTGCACACACAAAAACAGAAAATAAACACATGAGACATTTTCAGCTTGCAGAATACATCCAAATAATAACAGTTCTAAAAAGGCTTTTAAAAGTGCAAATACCAAACAAAATGTATGAAAAGCACGTACTGACACTTTCAGCAACTCTTTCGACTTCAGAATCAAACCCACAGATAATCTGCATAAAGAGGAGAGGGCTGGTCTCTCCAATGAACCGCCCATGAAACATTTGTGTAAGGCTGGTGCCACGATGTCCACACCACATCCTGAGAAACACAGAACTTCATCCAATACAATGAACCACCACAGAGTTTGCTACAACAATGAATGATGAGTGTAAACTCACAGCTTCACATCTGTTCTCTTCTCTCACTAAAAGCTCAGAACACTTCAAAGCTCACCTATGAACTGGGTATAACAAATATCATCAGAATCAGAAGAATCAAAAGGAGCTTTATTGCCAAGTGTGCTTACGCACACAAGGAATTTGTCTTAGTGTCAGAGGCTTCCAGTGCACATAAAATAAATACACATTACACATTTGACAAAATGACAATATACAGTATACTGTATGTACAGATGTGCGTTATATACAAAAATTATGCATGGGAATATGGACTATGTATTGCACGTTTTATTGCACAGTGGGAGAACATTTAACTGTTCATGAGGTAGATGGCCTGAGGGAAGAAACTGTTCCTATGTCTGGTTGTTTTGGTGCTCAGTTCTCTGTAGTGCCGGCCAGACGGCAGCAGATCAAAGAGGAAATGTGCTGGGTATGAGGTGTCCAGAGTGATTTTGCGAGCACTTTTTCTCACTCTGGATAAGTACAGTTCTTGGAGAGTGGGGAGAGTTGTGCCAATGATTCGTTCAGCAGTCCGGACTATCCGCTGCAGTCTTCGGAGGTCAGTTTTGGCAGCTGAGCCGAACCACACAGTTATGGAAGTGCAGAGGATGGATTCAATGACAGCTCAGTTGAACTGTATGAGCAGCTCCTGTGACAGGTTGAACTTCCTCAGCTGGTGAAGAACGTACAGCCTCTGCTGGGCCTTTTTGACAATGGAGTCAATGTGAGTGTCCCACCTCAAGTCCTGAGAGATGGTGGTGCCCAGGAACCTGAATGACTGCAGCCACAGTTCTGTTCATGATAGTGAGTGGGGGAAGTACAGGGTGGTTTCTCCTAAAGTCCTGTAATCTCCACTGTTTTGAGACAACGTCAATAAGACACACAGGTTCATTGTCAATGGCAGGGGCGAGCATAAACCACAACATATATATGAAAATATGCCATTTAATTACAATCATACAACATTTAATTAAAACATAAGCAAAGCATCAAAGGCTCAGGTACAACAAAATACAATACATAAACATTTATAAAGAACTAGAGTGATGCCAGTCAGAGTCATTCAATATCCACCCCACACTTAATACACCACAACCAAAAACCAAAATATCAAGCACTACAATAAGTAGACACATAAGCACTGCCGACATCTTCCCACGTTACAATATAAACAAAATAAACGAACACAGAAATCTACAATAAACGAACAAAATAAACGAAAACAGAAAAATAAAGTCCAGGCAAAGCAGCAGTGCGGTCACAATAGATATAACCTACTTTCCACCCATAATGGAAACCTTGGACGTACAATCACCTGCCAGACATAAAACACACAAAATTAAGAACAGTAACAATTTACTACCATGATTAAAAACAACGATACATACCGAGAGAGAGGTTCACAGAGTCATCTTACACAACACCCACAATACGGCGCGCAGAAGCATTTGCCCAGCTGTAGGCCGACACGAGCCCCGCCATACACCGCAGTCAGAGCACCAATAGCCGCCCATGCTCCACTCGTTTACGAGCGTGCATTCTCGTGAAGGGCGGTCCTAAACAATAACGTCTCCAGGTGCGGAGCCACTTCAGCCTAATATACCCGGTCGCAAACCCGGATTGGTTAACAATTTACCTCGCACCGTCCAATAAGCAACCCCGGCAATACATTGCCCTGCTACATATAGATGGAATGTTTGGGGGTGGGGGTTCTTGGAACAAAGACATGTAATCACAGAATTATAATGGTGGCTTAGATTGTATGTGGTTCTTTTAGATTTAACCTGTCTTCTTCAGAAGCAGACAAAATGTTCTATCGAGATGAACCCCATGATGCTGTGTGTTCTCAGTTCTCAGCCAAACCAAACCGTTATTGAAGTGCACAGAACAGATTCGATAACTGCTGAGTAAAACTGTTCAATAAGTTCATGTTTGAACGTATTGAATTGTTACAATATATGTTGATGGTTCCACCAATAGCACACACTTATCTGTTTTACATCTATTTGACATCTGCAATAATACGTCTCAGAGACGTCCTCAGACACCTGGTAGCCCGCAAGAACTATGTAAGGTGCCGGCCAAATATAGGGCTCAAGAATAATGCTCAGGACAGTTGATGAATCTGTTACTACACTGACTGATTAGCCAAGTGCTACATCATCATTAAAAATTTTATTATTAGCATGTGTTTTAAGCTTTAATATATGCAAGTGCAAAAATATGTGAAAGAAAACTCAATTTAGTCCTGTGAGCCAATAAATAATGCCTCACGTTTAAAGCTTGAAAATATTTTATCAACAAGTAGCCCTCTAGATGATTTATCTCTTCATATAACAAACGGGGTTGGTCTCGGGCAGAGGAGCACACCACAGGTTAGTGATAAATGATAGTTTATTGTTGACAGCAGGGGCAAAAATAGGTGAGTGAGTCCAAAGCAGGTTTTTAGAAAAGTAACACAAAAACAGGTAAGTAATTCCTAAACCAGGCTTTTATGATAAGTAAATCCAAACATAGGTATCTTCAGGTAAGTAGATCCAAACACAGGTAATTTCTGGTAAACGGGTAACAGATTCAAGCGACTAACAATACACAACGTAGTTAAACCAACTACATCAAGACTTACGACATTTACATCAAGACCGGACCAAAACCAAGGCAAAAGACAGAACTTAAATACAGGCAAGAAACACACAACAGGTGAGTGTCCAAACAAGGTGCATGTGGTGACAATCATCTGTGACGGAGGTGAGATACATTATGGGGAATGTAGTCCGGTGACGTGAACGGGTGGTGTTACACAGACAGGAGTGTTACACTTCAGGTAGCCCTGACTTACAAAAAGGTTGAAGAGACCCCTGATGTAGGGAATAGTGATACAGCCTTATTTTGGATACAGCCCTATAGTGTTCCCCTTGTCTTTTGTCAGTCAGTTTTTGTCACTCACAGGAACAGCCCATTTTTACTGGCATTCTGCTAATGTATGGCAACTGGTAATGCACTCACCTTTTTCGTCAATCTCTGACCCAATAAGTTAATATTCCATATTTATTTTAATATGTCCATATCTATATAAAACAAAAACTATAAGCTGTATATAGCTATATGTATTGTGTTAAGCAAGGAGAAAACATTTTTATCAAAAATGTTGATTCAGCAACACGCTCCACTTCGGTAGATGGCAGGCGTGCTTCTGACAGTTTTACCACAACCAAACAAAACCCAGAATAGAAGAAGAAACGGTTGCTAAAACATAAGTTATATGTTTTGCCAGAAGCCACAAAATAGTTCCACTCATGTTGTATGGACAGAACCTTGAACAGGTTACTATAGTCAGATTCTTAAGAGTAATTTGTTGATGAGAAGATGACCTGGAGCCAGCACACTGACAAAGTCAAGAATAAATAAAAAAATATTATTAATGTTTTGAGGTGTCTGTCAGGACAAGATTGGGGAGCGAGTACGTCTCTTATAAACATCAAGCCTTGATGAAAGCAGCTCTTGATTATGGATGCTTAACGTATATGTCAGCAGCAGAATGACACCTTAAGAAACTTGATGTGGAGCAAGACAGGCCCTCCGAATCTGTTTTAGAGCTTATAAAACATCACCAATATCTGCCTTACAAGCAGGAGAAATGCCTTAATGCATCAGGAGAATCAAATTAATGTTGACATATTGGATACATTTACAAAAGTCGGACTTGTAACCAGAAGGTTGCGGTTCGATTCCCAGTACCGGCAGGTAACAACTGACGTGTCCTTGATCAAGGCACCTTACCCCCATTTGCTCCCCGGGCGCTGCAGTGATAGCTGCCCACTGCCCCGGTGTATGTGTGTTCACTATTCACTGGTTGGGTTAAATGCAAAGGTCACATTTCGGGTATGGGTCACCATATCTGACAAAAATAAGTCACTTTCTTTTCACTTTCAAGGACATGGAAGAGCGCAAATTTGTATAGCTTTGGATGGATAGGGAATGCAAAGGCACAAAAGGCAAATCTTAGTCAGATTCAAGTAACCCCCACTGTCACATTATCAGCAAAACCACCCTGGAGATTCGTACAACAAGTAGTAGACACAAGTCTACAGCAAATTTTAAAGGAGAATTCTGGTTTAATACCACCATGGGTAATTGTTAAAAACTATATGAGTAAGTATGAAAATATATTACTCATATTTACAGATGGGTCTAAAGAGCCAGAATCAGGTCGTACTGGGGCTACTTTTTACATTTCTCTTCATGATCTAGGAGTTAAAAAGAGGGCAACAGATAATTTTTCAGTTTAAACAGTAGAATTGTTGGGCATCTTATGGGCATTGCAATGGTTGGGAGAACAAAATCAGACTCTAAATGTTGTTATAGCTTCTGATAGTCTATCTGCACTATCACGTTTGCAGTCTGGGAAAACGTTGTGCAGGCAGGATATTATATATCAGATTCTTCAGTTGCTTCTTTTATTTCATGACAGGGGACAAGATATCTCATTTCTTTGGGTTCCTGCCCATGTAGGGGTGGAGAGAAATGAGGCTGCAGATATATTGACAAAAGGATCAATAAAACATGGGACAAGCAATATTCAAGTATTCCCCTCCAAGCAATACAAGCAATATTCAAGTATTCAAGAAATGAAATCCTTATTAAAAATTATGCACCCAATATATGACAAGAATATTGGAACATATCAGACATTGGAAGACACCTTTTTAATATACAAAGTCAAGTAGATATGAGACATGGTAGAAATCCAAGGGAACAGATGGTTATGACAAGACTAAGGATTGGGCATTCTGGTTTGAATCAGTCATTGCACAGAATAGGGACACATCCTACTGGACTATGTGATTATTGCAATACACCTGAGACTGTAGAACACATTTTGATACACTGCAGGAGATATTGAGGAGGCTAGAAAGGAGCTGGAAAACCATGTCGGGCTACAAAATATGAAAATAGGGTACTTGTTGGGGAAAACATCTTATGACAGAATTGACTTAATAATGAATTATATGAAAGTCACTGGATTAATTGAACGAATATGACAGGATAAAATAACTATATGGGTTAATAAAATAATAATATTAGGTTTAATTTTTTCCTAGGTATTGTAAAAAAAAGTTTTTGCATTTGGGATTCTAATTCTATCCACTGCTCACTCTCCAGTCCAGTAGGTGGCGGTAATGCACCTTTAAGCTGGTTTGCCAACCGCCACTAAAACACAAAGAAGAAATGGTTGCTGCTAGAGGGCGCTAAACCTGTCTGTGACAGTCGACGATTTAACTGTTAGAATTGGGGGATTATGCTATAGCCTAATCTTGCGGAACATTTGGAGGCGCAAATGTACATCTTTAATAGCATATAAATAATCAGCTCAATGCCTTAGTATCTGTGCAGTGATTTTGTATCTGTTCTTTTCGGTGGGTTTGTTTTGCAGTTGTCGTCGTCGTCGTCGTCGTCGTCGTCGTCCGTGTGGGTGCGGCTCACATACAAACCGATAAGATTTGGATTTATAACATCCACAGAATATATTCATTAAATCATTTGTTATTGGAATCAGTGGCAGCATGAAGGCATTTTCCGAAACCATTGTTTTATTACTGGTATGCGGTAAGTGTTCATATTTAATTTTAACACTTTCACTTTCAAGTTGTAACTGCTTTGATAGCAAAAATGGCTGATCTCTTTCTCTCAAGATTCAAAGAAACTTTATTGGCATGATAAAATAAATCTTACATTGCTAAAGCACAGGAAAATTAAATATAAACATTCTGTACAATTCCAGGTAAAGATAAAATAAAAGTATATATACATATCAATATCAAGTAGAACAAGTGCCAAATATTGATAAAGTTCTCAGTGAGAGTGACAGGATCCTGCGCGCGCGCGCGGTTTTGTTGTGTTGTGCTGGTTGTTCTTTTGTCATGACAAGGGTGTTTATTCCAGAAAGCTGGTTATGTGACACATCCGGGTATATTTGAGGACAAGCGAGCAGATAACTTCAGCTTTCGGTTCCAAAATCGAAGGTAACTTTCAGGGTATGTTAGTAACCATAGCAACTGACTCTCTGAAGATAACCTGCTCCAGAGCATCTCATGTTCCAGGGTTAGTTCATTTTAAGGAAACGTTACTAAGCTTCAGAGGTTGTCTGCGCATGTGTGCGCTTTTGATGAGTATAAATAATATAAAGATAAAGGTAATATATAGTCTATGCATAAATAGTATGCACACCTTGCAATTCTTGTAACTTAAGAACAATTTAAGCATTTGCATTTCATTACTCTTCCCCTCTAACTAGGTAACATTTGCTGCATTTTAGGGCAGTTTTAGTGTAATGGTTAAAGTAATAGACTTATAACCCAAAGGTTCAATTCTAAGTCTGGCAGGCCTGATACCCAGAATAAGTTTTATTAGGTTCTCACCCATGGCATAGTGTTTACAGATTTAATTTCCCTTTATCACTTTAATTCAGGAGTAAATGACATCAATAGACTTTTAAGTGTTTTCATACTATTTGTATTTCTTAATAATGTTTTTTTGATCCTCAGCCTCCTCTACAGTAGTAAAAGGCCTTTCTCCTATTACAATTTGTGTTTGGTCTTTTTACACCTCATTTAACATTTGGAAAGTCATGGCCTTTTAGCAAACAACGTCAAAAAAACAACCTGTATGTGTATTTGAAAGGGATGTATTGTAGCCTATATTACATGACATATTAGACATGTGATCATTTAATGCCTAACATTTTAAATCTCAGCAGACCTTGATGCTTTAAATATCGTCATTAATTTGCATTAGTGTATAGTGTAGTCTACTGAAAGCATTACACAAGTTTTTCTGTTGCAGTTTCTGCAATTAAGAGTCTCCAGTAATATAACTACATCAGCAACTGTTGAAAATAAAGCTGATACAATACAAGTCAGTTTTCAGAAAACCAAATAAAGGAAGATTTTTAAGGTACATACAGAGAAGGAACAAAAAAGGGATTTAATACAGCTAACACAAAGGTTGATTAAACTTATTCTTCAAACGCATTCTGGAATCCACATACTCCGAGTAAGCAAGGTTTTGGTTAACCAACCCAGAGTTTAGGGTTTAGCTGATGGTAAGTTAACCCTGCTTTCTGGAATACACCCCAGGACTTGACATATCTTGCAGTCAGGTTAGAGCTGATTTAGTTTTCTCCCAGTAGGCTATGTATGAAATCTTGTCCTTTTGTTGAAACTGGTTAAAGTCTTTGTGGAAGTTTGTAAACTGGGTGAAGAATGTTTCTCTGATGTGTGTATAGTTTGGACATGAGCTGTTTTCACACAGTCGTTCTTCTCTTGGTGTCCATGTCTGTCTGTGTCTGCCCGTCTTTACAGTGAGCTTGTGATCACTGAGTCTGTACATGGTCAACACTTTTCTTAGTTTGGTGTCTGATACGGTTTTAAGGTATTCTGCCAGTTTATATTTTCTGTTTAATGACAGATAGCATTCCAGTTTATTTGGCTTAGCTGTTGCTTCTGTCTCTGGGTGCATGCTTGCATGATTTATAAGGCTTGTTTGACTTGATGCAGCGCCGCAAGAACTGACAGGCAGATGACATCACATTACCGCAAGAGTGAGTTGAGAGCCGACTGCTCCATAAACTTTTGACTCACTCTCGCGATAATGTGATGTCATTCGCCTGTCGGTTCTTGCGGCGCCGCATCAAGTCAAACAAGCCCATTGTCACATCAAATGGGTCAAATCATGTGTATTAGACGTTAAGGGTCTCGGATTAGTTGGCTAATATTATCAGCAGTGTAATAGTTTAAATCAGTGGGGGGGCTCTAGTTGGGCACATGTTTTATATTTTTAAATCATAGATGCATTGTACATGTGTATGGAGGTCAATTCATAAATAAAAGATGGAAATTTATTTAAATCAGTGGTTCCCAACTCCAGTCCTCGTAGACCCCTCTTCTGGGATCAACATGTGTGATGTTAAATAGGCTATTTGTTTTAGGGATGCACCGATATGTACATTTTGGCCGATAATTCTTTAACAAAGGAAGCTGATAAACGATATATTTTAGGAATGGGCATTTTTGATCATATTTCATTTCGAGTACTGGAGCTGCTGTTTTCCTGGGTAAAAAGCACGATTTAGCGATTATAATGTTTTACAATCTACGCGGAGAACACAATTGTTTTAGCTTCACTTACTTCTAATCTTGATTCTTAGACATTGAAAATTAATAAATTTCATAAGGAATTGTGAAATATTCGTAAATTATGTTATTCAATTTAAAAGCCTCTAGTTGGCACCATGTTAAGTAATAGAATATGTTAGTTTTATTTCGTTTTTATTAAAATATTAAATTATTTTTTATATTTATTTTGAATTAAAATATTTTTTTGCAACTTTGTTTTTGTCATTGCCATATATTTTTTATGTTGCTATATAAGATTAATTAATTTTAGTATAGTTTTTTATAATAATATTATAATACGTTTTAGTGCTTTAAACTTATTTCAGTTTAACATTTCAGATTTTTGTAAGTATTTTTTCTATATAATTTCAGGTCAATATTTTATTTGATTTTAATAAACTAAAACGCTTTCAAAGTTTTAATTTTATTAAAACTAAATCAAACAGATATGTTGAAATTGAGGATATATTAATTAATTATATATATATATATATATATATAATTTTATTTACTATGAACTTAAATGCTCGCTCTGCTTGCTCGCTCTGTGCATTTACGGCGTGGATAAAGCACATTTATTGGCTCAACGCAGGGCTCTGTCTGCTGCAAACATTTACAAATTTTTATTACATATTTTATACTTTTTTGTAACAACATATTTCATTCACAGTTCTGATGAGTTTAATAAATGTTCACTAAATAAAGTTGACCTTTGGAGACTACGCAACATTGACGAAATTATATAAATGAACATCTTAAAATGTGTGCATTAATTAAATACATATTTATTAATTATATGTCTGTAATTTTGTTTTTCATTAACTTAAAATTATTAGTAAATTGTATACGGACAATGCACATATATTCAACTAGTTAAAACAATAAAAATGCACATGCAAAACAACGCACACAAGTCGATGCGTGTGAGCTCCACGTTGAAATATTGAAGTGTAACCACGCAATCACACAACTAGCAGACGCGTGATATTTGTCTTTCGAGCTTTTCTGTGTTTATTATAACATTGTTTAGGTTTTATTCCTACATTACAAATAAACAAATGTGAACGTGTGCTTTATCCAAACTGTAAACACATTAGACATTATATTATAGGCTAAGTTGTCTTAATGTGTTTACATACGTCCATTGCTGCGTATCTGCATGCTCAATGGTCTATGGCGAATCTGTCTGCTGCAAATATAACACCTTTTTATAGCATATTTTATTTAAAACGAATTTCCTCTACAGTTCTGATGAGTTTTAATAGCCTAAATGTGTTTGAAATTAAATAGCCCTTTTTTGGAGGCTATGCAACATCATAAAATATTTCAGATATTTGCAGTTTATTTGGATGTTTATATTAAATTACACATGCTTTAGTTATACATAATTTTAAAATTGTCCACTTAATGTTAAATCTAATATTCTATTATTATATTAAGAATAATAAAAAATCATTATTGTTTTTTTGCCATTGTGCAAACCTAAAAAGGAACAAATGTGTATTTCTTCTATATTTCTGTATTCGTACCGAACCGTCGCGAAATGTCACGGAGAAAGATTCTAATGGATGTGATCATTCCTATGCCCTACTCACTAGACTTAATTTCCTCATTATCTTCAGCTGGCGTGTTTCTTAAACAACGCAGCACGGTTTCCGTCAGCAGATGTCGCTGTTTTAATGGCATAACGTAAGCATAAAGTATAACTGCTGCAAAAAAGCATACAGTTTATATTTTAAAGTTTTTAATATGTGGCATATTTTAAGAACTTTAAAATATAAACTGTATGCTTTTTTGCAGCAGTTATACTTACGTTATGCCATTAAAACAGCGACATCTGCTGACGGAAACCGTGCTGCGTTGTTAAAGAAACACGCCAGCTGAAGATAATGAGGAAATTAAGTCTAGTGAGTAGGGCATAGGAATGATCACATATAGGCTATTTGGAACTTTCTCCATGACGGTTCGGTACGCGTACCGTTACACCCCTAATCACAATCTTCCAAAGTTCATTTGTAATGTAAGTTCACAAGGACTTGAAGAATACAACCTAATCAATGCTTTAATAAATAAAGCTCGAAAGACAGAAATCACGCGTGTGCTTGTTGCCTGGTTATGCTTCAATATTTCAATATTTGCAGCAGACAGATCGGTTAAGCCAATAAACGTGCTTTATCCATGCTGTAAGCGCGCGCGTGTAAACACATTAAAAGAACGAGGTAGTACAACATGCGCACAATTTACGTAAATCGAGGGAACGAATTAATAACACGTGGGCACAATTTAGCAAAATGTGGGAACGTTTTAGTAAATCGTGGGAACGAGTTCTTAATTCGTGACCACGATATAATTTTTTCCCCCGCATAGCATATCTAGGGCTACGTAGCATCGCGCCGCTCATCTGTGATATAGACGGAGTCTGTAAGTCTCAGAACACCGCCTGAAATGTCAGCATAACCAATCAGAAAGAAAAAAATATTTTTATTAAAAAATATATTTTTAGACCCAAATGATCATCGTTTTCATGATCGATCATCGCGTTCGAGTACTCGGTTACTCGAGTGCTCGTGCCCATCCCTAATATATTTATGCAATATCTAAATAATAATATATATATATTTTTTTTTTGAGAATTAAACAAAAAGTGGACAACTGCTTTTATTTTAAAACATTGACTACAGAAAAGTTCTCTTTTTTCCAGAAAATCCTGTACCAACTTACACTAGTTAATTCTTTTAACTTTTAAACATTTCTGGTATAATGTTTATTTAATAAATAAATTATAGATGTTGTTCCAGTGCAACCCAGAAAAGATAAAACATCTGATTCAACTCATCTGCCTGTTAATGTTAATTTGAGAGGCATGTGAAACATTCTGGGAGGACTTAAGAGTTAGGAACCACTGCTCTATATCTTGAAGTGGACCGCCAAACCCTCTCTGAAATGTAATCTGTTTGCAGGTGTGGTTAATGCTGTGACAGATGAAGAGAGGACAGTGATGGAGGGAGATTCTGTCACTCTAGACACTGGTGTTACTGAACTAAAGGAAGATGATGACAAGATAAGGTGGAGGTTTGTGGAAGGTGAAAGTAAAACTCTTCTAGTTCAAGTGTTTAAAAATAAGATCTTATATGAGGATGAGAGGTTCAAAGACAGACTGCAGACTCAGATTGGATTTCTTACCATCAACAACATGAAAACCAAATTTACTGGATCTTATGAAGCAGACATTGGCACTGGAACACCAATCAAGAAATTCAATGTAATTGTCAAAGGTGAGCATGTTTATTTTTGGAATAAATGTTTTAAAGTTTGTATTTGCTATGTAAAATGTATTTCTGTCAGGACCACTATCGTCAAATATTTAAACAATAAATATATTTAAGATTGGCGGAATAAAACTGTTTTGGGGCAAACTCTCCACCCATCTATGCAGCCTTGCATGGACAGAGGGGAGCACAGTAATACATGTCCCCAAAACAAAATCATTCCCCCAAACAAAACTAGCATGTTTAAACGGCATTAAGAACATGCCTGATTAGCAAACACCTGTAGCAGTATAGCTGGCAGAGGAAGCATACACCCTGCAACAAACAGCACTAAGTTGCATGAGCAGGTTGTTAACAGCCAAATGGGTTAAACTAGCAGTAGGCAGGCAGGGGGAGTGTACACCCTGCAGCACCGGCGTTGCATGCGCAAGTTGTTACCGAGCCGAAAGGGTTAAACGAGCAGTAAAGATGGCAGGGAAAGCGACAATATACCTCTGTAATGCGCATCGTGTATTAAATTTATGTAGTTCTATGGGAAATTAATCCCCTCACTTCTCCGAGTGAGAAATACAGGTGCGGTGTATGTGAATCGAACTGACTGCCTCTAAAGCAAGCAAAGCGCGAACAGCAGCACTTGATGAGACGCGTTGAATGA
Source organism: Oreonectes daqikongensis (assembly GCA_026939265.1). Taxonomy (NCBI): domain Eukaryota; kingdom Metazoa; phylum Chordata; class Actinopteri; order Cypriniformes; family Nemacheilidae; genus Oreonectes; species Oreonectes daqikongensis. Next base: position 751,941 of record JAOTQM010000145.1, read on the forward strand.
GAGTGTCACGCGACTTCGCTATAGGGTAAAACACTGTTGTGACGTATTGCTGCAAACTAAATACAATAAAATCCAGGATGTAATAACTTATTCCTGGCATTTAAGAACTGATCGGGTACGTCCTGCTCTTGCATAGACTCTTAACGACGAGTAATTTTGAGCGAGACGTAAGCGGGAACAACACGCAATATAACGTTATAGCTAAAATACATAAAACAGACGGTTCACTCTTGGAAATGCCATGAAAACATGCATTCTCCGGTGAGCTACGGTCAGCTCACGCCGCTTGCTTAATGGAAACGCCGAGAGAAAGCATCCGTGCTGGCAAGCGAGATCAACACTCGCGCACAGTATTAGCGATAGTTGAGGTAAATCTAAAATTATCAGACACCCATCCATATTGGTTGCAGCTTGCAATAGCGCTTTGCATGTCCAGACAACTAGTGAGCGTATCGAGCGACACAGTTCGCAAACGAGGCTTAGAACCCATGCTGCTTACATACACCTGGACGAGCTGCAACGGCGTGTTGCAACTTGCAAGTATCGAAACAAATTGCGAGCTGTATAACCAATAATTCTGCAAGGCGATAACATTTTTGAGTGCAGCACGATTGGCAGCTGATAAGGCGCAAAGAAAGGCGACTTAAATATGACAGTCTACTGTGTGTTGTAGAGTATATGGTTACATTGATTAACTGCACCTGATATGATCAGCTGATGCAGCTAGACTCACGTGACCTGCCAGAACTAACGCTATGCTTGATTTAAGACTGTATACCTAATGCATGTGATGAAACAACCTCCTCTCTTACATCAGCACCGTCTCTTCTCTTAAAACATTGTGTGAAAGCAATGCTAAATGGTGTGTTTGTGACAGTGTGTTAAAGCTAAAGTTATCCAACCAACATCAATATATGGGTTTCTGTTCTGCTAGTCAGTGTTATGTTTTTAACTGATATTATTCTAATTGTAACTTTAATTATAGAAATATAACATCTTCACAACTAACATTATTTTGTAAAAATGTTTTAATGTGAAACTATTTCTTATAGAGTCTCAGCCTGTTTCTGCTGATGGCACATATAAAGTGAAGTCAATGTCAGTGATGAAGGGAGAAACCGTTACTCTTAACACTGATGATAAACTACAGAAGGATGATCTGATAGTGTGGAGGTTTGGAGATGAAGGTCGTCTCATAGCTAAAGATGATAAAGAAGACAATAACAACCCAGAATATGAAAATGTTCTTGATGGGAGATTCAAACACAGACTGAAGCTGGATGATCAGACCGGATCTCTCATCATCACACACACTACAACATCAGACTCTGGACTTTATCAATTTAAGATTAGCAGCAGCAGCAACAAACAAACATACAAGACATTCAGTGTTTCTATAAAAGGTGAGTCTCTGTGTCTTCAGCCGTCATAACAGGAATATGTATGTGCATGTGTTTAAAGGGATAGTCCACCCAAAAATAAAAATTTTGTAATGAATTAAAAAAAGTATCTCATGTGTAAAATTAGATTCGCTGCCCATCAGCTGCTCGCGTTTTCAAGCTAACCTAAATCTAGAAAATTTTACTGTAAAATTAAAACCTGGATAAAATGATAATTTAACCCTGATTATTTCTAATCAAGGTTTAAAGTTTGGTGCAACAGAATTATTAAATAAACCTTGATTTAATCTAGATTTAAGACTAATCCTTGTTGGTGCAACCCCTTAATCTGCATTGTTCACTTCACATTCACTTCTCAAAACTGCCCATACTTAATATAAGTATAATTAAAATTAGTAGTTATTAATGGCTAGATTCTGCAAGTGTGTTTTAGAAAAACAATATAAATTTAAAAATGCTCTTTGTAAAATCTAATGAAATTCTCCCGATACACATTCTCAGAAACACTTAAAGGGGAAGTTCACCCAAAAATAACAATTCGGTCATCATTTACTTACTCTCTAGTTGTTTCAAACCTGTATACATTTCTTTGTTTGGCTGAACACAGGGAAAGATATTTGGACAAATGCTTGTAACCAAACAGATCTTGGTTATCATTCACTACCATAGTAGGGATTTTTTTTAATTCTAAACACAAAATAAAATATTTTGAAGAATGTAGGACATGAAAAAAAATACTTTTGACTACCATTGTAAATGTTCCTACTATGGTAGTCAATGGCAACCAAAATCTGTTTCATTTTAAGCATTTGTCCAAATATCTTCAAAATCTAAATTTTTTTATACAGGTTTGGAACAACTAGAGATTAAGTAAATGATGACAGAATTAACATTTTTGGCCGAACTTCCCCTTTAATGTAAACATTATTTATTCACTTATTATTGTTAAAAGGAAAAGGGTTTTGAAAGGTAAATGAAAAGCAAAGTTAGATTCATCACACTTTTATGCTGATCTAGAAAAATGACTCAAAATCCATGAAAAGATCCGATCCATATGTTTTGTGATTTGCTGTTTAACCACTTTTATCACTTTATAGGTCTTAATACGTTTTAAATTTGACTTTGTGAAATTGGCAGAAACCCTGTTGTTATAGCAGAAATATTTATGTGATATTATATTAAGTCTTTCTCTCTATCATTACAGAACCAGGTCTATCATCAGGAGAGGTAGTAGGAATAGTGTTTGGTGTCCTGCTGGCTGTTGTTGTTGGTGTGATTGTGTTTCGCCGCATTAATTATGAACGACAGAAACGAAAGGGTGAGTTTCATCTTCAGCTGATACTGTAATAAGAAATCATATATATTCTTTGTTTTAATATAAAAGTGTTGTATATTTTTCTTTTTGTTTCCACATATTTTACTTGATTTATCTTTTTAATTGTAGTCATATTGCTTCCTTTTTTTTTTTTTGTCAATTGAAATACACTTCATGACTTTTGATAGATTTGGACAGATTTTAAAACATTAGACATTGTGCAAAAGCAGCCCTTTACATATTTCTGAACATAAACTTATACAGAAACACAGAATAAACAAACACAGATACAGGAGACGTGAGATATATTCAGACTCTGTGTGCCGAGTGTCACAAAAAAAATTTGAGCATTAGGATGGATGTGGTATTGATATGAGTTGATGCATCATGTGTGTAGTGCCTTTAGGGGTTTAAGATAATTAAAAATGATGATGAGAGGACTAATACATGAAATGAGTTATTTAAAACATCTGTTTCATTCAAAGAATCAGTTTAGCTCAAATGAAAATATGTATAATAATCTTAATTAAATACATACTCTAATTTTCTGATAAAAGCAGTGATGATAACATCGCCTGTATGCATTTGTCCAGCAAATGCATCAGAAAATATTATTCACTTTGTGTTATCTCATGGCCATTGAGTAACGTGTCTTTACCAGGAATTTAAAGCTTAGGTAGCTTAGATCAAAAACACAATTTAAGTGACCCAGTCTTGTGAACCAAATTATGCAACAAATCATAAGTGAAAATATGGTATTTATTAAACGTACTCTACATGACTAAAAATTAACGATCGCATAATCACGGACAAATACATACATTAAACATAAACGATAGAGCGTGTGAGAGAGAGAGAGAGAGAGAAAAAGAGAGAGAGCATGGCAACCCAATAGACGCCTTTGGAGTCGACGTCACGATTACGTCACTGCCAGATGCGCGCGCAGACTGGTGGCAGGAAACTAGTGAAAACCAAGCAGCAATAAGTGAAACAGAGGAGACAATTACTTCAAAAACGTGTTTTTGTGTTGTTGAATGTCAGAATAGGAATGCCAGAAATTATGTCATTATTTTCTATGAAATGCCGTCGTTGAATACGCCATTTTAAGCGAAACAAGCCATTAAACGAACAGGCTGGACTGACGAAATCATCAGAAATTCTCGTTTCTCGGTGTTCATTTTATTTCAGGTAAAGTTAGTAAATAAAAATAATAATAAATAAAAATATTTTTTATGTTCGTGCTTGTGTCTGTTATTATTACCACATTGCTGTTATAGTTGAATCTATAGTCTACTTTTTAAATATTGTTTACTGTAGTTTGAGTCAGCTGTGTACATAATAGTGTGACAAATTAACTTTAACTTTATCCTCAATTGTAAGTCGCTTTGGATAAAAGTGTCTGCCAAATGAATAAATGTTTAACAGTCAGAACAAAAGTTCACAATGCTGTATTTTAAGTATTGAACGTTTCTTTAACATTAAATTTATTGACTTCCTGTATTTAAAATCAACACAAATCAATGTTTCAGTTTCTTCTAACCATTAATCAAACAAAACATTTAAAGTGAAAATGTAATAAATTCATATCAAGTTTATTGGACATTCTCTACTATTAAGTGTTTACATTTACATTTATTCATTTGGCAGACGCTTTTATCCAAAGCGACTTACAATTGAGGAAAGCAGCAAGCGATTCGTCTAAGTAAGCAATATTCACGAGAAGTGCTAGTAATACACAGTTTCAGATACAACGTCAAGATAGTATAAGCAAGTATATAGTAGGGGTGTGCTATATTGGCAAAAAAAGATTTCTAGATATTATCTGGGATTTCCCAATAATGATATGCAGGCGATATTTTGCCTCCTACAGTCTTATATTGTACTAGCTCCATCTAACATGTTACCAGGATATCTATTGTTGATATTATTAATAGAGTATGAGAAAGAGTTTTTCATGTCAACCTTTGTGACTAATAATTGATTGAAAGATCATCATTTGGTTAACAGTGTTGTTAGATTTTCCTTTATTTGGCTGATCAGTCGTTGGGTGGCTCGCCAATGTACTAGAATGCCTAAATGAAGAAAGCAGGACCAAGTGCTTGTGGGGAAAAGAGTTTATTGAAGGTGGTAGTGTAGCATGGTTCTTCTCTAGCGATGTTCTCATGCCATTCTTCTACATTCTTAACTATATCTTAACCCAAGGTACTGTCTGTGTGACCAGACTTTATACTTGGTAACAAATGGATACAATCAGGACCTCCTACTGGAGACCTTACAATGGACAGATAGAAGAGCCATCAGGTGATGGCTTGAGCCATTTGGTTCACACCTTTACAGAGATAGGAGGGGCAAAGTATTGTCAGACGTTGATTAAGGCAGACATTGATTACATATGAAAACTACGGGTGGGGCACAGGCACAATGTAATACATCAGACATTTAGGGTAATTACATCAGGTCACAGGGTGACATATCAGAAAGACATACATAAAATCCTTCAGTGTTAACCAAACAACACTGAACCCCATTGAATTCCATTGTATGGACACAAAACTATTGAGACATGTCTCAAACTATCTTCTTTTGTTTCACAGAAGAGTCATATACAGGTGCAGGATGCTTATATTTTAGATTAAGTTAGTTGTATTGCTCTTTCCTTTGCAACTGTTTTAAACAAAGTCGAACGGCTTGTTCACGCATGTTCTCATTCGGATTTAAGCCTTATTGTTCCCACATCAGAAATTTGCATTGCGGCTTTGAAATCAAGTCTATATGGATTTATTCTTCAGTATTGACAGTATTCATACAGAAAACACTAATTAACTCCTCGAGTAACATTGCTTCACCTGACACTGTCCACTGTGCGATCGCGCACAAGAGCGTCTCTGTGCCCCGCGAAGCAGAGCTGACAGAGACAGCGCGATCGGCTCAAATGTGCTTGACTAAAGTATTTCTGAACAATGAGTGCTGTTTTTAGTGGAGCTTAAAAAACATGTGACATACTCGATAAAATGATTTCAAACATCATTAAATAAAGAATTGTTTTATATATATATATATATGAATATATATATATATATATTTATATATATATTATGAGATAGTTAAGTGCTCATGGAAGAGGTGGGTCTTCAGCTGTTTTTTGAATTGTGAAATTGATCCAGCCGTCCTGATGGAAACAGGGAGATTGTTCCACCAGCAGGAAACGGAGAAAGAAAATGTCCTTGAGATGGAGTGTTACGTTTTTAAAAATGTAGACTTATCGAGCAAAATCCATAGATGTTAGGAACAACATTGACTGTTTTTAAAACAACAAACTGTAGAGAAAACGTGCACATATACGGTAAAATGAATATAAAGTTGGGGATTAACGGGTACGGATTAACGGGTAAACGAACAACATACATGAACTTCAACCATAGACCTGAGAGTAATTATGGTTCAGAAAACTTCACTTTTTTGCTAAGGGTTAGCTTATTAATGTAAGACAACCGATTTAAATCGCTAAGTGTTAACTTGTCAATGTAAGACAGCGGGTTTTCTGCTGATAAACTACAAAAATAATTTGAAAAGGCATTTAAACATCCACATTCCTATGTTGTCAGGCTGATTTTAGTGCTGACACTTGAAGCTTTCTGCCACCAGTTTGGCTCCGCCCACAGAAACGCGTCAAACTGTTTACAAACACAAAAGGCGTCTATAGAACAAACATCTCTGAACATCTGTAAAATCATATTTTACATAGAGGCACGGACTTAACGCAGCTATTGCGGATACTTGTGAGCTTGTGTGCTAAACAATGTCCGGCGCTTGGAGATGGTAAATTTCCAATGGTTTTGGAAAGTTTGTCCTTGAAGAAGTCTATGTGAAGAAATATGTTTGTTTCACCAGCTCCCGTGGGAGGGGGAGCTTGGTTGTGGGAGATTTGAAAATCCTTTGGATGTCTCTGCCACTCCACTATGAAACTAACTTAAAACTCTCTAAAAACTAAAACCTAAAACTTCTAATGTTCGAAGCGTGTTTGATCATTTAAACGGTGAAAGGTCGTGGCCTCAAGTTTGAATAGACCAATCGGAGTTGAGCAGGTGAGAGGATCTGGGATCGCTCTTTGTTCACCTAACAGCTAATTTGCATTTATGACCTAGTAAAATATCACTCCAAATTATTATACAAAGGGTATGAAACATTTCATGGTCATGCAACATACATGAATAAAGAGGAAATAATAAGTAGACAATTCTGATACCAAATATGCCGAGATCGAGCTTAACATGAATTTGCAATTCGTTAAAATGTATGAAAGCAACTAGCAGGACCCAGAAATGAAAGTTGTATCCTTACTAGTTACAGGTGATTTAAAATGTAAGAGACATCCAGCAGGGACATAAATATACATAGTTAGAAAAGTACAGTTTAGTGAACACATTTAGAGAAAGATCTTTTTTTGTCCATTCTTCTGGGACCACCTGGAGACTGTCACAAGGGCAGAGATTCAATCTCCCTCGTTACTTTCCTCATCAACTTGCTTTGAAGCTCGGAGGGGAGTTTTAAACTGTGCAGGGGGTTATCAATACTTTGGCAAAAGATCAACATAGTTCCAGGTTCGTCGGAGTCCATGCAGCTCTGGTCTTTTGATCTTGGCATCAAGAGACAAGGCCGAAAGGAAATAGGGGTTTTATGGCAAATCAAATGACGAAATCCAAACATTTGGCGCTGCCAATCTTCCACATCTGCTACAATATATCATAATAAAAAAATCTGTTTCAAACAGGCACAAACAGCAACTATTTCTGTCTTATACAGACTGCAGATCAGAGCTAATGTTTGTGACTGATGTTTATATACTTAACCACACTTAATGCCTGCTTTCAGTTTTCTTGTTTGGAGAAACTTTGCTTTTGTACATTAAAAGGTTAGGGTTAATGTTATTTGAACCTGTATCAAAACATACATTTTATTAGTTGTTAATTTCAGAACATCTGAGATTATAACTCATCAGTGTGAAGGGAAAGATGATTAACAATGTTTATTTATGTTTATTTTTCTCTCTCTTATGTTTCTGTCACAGTTAAATCGATGACAGTGTCTAAGAATAAGTCTCTCACATTAGACACTGATGTTAATAAACTCCAGTCTGATGATGTGATCCAGATGATGTTTAGAGATAAAGTGATATGCACAGTCAAGAAGAACAACATGATCTCTAGTGATGATGAGAGATTCAGAAACAGACTGCAGGTGGATGAACAGATCGGATCTCTCATCATCACAAACATCAGAGCAGAAGATGCTGGATTGTATAAAGTAAAGAGGAGCAGCAGCAGTCGAGTGAAATCAATCCTTCAGTGCATCACTGGTGGAGGATCAACATACTTTCAATTCAATGTTATTGTCAAAGGTAAGGAGCTCAAGACTATTAATAATATTTATATGCCATTGTCAACTTTAGTCATATAAAATAATTTCCCAAAAACAAAATAGTTAACAGTGAAAATGCAGAGTGGCTAGTGTAACGGAGACCAGTGAGAGAGAGATGTGCAAGTAAACCTCAAGAGGTGCTCTAGTGACAGATGCTAGCGGCTGCGGTCTTTAGCCTCCTCATTAGAGCACCTGTCTCTCGCTTGTTCAAGACCCACTTGGAGCAGGTTGAGTAGGATCAGTTGGAAAGTTTTTAATGGGGTCCAGCTACTGTTTGGTAACAAGCATTCATCCAAATATCTTTCTCTGTGTTTAACCAAACAAAGACATTTATACAGATTTGAAACAACTCGAGAGTGAGACATTCATAACAAAATTTAAATTTTTGGGTGAACTATCACTTTAAACAAGCGTGCATCAAGCGCCAGATGTTTTACAGAGACTCTGCAGTGGACATATTTTTGGACATTAAAACTATTAACTGCTGCAAAGTACGAGTCAATACTGTGAGAGGAGGCGGGGCTCTGTTGTCACTGCGCTCATGTGCACTGCAGTGTGTCTCTCGCTGTCTGAAAAAGGAGAGAGAGAGCGAGAACGCGCAGCCTGTATGAGGACACGAACACACGAACTCCGTCTCCAGCTAGTAGGGGTCTCTGCAGGTAGGAGAAATGGGCGTGCCAAAAGGTTTCTCATTGGGCAACTGGCAACTTGAGTCAGCATTCAGCATTAACCACACAGATACGTGATTTATTTTAAACGGGAAGATGGTCCGGTCGCTAAATCCTTGGTGTTTCGAGTAAGGGCAAACGTGTAATGCAAAGTTTGCAAACTTATGAACATAAGCCCTTAGAAATGAAATAAAAGTTTATCAGATAAGTCTATTTTGTTAATTGCTTAATAATAAATTACAGATTGTAACTAAAATCTCTTACTCTAGAAGCAGCTGCATGGTCATAATGTTTTATGAGCATTTCAGTCTTTTTCTACATGTTTTTTGTTTACATGTACTATGGTTAAATCATAGTTGTACTAAAACGGTAGAAATGCCTTTTACTGTATGACTGATATGTTGTTGCTGTTCATGACATCAAGGAAGGCAAATTATTATGAACTTCTAAATAGTTAGTGCAGCTGTAAGTGTTATTTAAGTAAATGAGAGACAAAGAAAATTGGTGAAAGTAGATGAACAATTATTGTGTATTACGAGCCTAGTTAGTAACAGGCTTGAACACATGAAAAGGTCCACACATTACGTTATATTAATTGTGGGCAGATAAACATGGCTTAATATGAATAAGATATAGCAATTTAAACATATTATTGATACTTACCATACAATTTTTGTATTTCATCCACCTTACACAACCCATTTTATCATATTACATTACTAAGTGGAAAATCCCTGGTTTACATCTTAGTGGCATTTTTATAAATAAATGCTAATGTGCTGTATGGCGGCCAAACAGAATAAAATATCGGGCATTTGTAAAAATATGTCAGCCAATGCCGATAATTAAACACTTCCAAATATCGGTCAATATCTACTACACTTTAAATAAATTGTGATTGCTTTTGATTGTGATACTTAAGTTATTTCTTAATAGTTCAACTCCAATATAAGTGCAATCCCCTTTACCTTCATTTTTACATTTACATCAACAACGCAATATAATGTTAACATCCTACCCTGCTTTTTTGTTTTCACTTTAAATATATGTGTGTACGTTTAGGTAATCTTATCTAAAATGAAAAATGATACAAAACACAATATTTTATTGTAAAGAGGTTAACAAAAGCGAAAAACAATTCAGTTAAAAGCACACAGTGCTACTACGTAATAAATAGCTATAGTTGTGAAACTCTGACCTCATAATGATTAGTCCGGGAACAAATTCGGGAACAAAGATTCATCAGACCATTGATTATGAAATGTTACCAAAATGAATAATATCCATGTTTACCACTTAAGTGACATTATTTGCTGACATCAAGCTGTTCTCGGCGGCACTAACAGCCCGGGGGATCACGGGGAACTTGACCTCAAAACAGTAACCAATAACATTTAAGCTGTTGTGGAACAGGCAGCTTTCGCAACCAATTGAAAGGACCTTTTGGCACGCCTCCACCTTTGGGCACACCCATTTCTCCAACCTGCAGATACCCCTGTCTCGTCTCCAGAGCTTCATAAGCATTAATAAAGCTATCGTCAACCACACACTCTTTGTGACGACCCGTCAAAATAAAAGCCTTGAACATCTAGACTGCAGTTTACCACAATAAATAATATAATAGTATACTACAGTATGTCAACAAACATATGGGCAGTCGTGGTCCAGTGATTAGAGAGTTGGACTCATGACCAGAAGGTTGCTGGTTAGATTCTCAGGGCTGGTGGGTAATGGCTGAGGTGCCCTTGAGCAAGACACCTAACCCCCACTTGCTTACTATACAAAAATGTACAAATGTATAGTACAATGTAATGGAAGTCGCTCCAAAGCGTCTGCCAAATATGTAAATGTAAAATATAATTATTATATAATAAGGAATGGAAAACACAGAACTCAAAAAAATTTATACGGAAAAAAGGAACTTGGGAAAAACTCATTTATGTGGCCCTAATATTTTTTATGTGTATATTTTTTTCTAATATAAAAGATGTTTTAAACTTGTGCTACAATCGTTTGGCCTGTGCTACAAAACTTTAAACCTCTTTAGCACCAGTGCTACAGGCAAAAAAAGTTAACGTATGTTACATTTCTATTTTTTTCTGCAAGCAAGCACGTCTAACAAGTTATGTTCTCCCTTTTCAGTCTCTCAGTGGTGAAAATTATGGTTTCTGGATAAGTCGACAATATTTTTTAACTTTATAATTTTAAAAGTTAAATGATTTACAGTATTTTTTGGTAACAATAGGTATAATTATTGACATCCCAGCCGAGACCTCACTAATTTTTAAACCCTGACTAAGCCGCAGTGTGCCGCAGTACGTGATTTAGCCAAGCGGCATTGGCGCTACAAGACCGTTGGGTGGCAGTCGTGTCACAATCACGAATTTCTCCAGCTGTAGCGAAAATGAGAAGCGGCTGCTTGTGTCAGAGGATTGAGTAACTATATTTCTATAAACACATACAGTAGAATACTTTTGACTGCGGTCCATATCACTTCGCCAAGTTACAGAAAACTGTAATAACAAAAATATTAGGCTGTAGCCATCCATCACAGCACACGGCTTGCTTGATCTGCCGTTTTTAATGTCAAACCTTTTACAATGAATGGAAAAATGCTGTTTAATTTCAGACACGATACACATCACATAAAACCTCATTTGTGAATAGTGTATATTTAAAAAAGTCATTGCTGAAGAGGGTATAAACTAAGACTCCTGCCGCAATTCTGGATACGAATCCAATTGAGTGCAATAGTCAATTTTATAATGACATTAAACAGTTTTCATTTAACATATATCACCAAGTAAAACAAAACAATAAACATTTGAACAGCACGTTTAAAGTGGGCATTACTTTTAACATAATATTTATTTTTAAAGTGTAAAATGGTTTTAACTTAAAATGGTAAACTTATTTACAAAGTTTACCATGCGCGATCATTTTACACTAAAATATGCTATTAGTTGAATAATCCGCAGATTAAAACATTAAGGAGTTGTTTCCTGGACAGGGATTAGATTAGTCCTAGATTAAAAAAAATGTAAGAGCTGTCCAAACTGAAAGCAACTTGCATTGACATGTCTCAAAATACATCAGTGCCTTTGTGTTGTCTCAAAATGCACACAAGTAATGTTTTTAGTAAGGTATGTTTGTTAAAACTACTTAAATTTCCCAATTAAACTAAGGCCTAGTCCAGGCTTAAACTAATACCTGTTGGATATAGCGACTGGCGCTTATAGCCTCATCGTTAGAGCTCTCGGCTCTTTACTTAGAATGGTCACTTTTGGAAAACTACTAGCCACAGTATTAAGCCCTGCTTATAGGTATAAGATTATCATTTGTAAACTTTACTATTCACTATGTTTATTAAAGTTTAATGATTTATAGCATTTATTGGTAATATTATGCAGGGACGTGTACAGACATTTTGAGGGGCAGGGGCTCAAGTGGAAAAAAGGGCACTTCTCATATTTATTTTAATTTGTTCTAAACAAAACATTGAATATATTAACACAACTCTGATTTACTTATTGTTTTATTCCCTGACATTCACCCAATTGTTTCATGTTGATTCATTTTTTAACTGATGTCTACAAAATATTCAGTCTTCTTTAGCATTCACAAATTTTTATCACTTCGCCAAGTTACAGAAAACTGTAATAACAAAAATATTAGGCTGTAACTTACAGTCCATCAGAGCACACGGCTTGTGTTTGATCTGCTGTTTTTAATGTCAAACTTTTTACAATGAATGAAAAATCAGTTTAATATCAGACACGATATACATTTTGGGAATATTGTATTTTTTAAAAAGTAATTGTCGAAGAGGGTATTAATTGGGTAAAGACTCCTGCCGAATCTCTGGAAACAAATCCAATTGAGATGGTGTGGAACAAAGGCATGCAATATACAATTTTATAATAACATTAAACAGTCTTCATTAACAAGTAAAACAAAACAGTAAACATTTTGAACAAGCAGCAGCACGTATAACGCCAATGCGGGCATTACCTGCTTTAATATAACATTTATATTTAAAGTGTAAAATAGTCTTCATTTTAAATGGTGAACTCATTTACAAAGTTTACCATGCGCGATCACTTTACACTAAAGTACGCTTAGCCTCATCGTTAAAGCACTTGTCTATCATACCGAATCAACGTTGGTTTGATGGATCGGGCTGTGTAAGACTTTTTTTTAGAAAACCGCTAGCCACAGTATTACAGGTATACGTTTATCATTTGTAAAGTTTACTTTACTTTTCACTATATTTAAATGTTAAATGATTTATAGCATTTATTGGTAATATTATGTGTAATTATTACCAGAGGAAATGTTGTCATACCCTAGGTTTTGGTGAAACGCCGCCACTGCAGTTGACGTGCGAATAGCATCTGCGGGACAATTCTCTCTCTTTACGTGTTTGACCATGCAATACAATAAACAGTGCTTACACAAACACATTCAATATTACATTTTATTGACTTAGTAAACCTTTATTTAAAGTAGATTTAAGACCCAAGATTTTGCAACCCACTCTTAATCTTTAGATGTTCTCACATTCTTTGTTCCAGCCACTTTACAACATTCCACACTGATAGGCCAGTTGGGTGTTGGGCCTGTTATCTTCTCAGATGTGAATCACTTCATGGCCATTGACACCAAGTTAAATCTGTATCTTTTTCATGTGAATTTGTGGGCAGAATTGGTTTTTAAAACTTGTTTTCTAACTAGCTGTAATGACGCATTCAAACGCATATTTTACAGAGCTGTTGTAAAATGTAAAAGTAAAACAAAACAAAAAACAATTTCAGAACTTATCCACAACAAACTTAAATTATGTCTATACACATTTATCTTGGAACTCATAATCAAAAATGTAAAAAATAAAATTTTTAATTGACATATAGCCTTATTGGGTCTCCAGTCAGTGTTGTTTAAATCCCAATGTTCACGCCCATATCCACCTGGATAACAGATGATCCAGAATGAGAGACGAGTGCACTAACGATGAGGCTAAACCATGCTGTGAGGAAAAACGTCGAAAAACATGCCCAAAATTCGAAAATGTTTTAACTTCCTAAAGTGTCAAACAACTTTGATTTAATATTATGATCTGTTTTAACATTCAAAAAGTCGTTTCTGAAACGAATGATACAAGAATCATGAAGCGTTTCTGCGCACTTGCTGCGCCTGCCACGTTTAAAAAACGAACATTATGAAAAGCCTTCTGAGTTTCTTAATTAAATCTTAATTCACAATTACTTGCTTATTTTTTTGCTTTCACTAACAGTACATATGACTCAAATGCAATTAATATATCATTTTATTATAAAAATGTTAACTGTATAGTATACATTGGTAAAATAAGGTAGATGGCTATGAAATGCAACTCTAAACACATTATAATTATATACGTTATATAATTACATATTACCTAACATTAAAATATAACGTTTATAATAGTTTATATACTATTCATCAAATACATTTAGCTTCTAAAGCCTAAGCTCTTGTGATAAAAGCTGAGACCTATAAATAATATACTGAACGTTTTGCAGTTTGTTCAGAGAAACTATTGACCTTAAACAAACTAAGACAATGTAAGCATTAATATACGTACAATAACAAATATCGGTTCATCCGCGACATTATTATGCATGCGTCTTCAAAATACACCACAGTGCATGCGTAGTACAACATCCATGACGTATTGGATTGATCCAGTACGTCATCACGCTACAGGCCTAAAACAAGTCGATGTGCCACCTGGTGGATCTTCTGGGAAGTGTAACAGTTTTTTTAATTCTAAAAAACAGGTCAGGTCAGTCCTGCGGCAACCTGCATCAGTGACGGCGTTTCACCAAAACCTAGTGTATGGCCAAATGTACTCAGGCCATGCAAAAATGAACCATAACGTAACGAAACCATAAATTATACCACATCATATATAAGAAGAATCAGCAAAACTGAAAGATAGTAACAAAAGATCTACTAATTTAGACCTTAAGCAATTATCGTTATGGTTATGGTTCGTAGAAAACCAGTTCTCTGCCAACGACCCTGCCTCAGTGTGGAAAGGCTTAAAAGACATCACAAACTACAAGACACCATCCCCCAGCACTGAAGCAAATCAACAACTTGCTGAAGACCTCAATGAGTTTTATTGTAGATTTGAAACCCCCGGGCTCACACCCCACAATGACCACCTCTCTACACAGTCATCAATACCTCCTGCAACCCCATTCTCCTCCCCTCCTGCACTTCAGATCAGTGAAGATAATGTGCGTCAGGTCTTAAGAAAACAAAAGAGAAGTAAAGCAACAGGCCCAGATGGTGTTTCACCAGCTTGTCTGAAAAACCTGTGCTGACCAGCTGGCCTACATTTTAAGGACTTAATGACTACAGACCTGTTGCCTTAACATCTGTGGCCATGAAGTCATTTGAAAGACTGATGTTGGCTGACTTGAAGGACATCACTGGACCCCCTGCAGTTTGCTTACAGGTCTGTAGATGATGCAGTCAACATGGGACTGCATTATACCCTACAACATCTGGACAGACCAGGGAATTATGTAAGGATCCTGTTTGTGGACTTCAGTTCAGCCTTCAACACTATTGTCCCAACACTTCTCCAGACCAAACTAACCCAGCTCTCCGTTCCTAGCGCTGTCTGTCAGTGGATCACCAGCTTTCTGACAGACAGGCAACAGCTAGTTAGAATTGCTAAATTCACATCCAACAGCCGTACCATCAGCACTGGTGCCCCTCAGGGATGTGTGCTCTCTCCACTTCTCTTCTCCCTGTACACCAATGACTGCACCTCTACTGACCCCTCTGTCAAGCTCCTGAAGTTCGCAGACGACACTACAGTTATTGGTCTCATCCAGGACGGTGACGAGTCTGCTTACAGAAGCGAGGTTGAGCAGCTGGCTGTCTGGTGCAGTCATAACAACTTGGAGCTGAACACACTTAAAACAGTGGAGATTACAGGACTTTAGGAGAAACCACCCTGCACTTCCCCCACTTACCATCATGAACAGAACTGTGGCTGCAGTCATTCAGGTTCCTGGGCACCACCATCTCTCAGGACTTGAGGTGGGACACTCACATTGACTCCATTGTCAGAAAGGCCCAGCAGAGGCTGTACTTTCTTCACCAGCTGAGGAAGTTCAACCTGTCACAGGAGCTGCTCATACAGTTCAACTGAGCTGTCATTGAATCCATCCTCTGCACTTCCATAACTGTGTGGTTCGGCTCAGCTGCCAAAACTGACCTCCGAAGACTGCAGCGGATAGTCCGGACTGCTGAACGAATCATTGGCACAACTCTCCCCACTCTCCAAGAACTGTACTTATCCAGAGTGAGAAAAAGTGCTCGCAAAATCACTCTGGACACCTCACACCCAGCACATTTCCTCTTTGATCTGCTGCCGTCTGGCCGGCGCTACAGAGCACTGAGCACCAAAACAACCAGACATAGGAACAGTTTCTTCTCTCAGGCCATCTACCTCATGAACAGTTAAATGTTCTCCCACTGTGCAATAAAACATGTGCAATACACAATCCATATTTGGATCCAATTTGTATATAGCACATCTGTACATACCATAGGTGTAATTTGCGGGTGAACAGGTGGGACATGTCCCCACCACTTTTTGGATGAATTAAGAAATGCTTGTGAAAGATATGTCTAGTTTAGTGGCCATTGACATCTAAAACGCGTGGAAAACGCAGGATGCGCCGCTTTCTCACAATCTCCCGTTGCGCACACTCGTAAGTTATATTTGCGGAAGACAGAAAGAGAGCCCCAACTCCAGTTTGAAATGCGTGAATGTCCCCACCACTTTTCAAAACAAAGTTACGCCACTGGTACATACAGTATACTGTATATTGTCATTTTGTCAAATGTGTAATGTGTATTTATCTTTATTTTTACTTACTTTTTTGTTACCTGTACCTTGCCACTTTTTTAACCTGTATGTGCACTGGAAGCTTCTGACACTAAGTCAAATTCCTTGTGTGTGTAAGCACCCCTGGCAATAAAGCTCTTTCTGATTCTGATCAGAATCTCTCAAAATGTGGATTATACATATTTACTGTGAGTGTTAATTTGACATTATGTGACACACATACCTGTTACTCTCTCATCCTCCCTTATAACATTTAAAACAGGAATTAGGAATATAATTTTTTGACCAGTATTGTGTTATGACCCATATGTATGTTATGTATATATTTGCCTTTGTTATGCATATTAATGGCTGGTGAATAGTTTTAGGATCATGATTTTAGTAAATTTATTTAAATTTGATGCTACATGGGCTAATGTAAAATGTATTTGTATAAATTACGCTGTAGAAAGTGTTGTTTGTGCATATGTATTGATTTTTAATAACACATCATAAAATGTTTAGAGAATATTTGGAAATAGTAATTTCTAAATTTCTCTCATGTGTTTATCTCTTCTATATGCTGCTGTGACAAAAGAAGTGAAGTCAGTGCCAGTGATTGAGGGAAGTTCTGTCACTCTACACACTGATGCTGATATAATGTCAGATGATGTCATAGAGTGGATCTGTGGAGAAACAACTATCACAATCAAACACAATAGAAAGGACTCTAAAGATGATTTTACTAATGAGAGATTTAAAGGCAGAGTGGATGTGAATGTTCAGACTGGTTCTCTCACCATCAAGAATATCACAGCCAACGAATCTGGACTTTATAAACAGAAGATCATCAGCAGCAGCAGAGGAACATCAGTATCTCAATTCAATGTTACTGTCACAGGTAGGTGACTCATATCTGTCATAATAATAAGTCAAGTAAGATATTGATATATTTCATAAACAGGGCTCAACGCTAAGCATTTTTTGTACTTGCCCAGTTAGGCAAGTGATTCAAAGTTTTACTGATACTGCCAAAACTTTCTTTAACTTTTTTTTCTGGCCCCACCATACAAAAATAAATGAATAAATAAATAATAATCAAGTTATTTGATTGTTGTTTTTAACCCATGTAATCGTAATGAATAAGGTTATGATACCATAAAAACTATTAGCATAACTTGCAGGAATTTCAAATATTGTTGAAGACAACTAGGGGTGGACGGAATGAGCAAAAATCTATTTCACGGAATGAGTAATTTTATTTCACGGTAACAATCTCCCATCATATTTATATATCTTATATCACATTTTTCTTAGATTAATTTTATTTATTACAATTCATATAAATGCTCACCATAGTTAAAATGTAGGCAAGTTATGAAAATGTACTAAAGATAACAGATTAAATAAGATATCGGATAATCAGATATTATTTATTTATATTTATCTTCTGGCTACATCATATGTATACAGTAGGAAAATAGACAATATGTATAACAATTAAGTATATGCACAAACATTGAGAGTTTGACTGATGTTATAAATTGGTGTTTATGGGTTCTACTGTAGGTCTTCATTGCTCTTCATTCTCTATTAGATGCACACTTTAAGTGTTTTGCGACTCTTTGTATTTAAGTTCGTGGTCCAGTGGTTAGAGAGTTGGACTCATGATCAGAAGGTTGCTGGTTTGATTCTCAGGGCTGGTGGGTAACGGCTGAGGTGCCCTTGAGCAAGACACCTACACTGTAAAAAATGTAACGTTGAGTCAACTTAAAAAAATAAAGCAACCAGCTGCAAAGCATTTTTGAGTTTACTCAACTTCAGGGGCTGAAGTTGTGTCAAATCATTTTTTCAAGTTTACTGAAACTACTGGTTTAAGTTAAGTAAATCTTCATCAGTAAGTACGTCTAACTAGTCACTATGAGTTGGTTGAAAGTTGGGTCAACTTTAAGGAATGAGTAGGCACAACTATAGTCCTGAAGTTCAGCAGCTGGTTGCCTTAATTTTTTAAGTTGATTCGACTTACATTTTCCAATTTAGCATTACATTTTACATGGAATTTTCACATTCTAATTCTTGCAGGGCCCATACTGTAAATCAAATCAAATACAATACAAAAGAGTTTGTGTAATAATTATACAAAATATTTATTCACAATTTTGAAAAACATTTGAAATAACATCCACATTTTCTTCATGAAGTACAGAAATTTTAATGTGATGAAGTTCTACTCCAATCAAGATAAATTAACCCCCCAAATCTATCCTCAAACCCTGTAGTTCTTTTAAAAATCTGGAGTAACAACCAGCAATAAACAAGACACTTGAAGACACAACTTGCTTGGCATTTAAAAATTTGGTCTATTATTCTTGGCACATCAATGCATTCATGTGCTAAAGCTATCAAGTATTACAACTGTTAAAACAACATTTGAGAGTCATAATAAACCTTAAAACTCAAAGCCAAAGTGGGATAGTTCTTGTGGAGGGCATAAATCAAGCCAAACAGGAGAGCAACAACAGTGGGAAGGTTGTGCACGTTATCCAACACAACTTGCTCCTCTGGAACAACAGACAGGCATCGTACATTTGGGTTGGAATGGTGGCAACATCATCTTCAATGATGCTTAAGATCCCCATCTTCATCCCCTTTGTGTGAATGTCTTCTGGCTCTGCATCCTGCAGTAAAAAGCAGCATAAAAGCAGGGTCAAAAGTCATGTTTCATTCAAATCTGCTGGCCAACAGTGTGTTAGACACGGTACTACTGTACACATGCTCATGTAACTTTATTTGGAAATTACTTTGCAAATGAAGTTACATGAGCATGTGTCACAGGTTGAAGATCAGAGGGAATATCTCAGTCTCAAGGTTTTCAATGTCTCAGGACAGGGTAGCGAAGCAATAATTTTCTTTGCTTTGGTATAACACTTAGATAAATTTAACAGTTAAATTTGTGCTGTTAGATAAAATCAGACTGATCACAGAGAAAGATTCAACTAAGATTATTCAATTAACAATTTTTTACCATCACTTTGTCTAGTGCCCTCTTTCCCCTGCCTCTTGTCTGATTTAGAAGAGTTAGTTACTTAATTTCGGAAAACACAGAAAAAAACTGTTATCTCCTGACAGGATCTGGGGAAGAATCTCAGGTATAAGTGTATATGCTGATAACATGCATCTTCTTACCAGGCAAGTCCTCAGGAAGTTTCCATACTTTTCCCGCATAAACAAAAGGTAGACTTTTGAGAGCTGTAGCCTTTCTATGAGCAAGGACATCAGAGGTCTAAAAGACAGAAAAACAAATACAGAACAAATTATATGCATGTTATATCCAACCAGAAGCATAGGACTTATTTTGACAAAGATGGCCCCATTCTATCTTTTAAGGGCCCCTTATAATTTTGTTCGGGAGGTCTACTAGAATGTTTATGTTCAAAAACCTATTTTCTTTTCTTAAAATATTTCCTAAATGTTTCTTATAATTTAGATTGTTGCAGCACCTGTTTTCACCCTCTATCTGAATGCTCCATTTTAGTTTAATTTCTGTTGTAACTGTCATTATACATCACAGTAAAAACTGTACATCTGTCAACACACTGACCTGCAACAAACTGCACTACTAAAAATACAATTTAACTACCATGGTTTATCCCTCAAAGCTAAATACAAAGAAATATAAAAGCCAGCAGGTGTGTATTACACAAATGTGTTATTTGTTAAAGTCACATAATAATTCTAGGAACTACAAATAAGGTGTTTCATGCAGTTGTTTTCTTTAGAGGGCAGTTGTGGCCTAATGGTTAGAGAGTCGGACTCGTAACCAGAAGGTTGCCGGTTCGATTTTCAGTACCGGCAGGTAACAACTGACGTGTCCTTGATCAAGGCACCTTACCCCCGTTTGCTCCCCGGGCGCTGCAGTGTTAGCTGCCCACTGCCCCGGTGTATGTGTGTTCACGACTTAAAGTGTGTGTGTTCACTATTCACTGGTTGGGTTAAATGCAGAGGTCACATTTTGGGTATGGGTCACCATATCTGACAAAAAATAGGTCACTTTCACTTTTTGGAGATCATCTTAACTTTAATGTGTATTTTTGTGCTTTGTAACTCTGCAGAATACTAAAAATACTAAAATTACACACTAATTTGACCAAATTACCAAAGATACAGTATATGAACACATGCTAAATAATTACCTGATTTTCAAGTTGGTCTAGGAGGGTCTTCATTTCATCTTCGTATGCTTCACCATGGGTTCTGTACAGCTAGATCATTACTAGTGATGCGTATTTATCCAAAGAAGAGAAAAGGGTACTCTTCATGTTAACTTGAGTGATCCTGTAAAACTCTGCACATACCTAAAAAAAATAGTTAATAGTATGAATTAAGTTAACACGTGTTTAAAAAAAGTAAATTCATCTTTAAAAACTCACCTGATCTTCCAAAAACAATGCTTACATTAGAGCCCAACTTATAACGTTATATTTTCAAATGATAAAATTAGAAATAATGCTAGAAATTCACTGTGCCTATTACATATAGTGATGATAGTATTCTTGAGGGCCTACAGTGATTAGCCTATGCTATACCACATTACCCTTCACTGAATTTATAATGAGCAGCAATAAACTATATTTTAGTATTTTAGAAAGCCATAGTCAACACTCACTGTATATGAAAACTTATACATTAAAATTGCGCTTAAAGTTAACTGCTTAAAAGACAAGAAATTGAATGTTATACAATGATATTAATTTCGATTATCATGTTTTAATCGTTTGAAAAACAGATTACAGTAAACGTTAATCATCACTCGTCCTTATTTGTCCATGTTTAACTTACTGCGTGAATACAGTATGACAAAATCAAACAACGCGGTCATTAATAATTAACGTTAATCAAATGAACACCTTTAACAGCACATAATCTACTTCTATACAATGTATTGCTTTAATTGACACACTCTAACCGTGTATTTTAAGTAAAAATACCCTTAAAATGTTAACAGCTAAACTACGAAGATTGCTAACTCGCTGCCTGAGCTATAAAAACAGAAGTTTGCACTTTACAATATAGGTGTGCAATTTATTTATTTTATTTTTATTAATAACGTTCGGAACTTACCTCAACCAGATGAAATCCAATCCCTTCCACAGTGTTGTTGAACCGTTGGATAGAGAAAGCCTTTGCAAAATACCGCGAGTACAGACTGCGCATGCGCATTAACATGAAGTTAAGCGGTCGAACTGAGAACTCAAAATGTGACATTTTCTCAACTTAATTGTTTAAATTCATTGGACAAAGTAGTAGTCAAGATTCAGTTAAAACGTCTTAATAAGTTAATTTGTCCACTTGACTTACAATTTTAAGCCGAGTTAACAATTTGCAAGTTGGATTTTTTACAGTGTAACCTCCACTTGCTTACTATACAAAATGTACAATATATATGTATAGTACAATATAATGTAAGTCGCTTTGGATAAAAGCGTCTGCCAAATGCATAAATGTAAATGTAAGTTTGTTTATCTGTGTGCTTGTCTTTGCACTGCGAGTCTCTGGTGACTCCAGACACGTCTCCCAAAATGTTTAGTGTTTTAAACCACATAATGTTTATTTCATATTATAAGTCAGTAAATTAGAATAAATAAAGTGCTAGTAAACTCTTAGTAATATATTTAAAATACTTTAACTTCGTTTATTCGTTTTATTCATGTCAAACGCGTTCAATTATGTGAAGCTCACTATTCTCTCTGGTCTCCCTCCCACTCCCTTGTTTGCGTTTTATAAATCTGACCGACAGACTAGAGGTCTGCATTCCCACGGCTTTTACCCGACAGGATTTCTTGCGACGCGGGAACACGTTACCGAATAAAATGCGATAGCGGTCAGTAACTTTGGTATAATTTGAACGGGAGCGGGCACCGGGCGGTCTAGAAATATCCCGTTCCCGACGTCCTTTCAGAACAACATATCTGCGCTTATTCTTATCGACCACCAGCCCAGTTTGCACTTAGGACTGTTATGCATGCGCTGCAACACATGGACCAACCAATACTGCTTTCTGCGTCATGCGTTTTTTTTGCGAGGTCTGTGCTCGCAGAATTTGCATTGCATAATGGCCCCTCCAGATTACACGATTTTTTAAATCTGTTGTGATGTCACTTTGTCAGATTTTGCGATTTTTACCGTGAAATTCGTGTCGTGTCATGGGCAAGAAACAATGTCAGACTATACGTTGCACTTTGTCGAGTCTTTTGCGATGTGCATGATGTCATTGAGAAAGGTGGAACTAAAGAGTGACATCCACAAACAGTGTAAACAAACAGTGGCTACTGATGCAGTGTGTTTTGTACAGGCTGTTACATTGTCATAATTATTTATTTAATGCTCCAAATTTACTCACCGGGTTGCAAAGCGCATCCGCTATCATTTACCAGCATTTTCTTTAGGCCTATATCACTTTGCCATGGTTTTCGCTTGGAGAAACACTAAAATGCCCAAACTGTTTATTCTTTTATCAACGCAATGTTGATTTTGCGTTTTATTTTCTTTATTAGTATTTGCTTTTTCTTCTATGAAATATAGATGCAAAACGATACTCTTCAAAAGAAACGGTTGATGAATCTTCAAGAACGGCTGTAAGCCAGATATTTAAGTAGGCTATTAAATATGATAGCTATAAGTATTGAGATGTATTCTATTCCATTATTAAAAATAACCTTTTCTGTAATGTCTGATTATTTATGTGCTAAGTGGGCCTATATTTTAAAATGTACATATAAATACAAAATAATTACTCTACACAATGCTCCTCGACTGCATGTTTTTATTTGTTTCACTCCTCACCTCTTTCCTTGTCCATAAAACCACATCATTTTCACATGTTACTTCATTTTTCGTTTGGATAACATAATTATTTAATTTTAGTAATGAATTGGTATAAGACTTGTTTATTTTTTTGTGATTATACATTTATGAAAAGTGATGTAGGCCTATTAATTAGAAAACTAGAAAGTTGAATTGCGCAAAAATCCGTTAAAACCACTTAAAATGATCTTTTGAATAATCCTTTTCAAATGCTCCCATGTGCCTGTAACAGCTGCAAGTTAAGAAACATTTAGGCAATGTTGTTATATATATATATATATATATATATATATATATATACACACAAGAACAAAGGAATGTGTGTTTTATATGTAGGCCTAGCCTATTTTCCTATAAATATATATATTCCTTTAAATATATATTTATATAAGGAAAATAGACTAGGCCTACATATAAAACACACATTCTGCTGTTCTTGTATCATAGGTGTAATGTTTGATGCTTGAGAGTGGCTGTTCACATAGCCTACTCAGCCTATAGCCTACCCACCTCAAGAAACAAAGGGATGTTCAAATGTTCGAAAACAGTAGGCTATAGTCTCTCAGCATTTTCGAGCTTCAATCTACACCCAAAAGCAGAACGAAAACACAATTAGCTTGGAATATGCCCAGCGATTAACAGCTGCAGCATTGTTGTCATAGCTCCACTGACCTTTTCTTCATCACATAATTTCACATAGCAGCACAAATATCACTTTTCTTTTTCGTTTTGCCACGTTTGAAAGCTGTACACGGAAGAGCATCTGAGCTCCTATTGGTTGTGACAGAACCTGTCGTGGCCAACGAGGAAAAAATTAAACATGCTAGACTTATCTGTCGGGTCGTCGTGCGCCCTCGCAAGCACAATTTCGGTTGTTGTATACTATGACGAACTATACAAGACGACACGACTGAATCTTGCGTCCCGACTCCCATGTCGTTTACGAATTTCTACGATGCCCTACGACATGCAAATTGGGCCAAAATCGGGCTAAATTTGTGTAATCTGGAGAGGCCATAATGATCATCAGAGTGGGCTGTACCTAACAAGGATAGTATAGCAAAGTGTGGATGTGCTGTCCTTGAAGGACGTTAGGACTGGAAAATGGTCAGTTTACTTTTAAGAGACCCACGGCAGACAAGTCTGATATATGGGAGTCTTTTTCGTGTCATGGATGAAAAAAATTACCCTTTGTGCGATGTGATGCCTAATGTGTTTACAGCTAAATGTTAATTATGTTCTTGACAAGATGAATAAAAATAAGAATGTATTTTGTACAACCTACAAGTTTGTTTGTTATCTCTCTCTTTCAGTTGTGGAAATTTAAATATAGCGGGAACGGTCAGGTCAGGAAGAAAATTATTGTGAGCGGACAGCGGGTAAACAAAATGTGACTAGATAGCGGGAGCGAGTGGGTGCGCAATATAACCTGGCAGGAGCGAGACTAAAAAAACAGTCCCCGTGTTGAGTTCAAGAAAGAAGCATTTGTTCGATTTTAGTCAGCTATTTTAGAGAAATCTCTCTTCCCTATGAGAGTTTGAATCGACATGCCTTCAAAACATTCACAATGAAGATGTATACTTGTTTAGACACACCTTCATAAGCAAAACGGACCAAGGAAAAATTATTGCGTACAATTTCTCAGTCATAGGAGTAATAAGGAGGTTAAAAGGCAGTCGTGTCCAGTGGTTAGAGAGTTGGACTCATGACCAGAAGGTTTCTGGTTTGATTCTCAGGGCTGGTGGGTAACGGCTGAGGTGCCCTTGAGCAAGACACCTAACCCCCACTTGCTTACTATACAAAATGTACAAATGTTTAGTACAATGTAATAGTCACTTTGGATAAAAGCGTCTGCCAAATGCGTAAATGTAAAAATGTAAAAGCTACAGCTCTTGATAAGGGAATGTGACACTTTGTGTGTGAACTGATGATTAAAATCCTCTGAATAATTGATAACAAATGTTAATGTTCTCCATCACATGCATTTAATCTGATAAGATGTTGATCTGTGTTTTTCTTCTATGTGCTGCTGTTCTAAATGAAGAGAAGAGACCAGCACAGTTGGAACATTCTGTCACTCTGTACACTGGTGTTACTAAAATACAGACTGATGAGAAGATCATCTGGACATTTGAAGATACTAACTCTCGTGTAGCTCAATTCACTGGAGGGACAGCAGCACCCTTAATATATGACCTTGAGGACAAGAGATTCAAAGACAAACTGAAGATGGACGAAACAACTGGAAATCTCACCATCACGAACATCACCGCTAACATCACTGGAGTTTATAAAGTAGAGATCAACAGCACTGGTGTTACCAGACAAATTAATTTCAATGTTGCTGTACCTGGTAAGTGAATGTGTTTCAATTCAATATAGAAATATTAAAGAGGCAAAACAGCTTTTATTGCTTTTATTAACTTACAGGATATTTTAATAGTATAATGACCTGTTGTATGTCAAAAGATCTACAGAAATAAATTTGGGATTTCTCAATTCACTTCCCCTTAAAAATATGTGCTAATGACCTTTATGCTGGGACAATATTTAAGTGTTCACTTGATGTTTTGTTCAAATTCTTTGCTAGATTTCATGGTCTATTAGACTTCGGAAAAGATGTGTAAGACTTTTGTCAACACATTTGATAATATAACTCGCAGATCTGCAACTGACAGTATAATATCACTCTTATCATGCCGTCTGATTCATGTTTTTGTTGCTTCCGTTGTATGTTTGGAACAGTGGTTGCTAAAGAGGGAAAAGTCTCTCTAAACACCGGAGACTGTGTGAAGAGCAGTGATTTTGTAAAATGGATCTTTGAGGATAAAATCACTCTGGTAACTAAAATGAATGGAGTGAATGGACGGATCACATATGGCGAGGATAAGAGATTTGAAGGAAGACTGGAGCTGGACAAAGATAAAGGATCTCTTATCATCTCAAACGTCAAGGACGGAGACTTTGGAGTTTACACATTAAGGCACATCGATGATCATGGAAGAATCTCATACATGAAATTCCAGGTTATTTCTGATGGTGAGTAACTCAAGACTTCAGATATAATAATTCACTTCCATTTTATATTAGCATTCACTGAAAACAACTGATGCTCTGAAATGAAATGGTTAAAAATACTGAACTGAATTTTGGTAATTTAAAGTGAAATTGCAGAAACTGATTATCACATCTGGTAAGCTGACTGGCATAACAATTTCAAAACTGTTTTATAATGCGACTTCATCCAGTTCAGTCATTCCCACATTCAACATTGTTTGTTCAAACATATAGCTCCAAATAGAAATATAGTTCAAGGACATCGGGTGTTTTTCCACAGAACTGTGCATTAAGTACCTGAATAAAAGTTTTTGAACTTCACTTTTTCCCTCTTAAATCAAAGTGCTGCAGGTTTACTGTCAGTGATGTCACACATTATTAATTCTCACCGTTGACTTTCTTTTTTTCATTGAACCAGAGTTTGTTTGCTGCTTCAGACATTTTTAAAGTTAGGTTTGACAGCAGACACTTGACATGTCACTGTAGTTGTGCAAAGGACATTTGTGTTAATCTGTTTATGTGCAAGCAGAATCTGTAATTAACTAAATTATTTATTTATATAGAATTTTATATAGAATTTTTTTATTTAAAGGCTTGTTTTGTACTTTTATCCACTGTGACAAGGATTCAGTCAGTGTGGAAGTTGACTGGTCTGTGTAAAGCCAAGTCCTGAACATGTTTGGTGTGACTTTAAATGCACTTTACTTTGAGCCAGAATACACATGACCCAATGAAGTTCTTGTGGACGTCATGTACAAAATGTAGCCAGTGCATGATGAAAAAAATTATTAAATGTGCTATTGATGATGCTTACTTGTTTATATGGTTTTATAAATGTTATTTCTAAATCTATTGTTTACATTAATGTTGACACTCTTCGTCTCTTTAATTTCATCTGTCTTCTGGCAGATTACAAAAGAAACAGACATGATGAATCGGCAACAATTAACATTAAAGTGCAAAGTTTGCTTGAAAAATAAAATGATGTTTGATCAACTGATAGATGCTCACATTATCACAACATCTGTTCTTCTTTCATGATCTGTCATGTCAAACTTCTGTGTGTGGTTGAACTCTAGTGATAAAAGCTTTTTAAAGCTAAAGTTACAAGCAAACTTTCATTTAGTTGCCATTCACAGTCACACTGCTCGTTGATCAGAATCTGTTTATCTTTTTGTATATTATATTATATTTCTGTTACTCCCTGCATAGCATATTATCAGTTCGACTGTCATATGTTTGATATTGTGTGATTGTAGACAGCATTGATTTAATATCTGATAAGAGATATCAGAAGACCTGAAGATCTGTGTGAACATCTGTAGTCTTTCTCTAACCTTAATATTCTTTAGTACATGTTTATATAACAACTAACACCAAAAACAAGTTCATGTGACAATATGTTTTTATCATTGTGAAAAAGTTTCTTGAAGTGCAGTGTGTTTAAAATACACATCATTGAGGCCTGGTTTGTTTCTATTGTTGTTGTTATTCTTTTACATTGTGTTTCTTTTACATTATAAATCACTATATAAGACAATTAAGAAATTCCTAAATATTTTTGTTACTCTTATAGAAAATCTGTTCTCTGATCAGATCTGAATGTAAATTTGAAAAGTGAATTCAGACTCATTACAAAAAGCACTTAACTAAAAATAGCTCTTGCCTTATAGCACTTATTAGGAAAAAACAACAAAAAAGTTTTCTGCACTAATGCTTGAGCTTTAGCTTTGTACTATAGTATAATATGTAATACAGTAGTACTTGTATATCAAACAACTGATGCTCTGAAATGAAATGGTTTTGAATTTTTTGTTTTGAGTTTATAAAGTTAACTTAAAGTCAGTACATTTCATTTTAAATCCACATTTTTAATATCATGTTGCTACATTACTTGCTCTCTGGATTTAAATAAGTTAAATACAAAAAATAAAAGCTGGCTAAATGTTTGACAATTAGATTTATGTGTGTGATTCTTGTTCAAACAGATAAGACTCCTGGAAAGGATCCGCAGCCTTCTGGAGAGAGACAGAGAAAGCCGAAAACAGGTAAGCTTAAGAGTTTTTTTGCTTTTTAGGCAATTTATAAAGTTAGATTTGACAACAAACACTTAACATGTTTTTGTGCAAAGAATATTGATCTCTGTAAGCAATGTATGTATAAAGCACTTACAAGTGACATAACAAAAGTTAATAACTCGAGTCAATATAATTGACATTTACATAAAAAACATTTACAGAATTTGCTGATTTAAAAGGCGATGACAAGGATTCAGTCTAGTGTGGATGTTGACTGGTCTAAATAAAACCAAGTCCTGAACCCAGCTGAACACATTTGGTGTGACTTTAAATGCAAACTTTGAGCCAAAAACTCAACACTCCACATCAATGACACAGAAGTAGTCAAAGTTCTTGTGAAAGTTGTTTTTCCACACTGACTGAATCAATCATTTCTTTTTGAATCTTACATTGTGCACAGAAGCATTGTGGTGTTGGAACAGAAAGGTTGTTATAAAATTAGATGCACACAGTTTTCTCTTAATAGCTCTAGAATATCATTAATAATGCTGTAGCATGAACATTTTTACTTACAGAAATGACTGAAGTAGTCATATTTTCATTAGGAGTCATCCCAATAATTTCGTCCATGTAATGTATGTTGTGCATGTTTTGTTTTTTTTACAATTGAGGAATAAACAGCCGATGTGACATTACAGATCTTTCTGTATTTCAAAGGAGGGACTGTATTTCAAAAATACTTTCAGAAATGTGTCCTATGTGGTCCAGTTGGTCTATGCCGTATCCATAACATATCCATATCCATAATCTTCCATAACATGTTTTGGAACGTGCTTTAATTCACTAATGCATGCTCATGTTTGCACTTGAGTTGATTGTCAGCATTGCAAACAATGTGTTTATACAAATGTAGATATGTTCATATTTTATGTACAAATTTAACCAATGCATGAGGTAAAACAAGTCAAATTTGCTATTGATGATTTTTTATTCCTAAATGTATTTTAATAGCAAATTGTTCATTAATCTTGACGCTCTTGTTGTCTCTCTGTATTGCCTCTGTTTTCTGACAGATTCAGAAAATGACTCTACAACAGTTGTGATGCCTTTACTGAATGAAGCAGAAGATCGATTTTAATCAGCTGACAGATGCTCAACATCACATCTGTTACATCATCTACAGTAAAACAATTACTGATCTATCTCCCTGTGTGGTGTTGAGCTCCAGGGATAAAAGCTTTTTATAGCTAAGTCACAAGTCTTTAATAAACAGGGAAGCAAACTTTCATTTATTTGCTATTGACATCGATCAATGATTAGAATCTGTTTATCTTTTATATTACATATGTTACTCACTGCATAGCACATTATCATTTTGACTCTCATATGTTTGTTATTGTGTGATTATAGACAGTATTGATTTAATATCTGATGATGAGAAATACTACATATACATGAAGATCTATTCAGTCTTTTTCTAACCCGTCAGCCTGTTTTTATACACATTTATAGAACCACTAACACCAGATGTTGATGTTCA
Organism: Oreonectes daqikongensis; assembly: GCA_026939265.1. Classification (NCBI taxonomy): domain Eukaryota; kingdom Metazoa; phylum Chordata; class Actinopteri; order Cypriniformes; family Nemacheilidae; genus Oreonectes; species Oreonectes daqikongensis. Next base: position 782,112 of record JAOTQM010000145.1, read on the forward strand.
GCTGAGATCACATGACAATCTGTATTTATCATTGTAAAGAATATTCAAGATGTTCAGCGTGTGTGTAAAATACACGTCATCAAGGAACGTCTTTGATTTGTGATGTCTGTTGTTTTATCGTTAAAGTTAGCTTTTTATAGTCTTCATTTACATTATATTTTGCAAAAAATATGCTTGTATATTACTTTTGTTACTCAAATATTTTGCTTAAGAAAATCTGTTCTCCGGTCAGATCTGAATGTAAAACTTGTAAATGTGAATTCAGACTCGAAGTACAGATATAAAAAACATCATAAAGCACTTATTAGGCAAATATCCCTTGCTTTATTGCACTTATTAGAGAAAGGACAAAAGAATGAGTTTTCTGCTCTGATGTTTGAGCTTTAGCTTTTGTATTTTGTATGAATCTCTTCTCTTATGTATTAATCTAATTTTAAGTTACTTCAGTGTCATCTGAAATAATACATGTAAACAAAAATATTGGGAATCTTCTGTGCCTTCTTCCTTATTTAGTTTTCTAAATGGCTGTTTTAACCATAAATGCACGCTAGTTTTGAGTTAAGCTTTACCAAATATACAATGTATGTCATTGTAATTATCAATAAAAGAATAAAATGTCAATAGAAGTCTGTTGTTCTTTTCGTTTGCTCATAAAATTTCAGTGGGAAATCTCATTAGAGAGCAAAATTTACTGTTTTCACTGTAAAAAATGATTTGTTGTTTCAACTTAAAAAGGGTCGTGACTCGTAACTCTAAGACAAAAGTAACTGAATTGCAAAAAGACTTTGGTTTCCCTTTTGAAATTTGGCAGACATTTTGTGCATTTGCAAATACAGCATTTTTAATTTTGTCTGCAAAATCATTCCATAACAAGATTCAAAAGAACCATAAAGAAGAGTAAAGTAATTCACGACTCATTTTTACACTTCTACGAACAGATCATTCAAATCTAAACCATACCTTACACATAGGGAAGCATAACACAGATTTATGTGATGCCTGTTCAATGGAGGAGACTGTAGAGCGTGTCCTGAAGGTGTAAGGCATATAAAAGAGAAAGGAGAAGTTTTAAGGAAAAATGACAAGCATCAGGGTATCAGGAATTTACACTAAGCTTATTAAATGATGGTCCAAATTCTGCAATACAAATAAATGCAATCAAAAAAAAAATAATATTTAGGAGTGCCTTGTTCATTCTCTTCATACTCCATCACAGTAGGTGGCGGTATTAAGTTGGTTCGCAACCCGCAATAAAAACCAAAATAAGGAAATAGACAAAATAAATACATTAATATGCGGAAATGCAGCTAATGCTTCACCAGTTGATAATATAGACGACTTTCGCATTTGTTTTATGTTAAAACGTAAAGTAATGTTTCCTTGTACATAAATAATCAACGACAATAATTACTGAATAGTGCAGTGATTATAACGGTGTTTGTTTTTTAGTAGGCGCGACGCCGTCAGGGAGTGCGGCTCACAGACAACACATCGGCGAGATTTTATCAGATTTTATTGACAAAATATCATTATTAAATAATTTGTTAATGGAATCAACCGAAGAATGAAGAACACTCTTCAAAACATGTTTTTATTACTGCTGTGGGGTACGTGTTTAAAATGGTTTCACTTTCACTTAACCGTAAACATCAAAGACTTAACTAAATGTATGAAATATCATTGCATTTGTATTAGGAGGATTATATTGCAAAATGCACAAGTACACTTTTCTGCAATACAGACATAATTTAATCGATGCAAAACTTAATCGTAGTAATGCACAGTAAGGCCTCAAAACATTCTTGCTATGCTAATGTTTACGCAATACTGCGTGTACTAGATTAACACGCATAAAAATACGGAACTATAACTACACTTTTCTACAGTCCGATCCATTTCACATGTGTTTCCTTTGAGATGCATTGTTGTTTTGACAAACCAAGATAAATACTGAAAAATAAAATAAATATATGGGCAATGTTTTAAGGCATTTTGTTCACCAAAAATGTTAATTTTACACAGCAATTCACAGCAGATCATTTGTTTTGTTGTCAATTAAATGTTTCCAGCAGAAAATATTTTTTAGTGTTGAGCTTTTAAACTGTGTGTTTTGTTATTTAGAATCTGTTGATCAGATCACTATTGCAATGAAACCCTTTAATTTTAAAAGCTTTATGATCTAACCACAGCTGTCAGAAATGCAGATAAACTGTCTGCTATTTGCTAAATGAAAGATAAACGTGTAACACAATAAATCTGTGATTCTTTTTGTCTTCAGGTGTGTTTGGTGTTGTGACCAGTGAACTGAAGACACTGTCAGTGATGGAGGGAGATTCTGTTACTCTACACACGGATCTTACTGATATAAAGGCTGATTACATGATAGTCTGGACATTTACAGAAGAAGGCTCAACTACTCTTCTTGTTCAGATGTTTAAAACTAATATCTCATATGTTGATGGAAGATTCAGAGACAGATTGCACATATCAGACCCTAAAACTGGAGATCTCACAATCAAGAACATGAGAATCAAACACTGTGGACTCTATGAAGCCGAGATCATCACTGCCAATGGAAAAACACACAAGACCTTCAGAGTTATTGTCAGCGGTGAGCATATACAGTAGTAACTGTGACCCTGCAGGTGTTGTAGGGCAATGTCCCTTCATTCCTTATGAGTGTGTTGGTGTTTGTTGTATCACTGTAGGCTGCAAGTATTTATATACATTTGTTGACATTGTTTGTGAACCTGTATGTGAGTTTTTCTTCAGTGGAACACAACAGAAGATATTTTAAGAAATGTCTCTGTGGTTTTGTGTTCACACAATGGAAGTCAACGGGGTTCAGTGTTGTTTGGTTTTCAACATTCTTCAAAATATCTTCTGTTGTGTTTTGCTGAAGAAAGAAACTCATACAGGTTTGACATGATGGGTCGAATAAATGATGAAAATACTTTAGATTACAGTGCAACTTACACTGTTTGATAAATGTAATCTCTCTTTGTGAAATGTTTGTAGAATCTCCTCGTGTTCTGGATGCTGACACATGTGATGTGAAGTCAGTTTTGAAGGAGGGCGATTCTGTGACTCTACACATTGGTGTGCAAACACAGAGAGGTGATCTGATACTGTGGAGGTTTGGAGATGATGGTGTTCTCATAGCTAAAGATGATAAAGAAGACAATAAGATCTCAATATATGATGATAATGGAAGACTGAGGGGCAGACTGAAGATGAATGATCAGACTGGATCTCTCACCATCAGTGATGTCAGATCATCAGACTTGGGACTTTACAAACTGAAGATCAGCAGCAACAACAGACAGACATTATACAAGACATTCAATGTTTCTCTCAGGGGTGAGTATCTCATTCTTCATTTGATAGTGTATTGCACTTTAAAAATACAGTGACTTGCGGAAGACTAAACATTATTTTGATCAAAAACTTTTATTAGCTAATAGGGTTTAATTCTAAATGTTCTGCAACAAACTGATGAAACACATCAACAATCAACATTACTGTCTATGATATTGTCTCTGATGGGCTTATCATACCCTCATAATAATAAAATAATCGTGGCAAACAGGCTGTCAAAGAAAAGTACTCAAAGTAGCATGAAGTCTTTCTCATGGAGCCTCCGGAGAAGCTGATGCTGAACTAACACCCCTTTTGACATTATTTATATCTGTGTTAACTGGTTTCTACTTCATGGTATTTGTGCGCACTCATTTCCGTAACTCCAATTACTGAAGCCATAGCCTCAACTGGGGAAATGGTAAGATTAGTGATATGTACATTTTTATTAGCAGTCCTTAAGGATCGTGGCTTTTATATGCTTGATGCGACCAGATTTCTTTACATTGGGTAATCAAGCATTGTCTTAATATTTTGTGGCGAACATTAAACCCACAAGACATGGTGTTTTTCTGGTTTCTGTGTGTTTTTATTTACTGTTGGTTACTAGGTTTAGGTTACCAATTCCATTGTGATTTGCTCAAGGAACTTGATGGAAACACACTAATTTCACATTAGTTTTTCCTTCTGTTATTGCAAACTTTGAACGGATTTGCATCATGTTTGGATGGAAACCTGGCTACAGTTACTCTTTAAAGCTCATAATATAAAAGCAATGAATTTCTTAATAATTTAAGTTACATAATTAAACTAAACAAACAAACAGTTTGTTATCATATCAATAGTTATTGATCTACACTATATTGCCAAAAGTATTCGCTCACCCATCCAAATAATTGAATTCAGGTGTTCCAATCACTTCCATGGCCACAGGTCTATAAAATGAAGCACCTTGGCATGCAGACTGCTTCTCCAAACATTTGTGAAAGAATGGGCCGCCGCTCTCAGGAGTTCAGTGAATTCACTGGACTCTAGAGCAGTAGAGACGCGTTCTCTGGAGCGACGAATCACGCTTCTCCATCTGGCAATCTGATAGACAAAAGAATTAAATTTATAAACAAATTAAGTTTATAATATAATATAATAAGTCCGCGAACTTATTCTCCCAAATGGCCTGGGTAAGCTTATAAGGACCGAACGCCATTGGTGTGGGGTTGTTTTTCAGGAGCCGGGCTTGGCCCCTTAGTTCCAGTGAAAGGAACTCTGAATGCTTCGGAGATTTTGGACAATTCCATGCTCCCGTCTTTGTGGGAACAGTTTGGAGATGGCCGCTTCCTGTTCCAACATGACTGCTCACCAGTGCACAAAGCAAACTCCATAAAAAACATGGATGAGCAAGTTTGGTGTAGAAGAACTTGACTGGCCTGCACAGGAGTCTTGACCTCAACCCGATAGAAAACCTTTGGGATGAATTAGAGCGAAGACTGAGAGTCAGGCCGTCTCGTCCAACATCAGTGTCCGACCTCACAAATCCGCTTCTGAAAGAATGGTCAAAAATTCCCATAAACACACTCCTGAACCTTGTGGAAATAAGGGTTGAAGCTGTTATAGCTGCAAATGGTGGGCCGATGTCATATTAAATCCTATGGATTAAAAATGGGATGTTATTTAAGTTCATATGCGTCTAAAGGCAGATGAGTGAATACTTTTGGCATTATAGTGGCATTATAGTGTATATTGAAATATTTTCAGAAAGCATAAGAATAACAAAATAACACTTATATTACCAACATCACAGAAAAGCAAGAAATGTTATATAGTATAAATAAATATAAATCAGGTTATACTGAATATCTCTTGAGTAAAGATAAATCATAAAATGATGATGACAAAAGACTGTCTGTCACATAAGTTACATTACACTGTGTTGTATTTAATATGAACTTTACTGTATCTTTGCTCTGTCATTACAGGTTCATCTTCAGATATGTCTTCAAATGCTATAGCTGTAACAATTTGTTCTATTCTCTCATTTATTGCTGCTGCTTTAATATTTTACTTTTGTTGCCGAAGGACCTCTCAACAAAGAGGTGAGTTTTGGCTGATACAGCAACAGAGAAACTATTGTTTTATTGTTATTTTTTTTGTTGTTTAAGTTTTAACTTAATGTGACTTATCAGTTAATGCATGTATGATGAATGGCTCTGGTTAAAAAAATGTATTTTTATAAATGACCATAGATGTGCTTAATGTATTACCATTTATTTAATCATTTAATTTTATCCATTGTTAATTTATGTTAACTATGGCTATAAATAATTTACAGTGACACATCATGAAATGGTTATTAACAGAGATTATTAATGAAATGTTTATGCATTATCATGTAATTCTCTCTGTGATTACATTTTTTTATTTTTAATTATTCCATCATATGTGACCCAGTCTGTGACAACCAATCTAAAATATATTATTTGTGTCTCAATTTATTTCTACATAAAATCAACATATGTAATGTTAAAGAACGTTCTGTAAAAAATATAACCTTGATATCTTTATATTGATTGAGTATAGCCATATCAAATATTGAAATCTTAGTGAAATTAATGCTTTAAATCTATAAAGATTGATGCTCTTTATATCATAATTAGATTCAGAGACTTTCCCTTTTAATTTTGTGCAAATAAATGCAAATATAGCAAAAACAATGTTTTTATTTTAAATTTGGGAGAAATTCAGTCAGTAGTTAACAAAATAAAACAAAGAATTTATTTTACCACATACCTAGAAATGATCAAAAATGCTCTTAAAAGTCTTAAATTTAACTTGCTTATATCTGTAGACACCCTGGAACTTTCAGCGACAGATCCAGTGAAGTTTGTGCCAGTGTCAGAAAGAGATTCTGATACCAGAACATCTGAAACAACTGAAAACTGTAAGTTCTGTGTTGATATTACGCACAATTTATATTTGTTTCCTTTCCACATACTTATACCATTCATTTATCATATAGAGTTATAGACTCTTTAGGATTTTATTTGTGCTATTTAGCAAATTTTTTAGTTGCTAAGTTATCTTATAAAAGAAATTCAGTTAAAGTAAACTGATCTTGTCATCATATATTTTGTGATTTATCTTTATGTTGTGCTAACAAACTAATGTTCTCCAGCATATTAACATATTGAGCTGATTGGATGTTTTTCCTTTGTTTTTCTTCTGTGTGTGCTGTTGTTAAAGCGAGGACAAGACTAGCACAGCTGGGAAGTTCAGTTACTCTAGACACCGATGTTACCAAAATACAGACAGATGAGGGGATACTGTGGACATTTGGATCTAAAGATAGTCATATTGCTCAATTCACTGAAGGGTTTAAACCATCACTCTGGAACTATACTGATGAGAGATTCAAAGACAAACTGAAGCTAAATTGTAAGACTGGAGATCTCACCATCAACAACATCACGGTTAAACACTCTGGAGTTTATGAAGCACAGATCTACAGCAGTGGCAGAGAAATCCAATACAGGACATATATTGTTAGCATATTTGGTAAGTAATTGTATTTTTTATTTATTTATCTTTAGGCTGTGTTAGTGGCAGATCACATAGAACGTCACGTGTTTTTCATGTTTCCAAACGCGAGACGCAGCGGTTTTTTATTTTGCTAGGCGACAACCCAAACAGCTGTATTGTCAGTCAAGGATTAACTGTCATATTAGCAAAAAACAAGCAGAGGGCGCACGCTCTTACCTTGCTCGGTTAACCGCGACCTGTTTCTTCTCCATCATTGCGGTCTCCGGATGTTTCAAGAAACTATAAAGTTCCATCACCAAAACGGAAGCACCGCTGCCATTCATTCGATTGGACAATGGAAAAAAGGCACATGACGTCAAGGTCTTTTCTGCTTAGGGCCTGTGTCCACCAAGGCGTTTTTTTTTTATTGTTTCTAATGGAAGCGCTGGCGTTCGACCAGACGCCCAGAGTTGAAAAATGCTCAACTTGAGGTAGAACGCTGAATAATGTTTTCTGTTTTAATGTTTTTTATGTTTGTTTGCTGCTGGCACAGTGGAAGCTGGGAAAGGAGAATCTGTCACCATGCACACTGAAACAGAAATACAGAGAGGTGATCGGATAAAGTGGACGTCTGAAAATAAAACCACTCTGGTAACTGGAATGAATGGGGACTTCAGTGAGACCTTATATACAGATGATGGAAGATTCGGAGACAGACTGGAGTTGAACCATCAGACTGGAGATCTGACCATCACAGACATCACATCTGAACACACTGGAGAATATTCTCTTTATCACCACAGCAGTGAAGGAAAAATCTCATACAGGATGTTTAGTGTTTATGTCATTGGTGAGTAACCAAAGACTTCTGATGTAATATTAATATTAGTTTCCTTTTCAGCTTTGTTGTGTGCATTGGGCACCACATACAAATAACATTCTCTGTTTATTAGAAAAAAGCCAGCAAAGTGTTTAAAGTGTGAACACACTTAAAGGAATTGACTTGACCATAGTCATTTTTATTCCTAGTCAATGTGGACCATTTTTTGGTGAACTACTCCTTTAAATTGTTATACACATTATTTATTAATTTGCATAACAGAAGTAAATACTTAAAGAAAAATTGAAATTTGTAAAATAGAGAGGGAAACATACAGAAACATGGGATCTTATGGGGTGAATCTCTTTCCTACAGCTGATTAAAAAAAGGAGTTTTTATAGGAAAGATTTTTTTGTGAAAACATAATGGTTTGACTGATGTGTGTGATTCTTCAAATAGAAAAGACTCAAGGAAAGGATCTTCAGACTCCTGGAGAAGAAAATAATGAGCAGAAAGCAGGTGCAGTATGAATCTTAAAAAATATTTAAAAGTTCAGGGATGTACCAATGACTCACTGAGGACATTCTGGTTAAATTTTATTTTTGACAGAAATTGCATTTCTGCTGTAAAAGCTTTTCTGTGTAATAGGCCGCGCACGGCTTAGTTTTTATATCCCGGTGGGGACCTAAACCTGAATGCACACCAACTCGTGGGGACTCGTGTCACTGTGGGGACCAAAATTGAGGTCCTCACGTGTGTGTGTGTGTGTGTGTGTGTGTGTGTGTGTGTGTTCACATACCTTAAAAACACTTCTATGTCCTTTAAAGTCCTGCCTAGAAATGTCTCCTGGTCCATCTCCGCTCTGAACTGATAAAGCACAACCGACATGAGTGTTTGTGCAACCAGTCTGATGCGCAACCGCTCAGTGTTACGTCCCTTTGTTGCGTCCCTCACAATAATACATTTACTTTTATTCATTTGGCTGACGTTTTTTTCCAAAGCGATATATATATTATATATTGTGCCTATGTCACGAACTGTTGTGAGACTGAGTTGACAATTATTTACAAATCTAAATAGAGAATATTTGTGTAGAAATGAATGAATATATCTAATTAATTATGTAAAAAGTTGGTATTCATTGCCTTTTTAAGATTTTTGAATGTATGTTGATGTTCATGTAGTTCACACAAAACTCTGTGATTCTTTCCTGACAGATTCTGCAGAAAACAGCGGAAATGAATCAGGAACGCTTATGATGCCTTTACTGAATGAAGATGATATGCATGGTCAGCAGTCCCAATAGATCTAGTAAATGCATCTTTTACCACTAGTAATCAGTACTCCCCCACCTAAAAAAAACATGGTTAATTTTCATAAGGTTGCTTTTCCATTCAGCCAGTTTAGATGCAACAACCTAATGCAATGTCTTTTTTATTTTCTTCTGTAGACCTGATCTCTGTTACCTTCCGCACATGTGCCCATGTTGCTAGCTTTAGGGCACCTTAACTGTTTCCTGCCAACATTGGGAAACAAACCTGTGACCCAAAGGTTACAAGTCCGATTCTCATACTATTAGCCAAGTTTGGAAAGTTAAGGATCTGATGCTAACATACACTGTTTTTGTGTTAAAAACAACACAGCCTGTCCTTAATTCAGTCTGTCTAGTGAAGAACAAAATATTTTGTGTTACTTTTAACTCAACTTCGTGTTGTCCCTTTAATTAATTTTTCACACAATCAACACAAAATGACACGTTTTAAAATTCCTTAACATAAAAATGTGTTATTAATTAACATATCCCTTTTGAGAATATAAGCTAATCTATGTAGTACTGCAAAAAATAGATCTGGTTATTTAACAAGTAGGTCTTTTTGATACTTATTTAGTGAGTAAGCTAACAGTCATTGCTGTAACTATGCATCCTTGAGAACTGATACGAAGACGTTTGTTTTTTATCCATTTTCAGAATGGAAAGTGCAAAAATATGGTTATAATTCAGTATTTTGATCATAAGAGCCACGTAAGCATTCATATTTTACAGCAAGTAAATAAGAGTCTGGAAAATTATATTTGAGAAAATATGTATGGACACTGTAGTGTCAACTGTTACATAATTAACATAGTAACATGAATTGTGTGTATCACATGAGCTTTACATAGCCTAAGTATCACTGCGCTACTGTTACTGCATGTTATTTACGGGTTTTTTGCTATGTGGAATAACCGTTTTATAAAAGCCATATGCCCCATGAAGCAGTGGGTTACAAGTGCATTATATAACAGCTAAGCTTTGCGTCATGTCTGTCAATGGCCCTTAGTTGTTATATAATGCAATGTAACCCACTGCTTCTTGGGGCTTATTTCTTTATTATATTTCATATCTGCTACTCACAGTGTCACACTTGCATATTACAGCGTTTTATCTGTTTGACATACCTTTAATAATGTGTAGACATTAATGCTTTGATATCATACAGTATACGTTAAATCTGTGTTTACCACTGCAGTTTTTCTCTAACTAGTGAATGTCATTCTTAACATGTTTATTCACTAGTAATACTTCAAAGACCAAAAAACAAGTTCATGTTGATGTTTAGAACAGGAAAGCTGATCTCCTGTGACAGTCTCTCTTTAACACTGTGAAGAAAAACAACTTTACATTTAACAGACTCTTATCCAAAGCGAATTACAGTGCATTTAAGCTATATATATATATATTTTACCTGTGTATATAAAATAGTAAAATCATATTATTTGTCAGTACATTTACAAAAACGTGAAGCATTTAACTCACTGTTTCTCCTTATTGCACTTATTGTTGAAAAAAGTGTTTTTCTGCACAGATGTTTATGCATTGTCTTTGTAAACTGTGTTGAAGGGAATACATGTTGTATTTTCCTTTTTATAAATCTCTTGTTTTAATCTCAGTTTGTATTTTGTTTTTGGTAAGCATCAGCTAAATGAATACCAATACATGTAACAGTTGTTTAATTAGGCGCCTGATTTTTGTGCCTTACTTTGCTTTTTTAATGCTGTACTGAGACTGTAACAGATCGACCAACGTTCGGGTTTCCAGCCCATACAACCAGAGACTGCAACAAATCAACTACGTGCCGAATCTACCGTCCAGTGGACAGCAACAAACGTCTGTAACAAGAATGAGCTCAGGACAGCAAATCTTTAAGAAGCGTTCCATATCGGTAGGACTCTATGGTGCTTCAGGAGATCAAACCTCTTTCCAGAGACCTTGGCATAGTGTATTCTGTCAGTGTGTGTTTTATATTTGTTGCCTTTGATATTATATACTTGTTTTCTGATGTGTAACAAATAGTGCTTTTTAATTATAAGGTCTCGAAAAAACTAGAAATAAGGTCTTCAACTTATTAGAAAATAGACAACATTCTGCCATTCATCAGTCAACTATATTTTCTATTCTTTGCACTTTACTTTCTGACCTAACTATCTTTTAGCATCAATGTTAATTTTCTTGTATATGATTCGTTAATAAATTGTATTTTATTTTATCTGTGTCTTTTTTGTGTTGATAATACACTAAGAGGCTCTACAATTTACACAATTTTTCTTATTGTATGATCTATTTGGATAATTGTACATTTTTATGCATTTGGCAGATGTTTTTATTAAACATTAGTTTCAGAGTACGTGTCCCTGTCAGGAACGGGTTGGGAGAGCAATAGGGAGCACACAGTGAAGTGAGGTGTGGATCCGAATGCAGACACCAGAGCACAGATTCAGGTGGAAAGTAAATGTCTTTATTTCAAACAAATGTTCCAAAACTGAGATGTAAATTCAACCAGTAACTCCAATTGTTCCAAAAGATAAATCCACAAAAATACTCACCAAAAAACTCACCTGTGTCCTGATCCTACACGATTGGTGCCAGCGTGAAGAACACTGCATAGTAAATATTGTGATTTATATAGGCTATATTATTGTTTCATGTGGTCAAGTTCATCTCTTGCATGACATTTTGTAAATGCACAAGATACTGTGTTCTGGGATTTTTATCTGTGTCTACACCAGCACTTTGTGCTCAACTATGCCTATACTATTTCTGAAGCACCTTTAAAGAGCCTGAGTATAGTTTTACACATCAGTTTTGCACCCAGTTCATTCTGTAATGTTCGTGATACGCAGATAGTTTTTTTTAATTAAACTTTATTATATATTACATTTAGGCAATGTTTGTAAAAATACTAAAATACTTGTTATAAACGCATTTGAAAACAAATTATTTTTTATTCAAGAATATTATTTAGAATTAAATCAATACGAAAACATTAGTTTAGGTCAGTGTAATATGTTCAGTGTATTATGCTTGACTTGGACATTGGTTTAATATAAAATAGATATGTTTTTTATATTTTAATAAAAAATATACATTAGGTCGTATAGCCAAGCTTGAGTTAATCACATTGGTTCAAAGTGATTGTGATAGTTCCAATAGAAAAAGTTTAATCATCCAACAAACATTATTCGTTATATCAATGCAATACGTTTATGTGGATATTTAATGTAAATGTAAATGTAAATATTTTGCCACGTAATAAAATTACATTTAAATGATGAGGCATTTTTTGAGTGCAGCTGGGCTACTGCAGAGCACTTTGTAAACCTTTATTGTTGCACTCAAGATTTATCGCTTCATTGTTTCCTCAATTTTGTATGTCACTTTGAATAAAAACCGTATGCTAAATACTATTTACCTAAATGTAAATGTTACTGACAAAACGTAGATATATAACGCAGATCACCCCAATCTAACAGGGATTTTATTCTGTATTATTTCCATTATTTACCCCAAAATGTAATGATAGAACGACAGTAAAATAAAAACGTTCAGATTTCCTGTTAAGTAGCAAAAGATCCCTAATGAAACATTTAATATTTTCACTAAATAAGAAGAAACACAATATATAAAATGATTCAAAACCAGCCGAAGATAGGAGACAAAGTTTATTGTATTTCAACTCATTACAGTTGTGGGTAAAATGAAGGACGTTTGGCTTTGATTTCATCTCATCCACTTTATCCAGTGATCTGAAATAAAAGAAAAACCAGGAAACATTATTAGACGATTATTAGAAGATGCTAAAAACATGATCACGTTTACAGCTATAATAGTTAAGTTTTTCTGTCATAACGAGAACATTTGTAGTAATAGCCTAAAATACATCGGTCAAAATTTGCATCATTTTTCTTTTATGGCAAAAATCATTAGGATATGAAATAAAGATCCATGAAGATATTTTGTAAATTTTCTACCGTAAATATATCAAAACTTTATTTTTGTGAGTACTAGAAGGACTTCAATAAAAAGCTTATTTATTCAGCTTTTAGATGATGTAAAAATCTCAATTTCAAATAATTGACCCATAAGATGTGTTTATGTAGACTGATTATGAGTTACATGATAATGATGTAATGAAACAACACTTACACCCTGAATCCAGCTGATGTAAGCAGACACACGGGTGAAGACTGTTGGCTTCTGGTTGGTGTTACAGCCCAAAGACGACACAAAGCTGGTCACACCTTGAACAGAATAACTTCCACTGACCAAACAGTTCAGAGGACCGCCGGAGTCACCCTGACAAAACACAAGAAACCACAAATAATGTTTTGGGTATGTCTTTAAATCCTCCTGACAGGTGTGGTGTGACGTTCTTACGTTACATCCAGAGTCCCTTCCACCTCCAGCACAAACCATTGTGTTCTTCACGGTGCTGCCCCACCAGTCACTACGAGAACACGTCTGATAATCCACAATGGGCAGATAAGCCTGTTTGAGCTGAGCTGAGAGCGAACCACCAGCTAAACACAAACAAACAACACTTCAGCACACTTTACTACACTAAATCATTATAATGTGTGTTAGTGTGATGACGGACTGGCTGTACGGCCCCAGCCGGTGATGTAACAGGGGTTGTTGTTGGGAAGGATCTGTCCTGATGGAGGAAGAGTCGCCAGCTTCACGTATGAGTTGAGGGTGGCATCGGAGGTCAGACGCAGAAGAGCGATGTCATATCTGAAACACACACACACGTCACAATCTGATGACATTAGTACATGTGTGATGGGGTGTTTGTTGTCATGGTTACACACCCAGAAGCCACACTGTTGCTGTTCCAGTTGGGATGGATGTAGACTTGACTGACGGTCATGTACTGCTCACGACCCTCTTGGGTGTTGATGTTGTGATCGCCCAGAACAACACGCCAGGTTCTCTGTCTGCACCCGAAACACGTTTCATTACAATCACACGTTTAATATGATGCTATGAGTAGGGCTGTCACAATTATTAAATAATCGTCTCATCGCAATTAATTCAGATAACTACATTTATTGTGAATCCTTAGAAAACAAGGGATTTTAAATCCACTGTCCTTGATCTGCACTTCCTGTTACATTAAAATAACATTTATCCATCATTTGAGTTGTATTAACTTTTTGTTGATTTTTGTTTTGTTTCCAGACTTGCTGCATCTACACAGCAAGACCCTCATATCTAGTTTCAGTGCTCAAGTCTTCTCCGTTAAGGTCACTCCACAGTAAATAATATTAGTTATTTACAACATTTTCACAAATATATATTTTCTTCTTTGAACAAATTAATTGTCATGAATAGTTATATTGTCAATGCCTTAAAACAGACAATTAATCGTGATAATCGCAATTGTTTAATAGGCAATTAATCGTCAGCCAAATTTCATAATCGTGACGTCAGCACTAGCTATGATGATGTCTGTATGCGGGGCAACTTGTCACAATGCAGTATTTTAATTAAGTGTACAAATGTTTTCTGTTATGGTCAGTGTTTGGGTTACTGTATTTATAACAAGCTGTATATTACAAGAAGGTAAGTCGATAAAATGTCGTAGATATGTAAACATGTGTATTACGTGTCCACGCAGTGAGCAGCGGTCATCACCCATCTCTGTCTGATCAGAGTTCCGCCACAGGTGTGATAATAACTTCCACCGGACAGATACTGAAGAGAGATCTGAAAACAAACACACAAGAGTTTAATTAAACACACATAAAGACAAAACTCATGTTAATAAGTTTATATATAATATTATAATGCGTTAAAAACACCTTCCACGAGCACAGCACGCGATTTGAGGATTTAATTGGTTGTCGCGGGACAAGCGCAAAGCGCATTGGCTGTGTTCGGTTGTCAAGGGCGGATTCTAGGCGCTCATTGGCTGTGTTCGGTTGTCTAGGGAGGATGCTAAGCGCTCATTGGCTGCGAAGGAAACTGGACTCGTTTGGCGGAGGGAAGTAGTCGGTTTTGAACCTGAAGAGCTTCGACGACGTACGACGTGCAAGCAAAAGATCTCCTTACAATCTTTATCTTTCCAGAGAGAGCAGGTGATGAAAGTAATTTAGTAAAAAACAAACTTATTCTAGTTAGGTTACATGACTAATATGCCGATGTTGTGTAACTAATATCTGAGGAAAAACGCCAATGATAAATGTGCTTATCGTAAACAACGAAGGAACAATGAAAAGTGTGAGACAAACTTTAGAAATAATCCTGAAACCACGATGTAAATGATGTTCTCACATGTACGCAAACTGTATTATGATATTGTTTTGTATTTACTACTATAGCAATACATTCTAGTCTGTGTAGTGTTTTTAAACAGTACTACAGCAAATAGTATAATATAGTATTTATTTAATACAGTTTATCCAATAACTATTTCCTGAACATTAAAGCTAAAGCAATTCGATCGCCCCTGGCGGCTGGCTGCAGTATAGGACATAATCCCGGCTATCTCCATAAACTACTAAAAATTTTAATTGCACTTATTAAACTCTTATCATTTTAGTTTTATTATTTTAATTAAATTCATTTAAATGTATGTTATGTCTAGATATTGCGGTGCCATTTTTTATAATAATGTAAAAATATGATTTAGTGCTACGTTTTCATGGATGCGAATATTAAATGCATGCTGTACACATAATATATAACTTTAATACCGTCGGATTAAATATTTCATCATCAGTAATTTAGCGAATACTTTGCCTCTATCAGCAGGAATAGAGTATTTTAATTTCTTTAGTAAAATTTGATGTACCTGCCAGGGCCAGGAGTTGGGACTGGCCACCTCTCCTCCCACAACCCGTCCCTCAGGGGTCTCCTCGATGTATCTGGGCTGGGCCAGAGCTGGACACAAAAATACACAACCATATAACACATTACGAAAAGCCGTTATTGCATTGCCAACATATGCATTTTAACTTGTCAAAATCAAAACAATGAAATGATGCTGTGGTTTTCTCAACAGAAAGTGAATGAAGTCTTACCCAGAGCGGCCAGAACACTCAACAACAAGAACCTTAACATGTTTCTAGTGGATTCACTGAGTTCTGTGTGGTTTCATCGTCCTTATATATACCTGCAGACGTCTGATCCTCACAGGTGTGTGAATTCACACACATTTCACAACAGTCAAGGCCAACACACATCAGTTTAATATCACATGGTTGTTTGTACAGTATGACACAAGATACCAGGAACGATTTCAGTTCGATGAGTATTTCAAGTTTATGTATAATTATATTCAATTATTTTTTCATTTCTACATGAAATATATAAGTTATAATGTCATGAATAATGAAAGCAATCCAAACACATACATTTTGTTTATAAAATACCAATAAATGTTTGTTGTAAGTGTAATTTAATGTTTTATTTTATAACTCATTATTTAATTTCAGCATTTTTTTTATAGATTATATAGTTGTGTATTTTAGGTCCTTGTAATGATTTAATTTATTTCGCTTTTTCATATAGTCGCTGAATTAATACAAACTCATAAATACTACAGTAGTTATAAAATAAATGTTAAAATGCAGTTTAAACCTGTTTTAGATGGAATAAAGCATAATATAATAACTATAATGATTTAAATATACTTCTATTTAGTTTCATGAATAACCCTTCAGTTTTCAGTGTTAGACATATTTGTTGTTGCTTTCTAGTAAGAATGAGGATGCAATATTCATTGCAAAATTAATTCACAGTTTTATGAATCGTATTGAGTTTGTTTGAGGGGTTATGGAGGTTAAAGCTCAGTTTTGACATCACACGGAAAATATTGATGCAACAACTGTTGCCTTCACATGATAAGATTTATATTTGGTGTTTCCAGGAGTTTTATCAAAAAAGGGCTGAGGCAGGTTAAACACTGAATCCATTTTACTCAACGCTTCATTTGCATTTGTGTGGATTGTTCCTGATGTTAGAACAGTGAAAGATTTATCAATTACTTTCCATCAGAACTGTATACTTCTTTCTTCCTCAGAACACAAAAGAAGATATTTTGAAGAATGTTAATAATCAAACAACACCAAACCCCATTGACTTCCATTGTATGAACACAAAACCACTGAGACATTTCTCAAAATATCTTTTGTTGTGTTCCACTGAATTATGACAATTTTTATATTTTAGCATTTTATTTAGAGGAATTAAAGAGTTCATTGTCTGTCCACTAGAGGGCGCTAATACACAACACACAAATTGAAACAAATGTATTTTAGAACCGTTCTTACTTACACTACAGTTATTTTGCTAAGACCATAGTAAATATGTGTTTACTGTAGTTTTACTACAAATAAAACCAAAAGGTAAATGATGGTTCATTTTCTTTATGGCCAAAACTGCATTTGCATGCATAAAGTTTTAAATTCACCATCAGCAGAATATTTATCAGACTTATTAAAAGATCTAAGCATTCAGTCTGATGTCATGTGGACGTGTTATGTATCCTTTGATAATTGCTTTGACTTTGGCTGCAGGTTCGAGTAGATGTTTCCCAGCTCAGGGTTTAGTCCGGAACTCATAAAATCATCTTTCAAGCCACTTTTTCATTCAAACAAAAGTCCTGAAGACAATAGCGAGTCTGAATCCTTTGTTATAGCGTCGCTCATTAAAGCAGAAGTCATTAAAGTTTGTCTTTTTCTCTTATCAGACTCCATTAGACTGATAGTGAAGCTGAGCGGTAATGGAGCTCAAGTGGTGCTCACATCGGGTCGAGAGCATCCACCATCTCTCCAGCTTTATCCTCCTCTCCCGGCTCTCGAGTCCGATCAAACGGAGAGTGTTTTAATTAAAGATGTTTGTTCTCGATAGTGTTCACACCTAATGAGGGGATTTGAGTTCTCACGGATGAGGTTTAAACCTCACGAGATCTTCATGTAGTGGTCTGGATTTCACACCACATCTGAAAATGTAACTACATGATCTAATCTTTCATAGTCATGTTATAAATAATAATGCTTAAAATAAAGTTTAACTTGTAGTTTTTTTCTAAGATTAAAGCTGCTGATGGATTTATTGAGATATCACTGAAATGAGCGTGGTGAGAAATCACATCTGTTTCTGTCCCACACTTAAACTCTGTGGGAAGAATCAAGGGGAGGACCCACCGTCAGAAAACCAGCCAATCAGATACATTGTCCACCTGTCAATCATGCAGCTGTTGGGGTTTGAGGCTAGCACAACTCACCACTTCCTTTGTCTCTCTAGCTGCGTTTTTATTACAGATTTGCGCAAAACTCTTGCGATATTTTGTAAATATCAATAAAAAACTATTGCGAAATGACAACGTTTCCATTAACCAATGTTAATCCTCTCGTGATAGTTAATTCCAAAAATCATGTCAATTATCAATTTGCCTACTTATACTATGCACTAAAAGTATGTATTGTTTTTGTTATGGAAAAGTATATACATTTTAGTGTGTAGCAAAACAATATGCACGCACTGGGACATACGAACAGGAAACGGAACTGGCAAAAATACATCTCTTCTTTCCATTTAAGTATTTATTCATATATGTAATGTTAACTCTATAGTTATATTTATTAATTTAGTGACACATCAGTTGTGTAATTTTATTAATGCTGTGGAGCGTGAGTTGTGGGTAGTATCAGCATCGTTCTGCACTTTCCAATTTCTATTGGAAGTAGTAGACCATCCTATTTTACTATTTAGGACGGATAGTATGCGAATCGGTACGCAGCACATCTTTTTTTCGATCCAGACATACCGCGACTTTAAATAATGATCATGTGGCTTTTCACGTACGTAATGTGACCCGTAAATGCGAAATAAAAAACATTTCCATTGCAGTTTTGCGAATTATCATTTTTCCAATTGCCTGAAAAACCACCTCGAGCGCAAAAACTTTTTTGCTATAAATGGGAGTTTATTGCAAAATTGACGTGTTTCCATTAAGCGAATTTTCAATTCGCAATTTCAGTTTGCGCAGTTTAAAGGATAATGGAAACACCCTCTGTCTTTCATTCTCATTCTACATGTCTCCTTGTCTGACTTTCTGCTTATCTGTCTGTCTTTCTCTGATTCAGCTTCAAGATTCGAAGATAAAATAAATTATTAAATTTTACATTGCCAAAGCACAGGAAAATGAAATATAAACATTCTGCACAGATTCAATGTCTGTCCCTGCCTGTCTCTCTCTCTGTCTCTATCTTTGCTTGTTTGTCTCTGATTCAAATAGCTTATTTGGCATTGTAATCTCTCTCTCTCTCTCTCTCTCTCTCTCTCTCTCTTTCCATGCTTGTCTCTGCAGATCGTTCTCTTTCTCTCTGCCTGTCTCTCGCTTTCCTTCTGTCTCCGCATGTCTCTCTCTCTCTGTTGGTGACGGTATAGTGTGGCGTGTCCCAGCTCTTCATCAGATAAGAGGAAACTCAAGTCCTCATCAGGGGTTTTTCATGGCTGATAGCGCCTCAGTGTCTGGTGTGCTCTCTTGAGGTTTGAGTATGCACACTGTACACTCGCTGTGACCCCTGTGATGCAGGTACACAGTGTCACACACAGGTGAAAGCTCTCCGATCAAGCATGTGCTTCATGACGTTCCATATATCCACAATCCGTGAATCCAGTGTTCACAGAATGGTGTATGAGACTGTGTGTGTGTGATGTTTTAATGTATCTTGACACATGTGGAAATGATCCGCGGGCCAATTTGCAATCTTTAATTGCAATGATACCACAATAGAAACAATCGATAACTGGCTACTACAGTCACTTTCTCCTCTTACGCTTCCTCTCTCTATCCTTGTATACGTCTCTCTTTCGTCTCAATGTTTTCTCTGTGATATAGGGAGCACAGGAGCTTTCTCCTCTGGGAAGTGAGAGATGATCCTCTGAGGGTTCATGTGCTGATTGATGGTGGGAAGCCTCCAGCATTCATCTCTGTCCGAGGCCGCCCCTGAATCTCTCTCTCTCTCTCTCCAGCGCGGAGCTAAGAGGTAATTAAGAGCGTTTCTCTGGTCTGATCTATCAGCGTCAGAATGTGTCAGCGGCCGAGAAGGACTGCGGTCTGATTTGTGTCCCATCCTCAACAACACTGGTGATATTTTACATCATTTATTTCGGGTTTGGTGATGCCACCTCACAAGTGGTCTGATGCATGCTGATGCTCTGGAAAGGTCCTTAAGTTCTTGAGAGCTTGAATCACAGATCTTACAAATTTTTCAATTATTTCTCATAGAAATCGGTGAGTTTTGCTTAAGTCTCATCTGTGTCTCAGATATGTCTCTTGAGAAAAAGAGTCAGAGATCTCAACAATGTCTCAAACTGAGCTCGGCAATCAAAAGTCATTATTTATCTTTATTAATCTCAATATGAACTCAAACATTTCTCATCAAATGTATTAAAATCCAGATTATTTACCTCTACAATCTACACTAGCGGTCAAAAGTTTTGGACACTTGTGTTCATGTTTTTTCCACATTTTAGAATAATTAATTAAAAACTCATCAAAATTTTGAAATAAAACAAAGGGAACTATGGGAATTATGTTGAAATTAAAAATAATATATGAAAAATAATTTAAAGCATGTTATATTTTATCGTCTTCACCTTTTGACTAGAATTTTCAGAAAATTATATTTTTGTCTACTAATCTAATTGCAAGATATTAACACCTCAGATCAAACGTTTTTTTTTTAAATAATGAGAAAAATTTCACTCAAGTGTCCTGAAACTTTGCACCACTAGTGTACATTAATTTTACACCTCCATACTCTATTCATCCTGTTTTATTTCTCCTGAGCAATTTTAGAAGAAACATCTGAGACTGAGTTGATACTTAAACGTTCTTCTGGGTTATTCTTCAGTTCCACCAGAACCAGAAAATGAATGACTTCCTGACCGTGAGATAAAAATGAGGTAATTATTCAGCGCTGCTTTACGTTCACATGTCAGATTGAAGCTGTCAAACCGGCCGATAAGAGCACTAAATCATTTCTAACTCTAATTATTTTCCACGTTTACCATTTTAAGCGAACACACAGCATTTAAATGTGTTTCTCGGTTAAGTTCGGAAGTGTTTTGTTTGTTTATCGATGTTTTTAATAACCTACTTATTGTATCTATAGGTTTGGCTAATTTGCAAATATTAATCATAAAAACACAGCCAGTAAATCCAGTTTCTGTCAGTAAAAGCTCTGAATGCACAGCTGAATTATGGAGCCGAATGAGGAGCGTTTGCTGTGAATATTAATGCTCATGAATGTTGTTAATTAAGAAAACCAATTAATACGGACGGCTCAAATCTGCTAATAGCTGCCGTGCTTTCAGCGTCCGGCCGGGGATGAGAAAGCCTCGTGTATTCTCCTCCATAATCTTGACATTCAGGAAACCTTTGTTTCTCGGATCCATTGTGCATCGTGTCAATCAGGTTTAAGCAGTGACATTTGGCTGAAGCGTCTCGAGGTTTCAGAGTTACTGAGTTTAACTAATGAACGATTTCAGCTGTTATCATTGTGAGTATTGAACAGGTGAGGTGAGTACAGATCGCTCTGTGCTGTATTGATCCTTCAGGTCTGAATCTGAGCTGTGCAGCTTAAATATAAACGAAAACCATTTGATCATCCAGTGAAAGCAAAACATGGAGAGGTTGTTCATAACTAGAGGAAAATGTTATTGCTCAAATGTAGCTCAGAAGATTCGATGTTGTGTTTCATTTTAGTCTCAACTATGTTTCTCCTAAAATTGCTTTGGGGAAATAAAAACAGGTTTAAAATGTAGATGGTAGAGGTCAAATAATCTGGATTTGAGTAAATCTGATGAGTTCATATTGAGATCTTCAATAATATTGACTGATTGCAGCTCAGTTTGAGACATTGTTGACATCTCTTCTTAAACTCTAATGACAGAGACATTTGTGAGATTTCTCATTGAAGCAAAAATTTCCATTTGCTCTACATTTAATATCATTAATGTCTTAAGAGAAATAAGTGAGATGTTAATAAGATGATATCTGTGATTTTTCTTTCTTAGGAGCCAACAAACCAGTTTTGACAGGTTAAAAGAAATCATATTTAATTTGTATGCTTATTGTATAAACAATTATTTTACAAAAGATATTCATACAAATAATAGATTTATACAACTGTATTTATAAATGTCACACATTTTAGTAACAGGGTTGTAAATGTTTGCAAGCAATTAAAATTGATTTTAAAGGTTGACAGTCAACTTTTCTCAAGGCTTTGCACCTCCTTTATTTTTTAAGAAAAGAGAAGAATTTTCAGAATTTCAGACTCTGTTTAATACTCTGTTAATAAAATATGTGCCAAGTGCATGCAGAACAGATTTATCTTTCCTAAGAGAAAATAAAACAGACTCAATATTTAAATTTCAGAGAGCTGAAGTCAAAGACAAGAAGGTTGCTCTTATAGTATTTTATTGCATGCAATAGCTTTGTGTTTAGTTATTTCAGTATAAACATGTCTTGAGGCCAGAATTTGTTTCATTTAACCAATTTCACCCTTGATTAGCAAAACAAGCAATTGTTTCACAGAATAACACAACAAAGATTCTTCAGCAAAAGTCTCCAGTGTCTGAATGACCTCATGTTAGGTTAGTAGATAAACTAAATTCTGAATAACCGCCACCTTGATGTGTTTACTATACTGTATTATGTTAAGTGTGAATATTAATAGAATTGTCTTTTAGGAATTATTTGCTTGAACAGTTGTAAATTGAAAGAGACAATAATGAGAGAATAAACACAATTACCTTTAACATTCAGCTCTTAAATCTTCAAACTCATGAGAAGCAATAATACAAAAGCAGAGGTGATACACTTATGATTATTAAAGATGAATTAAAACACTAATATACGTGTAAAGCTTTAGATTATACTGATCTCAGTCTGTGATGTGAAGCAGTTTTGAAGCTGCTCGATCTGCTTCATTTCAAACACGTCTCGACCTGTGAAGTGTTGACAGTCACCGTGTTGTAGAGGTGATGTTCCTCCTGGTGAATTATACATGCAGGCGTGTGCCTTGTTAACCTACAGATGAACATTCGTCTGATGTGACTCGCTGACAGAAAAGTGAAACAGGTTTAATCTCACTGAGAAATGGCGTCTTCAAGATGAACATGGTGCGACTCAAGGACCCTTAAACAGCCGAATTGTTCTGGTTCATGAATTTGATGTTACACTGTTTTACACAATATGAGTTGTCAAATACTTATGAGATAGTGTTGGATAATACTTGAAATGGAAATGAGTGCATTGCTTTGTGGGATACGGCGTCTTGTGTACAGAAAACATACTGCAGAGTTAGTATGCTAGTCTGCCGTCATGAATAAAGCCATTGTGTCGAGATGGTCGTGATCCAGAACGTTGTGGACAACCCACGCTTGCGTGTTTCCCCTCAAGCCATCAGAAATCAAATGGTTTCCACTTTCCCGAAGACAACGTCGTCCTTGGATGTTCTTCAATGTGCCGCTTGTCTCAGCTCGGTGTCGCTCTGAACCCTGCAGGACCTCATTACAGTTAATCGTCCATCTGTCCATTCCTCAAGGGCCGGCCAAGACAACAACACCGCCCTCACATCGCACTGCCAAGACCGCAGTTTTTTGGGCACGCTCGCCGTCTCGTGGATTGTAGGAGCGCAAGTTTGCGGCGCAGCGGGGTCAACAGCCTTTTGTTTCCTGGAACAGTGAAATGTTTCCACATGGGGCTTGGCCGTGTGTTTTCGTAATGAAGCGTGAATGCTTGCTAACGTCTTTCAGAACTTTTACGTGCATTTTTAGTGATATAGAGAGGGCGAAATGAGCTGTAAACCATTGGGATCAGATTTGGATGCGCTAACATCCACGTGCATTACTGGCATTGCATTTCAAAGTAAACTTTCTCATTAAATCTCTTCTGATGTACTTCTGCATCAGATTAAGTGCTCGATCTTTTTCACTTGTCATCAGTTTGTCTTCTCAACGGTAATTGCTCTATAAGAACTTTGCATTCAGAAACCACAAGTTCTAAAGAACCAAAGTTTTAATAATCCATCTCCTCCTGACAATGCATTTGCGTCCTCTCTCACGCACTTATCATCCTTACGTTCCTTCTGTGTGATCAATGAAAGATTTCATTTCGTATAGAAAGCTTCCTGTCCCGGGATGCTGTTGATGGATTTCTCTCGGCATACTGTCGCCTTCATTACCTGCACTTCCGTCCGCCAGCAATTAAATCTGTTGCGCTGTGCATCTGTGGACGCGTGTTATGGAGCGAACGGAGCGGGACGGGACGGGGAGCTTCTGCAAAACTGCAGCAGATGGTTCCGGAAAGAGCTGCACACAGTTCACTCTGAAAAGCTTTGTTAGAGCTGCAATCTGTAATGTTTTTGGTTAAAAAAATGAACAAAATTTTGATATTTTAAAATTATAAATTGAGCTGTCGGATCAGATTTTGCAGGAAATATCAATTTGATGTAATTTAACGTAAATGTAAAGTAATCTGCAGTGTTGTGTATTAAACAGAGATGGCGCTGAATTTTAACTTTAAATAAAAACAGAATTGTGCCGTAGAGAAAATAACACGTATGCAACAAATATCTTTGTATTGTTCTTTTTTTTAATCAAGATACATGAGAATCAAAACGACTTAATAATTTAGACTCGTTTTCTAAAAGAAATTGTCAACATTGAGTTTTCAAGTGTTGATGTCTACGTCTTGTTCATTTTTAGCAGCTTTGCTTATTTACTGTCTATGTTTGTTTTGTTTTCGAGCCAACGCACAGGCCTGTTTCACACAGCACATGTTTGCGGTCTCACAGATGTCTTATTTCACACAATGGCTGAATACTTCAGTATTTTATGTTGCCTCAAAAAGTCATTATTGCATGAGATTGTGTTTCTGTGTAATGTCTTACTCCATTGTATAGGTCATGTGCAATGCACTTCTATTTCTGACCTTACATGAGACCATTTACAGAAATAATTTGGAGACCACACTTTTTTTAACCCTATATACATCACCAAACCAGGCGTCTAGTTTGAGACAAACACATACACGCACACCTATAGATGGCAGATGAGAATATACGGCTCTATATAGTCGTTTTATCAGCGGCCCATGGGAATAACCCTAAAGCTGACATCAGGAGTCTGGTTTCATATTCCACATCCTCATGATGGATCAATAATCATCCAGATCATATTTAGAGGTCCAGGTCACAAACAGCTGTTTACCTGCACAGGTCGTTCTCTATCTCTGCCCGTAATGAGTTTAGCACAGGTTTGTGCAGTCCATTAAGAGACTGTGTGTTCCTGAAA
Source organism: Oreonectes daqikongensis (assembly GCA_026939265.1). NCBI lineage: Eukaryota > Metazoa > Chordata > Actinopteri > Cypriniformes > Nemacheilidae > Oreonectes > Oreonectes daqikongensis. Next base: position 807,440 of record JAOTQM010000145.1, read on the forward strand.
GTTGATAATCAGTTGTGGGCGACATCAGCTTTTCTATTGATCAGATCTGTGACAGCGACACCCAGCGTTAGCCGATACTGTCACGGCCGGGAATTAGAATGCATTCAGTGTAATTTCATGGGTGGATTGTCTTTCACCTCTGGGCTGCGAGGTTCTTTAATAATACTCTTCAGTCCTTCTCTACTAACTCATTTATCACTCCAGCACCTCCTGGTCAGCACGTCTGTCCAAACAAATACACTGGAGCACTTTGATTTTATTAGTGCACATTAGCAGCAGAAGTAAATATTTTTTTAATAGACTTTAATAGTATTTATTGACACGACAAATAATTGTTCATTTGTTTTGCCAAACATCGTCATTAAATAAGATTATCATGTATCAATTATAATGTTGTCTTTTTCATCTCTCATATCAGTTTATTCAATCATTTTTAACACGTTTTGACTGGACAAAGGTAATGTTAAAAAGCAGGTAAAAATGAAATATAAGTAAAGTTATAGTAACGCTCAAAATCAAAATAGACATTTAAATAATATTTGTAAGTAATAAATCTATTACAGAAAAACATAGCGTGAAATACCTATAATATAGAAAAACTACTATAAAATTACAAAATCTGGAAAAATAAATAAAGTATGTAATATAGAAAAAAAACCATCAAATGTAAAAATCTGGGGAAAATAAAATAAAAGTAACCACAAATGTAGTGTATAAAATAATCTAACAACTACATTTTATAAAAAAATAACGTTCTCTATAATGTAGAAAAACAATGTTATAAAAAAATATAACAATGCAGCATGAAATAATGTATATTTCCTATAAAAAGATAGAAAATAGTGACAAAAAAATGCTCAAAAAGATCAAGTCCCCCTCCCTCCCTCTGTGCCTCTCTCTCTCTCTCTCTTTAGAGAAATGGTCTATAGGTCTATGGAGAGAGTGATGGTGAGACAGTCGCAGTGTGCAGTCACTGATTCTTCATGACACGCGTGTCTGCATCCCCAGCACGCTCGGGACCGGACGCAAGAGGACTATATAACAAACAAAACGAGACTTGAACAGAGCCGGACACGCATTGAGGGTGATGCCAACATCCTGAGATCATCTGTGCTACCATCATCACCACAACCCGAAACCCGATCTGACCGGGACCGACACCGCGGGCGCATCTGCGTTCATTCCGCTGTTGTGTTTCCAGCGGACGATGTGAAGACATTCGCGTTAAAGCGAGCGATGCGTTTCTCGCGCGTGTGCCAGCTGACGGGGACGCGTTTAAATCAATGACATCAGTTACACGAGGAGATTCTTTTTGTGAAAATAGGAAGTGAAGATACGGACGCCTGCAACTACAGATTTATTATTTTAGTGAAGATCCGGAGGACTTCATACCGCCGAATAATCGCTCGGAATTCGCGAATACACTAATAATCTATTCATATTTTTGTGGGAGTTCTTCAAACTCTACTAGATTGTAAAAGTGATTTGATTGTGTTAATCTTAAAAATGTTATATTGCAACAAATGAAGTCAAAATTTGGGAGTGAATTTACCAAACTATTAGGTTACACCAGTTAGAGTAACTTGGGTGGATCAGACCGGGTAAAATTATCTCTGGGGGTAACTAACAATTTTACTTTTTTGACAGTGGGTGGAACCTACTGGAAAGCTGTGTTGACACTTGTGCTCATGATTTTTATGGGATATTTAAACCCTTCTTCATCAATTGCCTTCGGGTTCATCTGTAAAGATCAAGTAACCATCTAAACGTTCCTTACCGATTACTTTAAAGAAAAAACTCGCCAACCATGGATCTTAAAACCGAATCGGACGACAACCTGGACTGCGAGCGTCCAGCGCCCATCGAGGTGTTCGCCAGCCGCTCGACGCTTCACGGCATCTCGCACGTGTTCAGTTACGAACGTCAGTGCTTTAAACGCTTAATTTGGATGTTGTTTTTCCTGGGCTCGTTTTCGTTTCTGGTGATGGTGTGCGTGGACCGCATCAAGTTTTACTTCCAGTACCCCCACGTCACGAAGCTGGACGAGGTCACGGCACATAAGATGACGTTCCCCGCCGTGACCTTCTGCAACCTGAACGGTTTCCGCTTCAACCGCGTTACCCGCAACGACCTGTTTCACGTGGGCGAGATGCTCGCGCTGCTAAACGGCAGGTGAGGTAAACACACCCGCGAGACACGTTAAATCGGTACAGTGTAACTAGGGGAATGTTTTAAAAAAAAAAAAAAACGCATGCATAGCTTTAAAGTGTCAGAATTATTTTAATTATGAAATGACAGTCCTGAGGTAATGTTTACATAATTAGTTCTTATGGCAACGCTCTTGACGTCGAGTTTTTATTGACAGAAAATGCATTATATCTGTTTTCTCTCACAAAATATATAAAAGAAAGCACCAGAAAACGCTGGTTGTAGTTAAATGAAGTATCAAACAGAAATGTTTTCAGGTAATACAGGTGTAGAGTTGATGTGGTGACCATTTTTGTTGTCGCTATGCTAGCGTTACTTATGCTAGTAACCAATGCTATACGAATCGTTGAACTTAACACGTTTTGACTTGACAGATAATTGACTGTAAGGTAATGTTAAAAAGCAGGTAAAAATTAAATAAAAGTTATAATAACACTCAAAATCAAAATAATATTTGTAAATAATAAATATATTACAGAAAAACATATAGCATTTTCTTTAATAATTTTATGGTAAAAATACCGAAAAATAAATCATGAAAAATACATGAAGTATGTAATATAGAAAAAATACCATAAAATGGAGAATCTGGAAAAAATAACCACACATGTAATGTGTATAAAATAATCTAACAATACACTTCAAAATTATTATAATAGTGTGTGTGTGTATATATATAATTTTAGCTAACTTAATGCTTTTTTTTTTTTTTTGAGTGTTCCAAGACTAGGCTGAGGTAACATTTCTGATAACATTGACATTGTGATATTTTATCTTAAAAAAAAAAAAGTGTGCAATATTATATATTGATTCTAAATTGATTTATATGTGATTCTGAAGTAATGTGTCACTTGGTTTGTATAAAATCATTTGATAAATGCCTAAATGTACATGTAAAGTCTTGTTGTTGTGCATTGAAGACTATCAAAAAGTTTCATTTAAAAGTGAAATCTCTAGTCATTGAGCTTCAGTGAACCGTTGACTTGATGTCAGTAAATGAGAAATGATTTGATGGCCTCAGGTGTTGAGAAGCTGCTGAGGGTTGAAGTGAATCATTATTGATTCGGTGTGTAACTGATAACACCATGTGTTGTGCTCATGGCAAAACCACCGCCGCCAGATCGACAGAAGTTTTGCTCAGAGTTTGAGCTCGTCTTTAGGAGTGAGACCAACACTGCTGTTCCCTCATCGAACACATCAGGGTCTCTACTGGCTGTACAGAGTTTGTTTTTATGTTCAATAACTTTTAGAAGTTTTAAATAATTGACACTTTGTTTCGATGTTGACGTTGAAAAGTGGGAACTTGAAAATCTGTTGGATTGACAGAGTTGTGTGCACATGTGATGTATTTGGTATACTGTAATGTATTAAAGTTTACTTTTGTCAGGTGTATTTGCAGATTTACAGATTTAGAGTCGTTCATCAGGTGTCAGGTGAAGGTCTCTGTAGCACTTCATATGTCTGTCTTCAGTTCAGTTCTGGGTGGGGTGAAGTTTTTAGGTTTGGAAGGAACATGTGACAGATTCTTGTGTTGGTCCTCTACATGACCTCATATTTCCTGATGTGCTGTGTTTTTATTTTTTTAAGTGTGAACACTATGAATGTACCTCTAATAGACTGCGTGGTTTACGTGCACCCAGAGGGAAATCTTATTGCTCAGAGGCCGTTCCTTAAATTCCTCAGAAGGAATCCAGACAGACAGCAATGAGTCACAGTGAAGGAAGAGGAGCTTATGCGGATCGTGTTAATGTATTAAATGTGAAAAGTAAAGTTCACGTTAGTTGTTTCTGGAGAAAAGAAAGGATAGAAAATGAAAGAAATGTTTGAGTTTATATTAACTTGATGGCAAGTCTGATCACACTTGTTGAGTTTTTTGAGAGAGATTTTATTTCCCCTGCAATTTACGCAGTTTGATAGCAGCACACACAGCTGTCTGAAATCTTTTAACAGTTCTCGTGTTTCTTCTGGAAACCTTTAAAGAACTTTTAAAGTACATCTAATCACAGCCTTTCTTTTAGAAAGTCACCGCTAAGGAAACATTCACAATAGAAATTGCAGCACTAAAAGAAACCCAATCGCCATGGGAACCAAAAAGACCATATAGTACGTTTTCATTAGTACTCACCCACCTAAAAACGAAGCCAACATTTATTATTAACTTCCAATCAGAGTTTACTACTGCGTTCCAATTTGCATACAACAGTTTTTTTCCTAAACTCAATGAATATAATATCTATATGTACATATTAGCATTTTATAGCTATACTTTCTTTTTTCTTTGTCGTCATTTCTAAGTCCATTAGAAAATCAAATTGGTATGTTGTTGCAAGGTTGCCAGAACGTTGCTGAGCGGTTTCTAAGATGTTCGTGAGGTTGTTGCTAGGCTGTAGTGGTTGTGTTGTGGATGATTGCTTACCATCGCATGTTAAAAGAGCCCAACAAATGCTTGAGGATGAGTTACAGAAGTGTAGCGTTACTCTATACTTAAAGACAGAGTAAACATGAGGACATTAGTGAATGCTTTTGAGTAATCTTAGATCTCATCTGACTCATCTTCAAAAATAACATTCCCTTTAGAATCTCACCCAGAAATGAGATCAGTAGGGATGTCAAATATGTATTGGAAGTATCGAGTGTTTAATCTAAGTTAAGTTGTTGGCTGGCAACTGATATGTTTTGCAGACGGTTGTGAAATATCTTGATTTTGAGGTTTCTCACATAGTTCAGTCTGTAGAGGATTGCTTTGGTTAGTTTCATACTGACGGTTTTGCTTTTAGAAGTCTATGAGGATGTCCAGAGTTCTGCATGATATGAACATCTAGAAACATTCCCACAAAAACACATCCGTGCCCATAATTCTGCTTCAGCGCTCGCAAAAAAGCGATTCCCTCCCGCTGGATATTTTTGGCCCATCGATCCGGTGTTCTGTTTGGCCTGTTAGCTCAAAGAGAACCGCTGCAACATATTGGAATGTCACGAGAACAATCTCAATTTTCCAGCGCTGGATTCCAGAACCCTCCCTCCTCACCTTTCATTGTGTTCTCTAGTTACAGACAGCGACGGGATATTCACAGCTGCTCTGTGCTCTCCAGGACGACCGCTTATATTGGCCCACGACTTTCAACAACACATTGCAAACATGTCTAAAGCGTTGTGCATTTTTTACTGAAATAATGTTAACCATATTTGTAAAAAATAAATACGTTTCTTTCAAAGAACTTTTAATGCAGTAACCTCATTATCTAAATATGTTTCATCAAACACAGTATTTCTCACACATTTTTTTCTTTTGGTCTGAAATGCATGTTGCTGCAGAAATTAAATTGGGCACTTTTTTGACGATATGTGTGGAATACTTGCTTACTGTCTGGTGTATAAACAGTAAGCAATAGAGCTGCATATTGAAGAATAATGCATTAACTTAAAAATTTATAATAGAAATACACGTTGTCTTTCTGGGAAAACAAAGCATCATTACAAAAACTTCTTAAAGTAAGTATACATACACAATTTGACAATGTTATCGTAACTTGTATATATCGCTATATGTGTGGCCCTGGTATACATTGTTGTAATTCATCCAGTCGATGTTTAGAATTGCAAACATTGTGTGGTGTTCACCTGATTAAATTCAGCAAGTTTAAATAAATGTGGTTGTTTTGTGTGTAAAAGCTATTGGCAGTCAAGACAGATGTTATAAATCACAGTCGTAATTACTTCAGGTTCATTTGTCAGACCGGACAAACAAGGTCCAGTTAGGTGCACTGCATTGTGGGATAGAGTATTTTGCAATGCTCATGTAATGGTGTACTGTGTGCTTTGCATACTGTGTGTGTATACATACGGTCGCTTTGGAATTATAAGGGTGCGTTTTGAGCAGTTTTAAGATATTGAGCTTCAAAGTTTTTGCATTCCATTTGACAAAGTTGTCACCGAATAAGAATATGAATAACTCAATTTTGACAAAAATGTCATACAGAACCGTATAATTCCAAAGTGATGATACTGTAAGCTGCAGAAACATTGTAATTAGTATTGTGGTGTCATTTGGCCTGCAGTTAATATTGCGCTGTTGCCATGCGTCGAGAGGCGAGTCATGCGGCCGCAGCTCTGTGGACGCTTTACAGACGGGGCGTAGCGGGCAGGAGCCGCGGGGACTTCAGAGGGATTGGAGTGATGACAAGCAGAAGCAATTAACTGGTGTCTCATAAGCCATGTGATAAACAGGGATTTATTCCCGTGTAATTAGCGCTGTTTGTGAAAGCTCGCTGTTTCTGTCTTGATACACGCGGCCTGTCACGCTCACCGGCCCTGTCGCTTTGTAGCTCTGTGTTCCTATGATGCTTTGTGTCACTTCACAGGCTGGAAACAACAGAATTAAAACCAGGAGAACATAACACGGTTACGCTTTTGCTGCGAAACCTTTTTTATGTAGTTGTGGGAGTGTGTTTTCTGATTTAATGCTTATATGTGTTTTTGTGAAGCTAGTTTATGTTTTTTTTTTTTTTAAGCTACAAAGTCGTACTTTATTATCGTAGGTAAAATATTGTAATTTAAAGTTGCAATTTGTAACTTTTCTTTAGAAATGAGTTCTTACAAATGTTATTGCGCAAATGACCACCACTCACAATTATAAGCTCCATAATGATTTATCATTTTAGCTGTTTGGTACGATTTCACTGGCTGATGAAATTTGATTTACTGTACAATTTGGTAAAGAAAAGCATGTAAATTAACCTGCATTTTTATGTGATGAAAAGTACGTAACACCGCTCCAATTTTACGTAAAGAAAAGTATGTAAAGTAACCTGGAATTTTATGTTTCAGATGAAGATGGTGATATAGAAGTTACGGATTGCAGCTTTAAAGTAGTTTAATTGCAATATTTTCACTATTTATGATTTATTGAAGAGTTTTTAAGATCAGTTAGTTAAAACAGAGGTTTGATTGGATAACGTGTTTTTCATGCATCTACATTTTGCATGTAGTCATGCTAGGTTTCAATGTTGTGCAACAGTCTTTTATTTTCCTCTAAACCTACAAAAAAGGTTAGAATCTTGAAACCAGTGGATTTATTCTTGTACAGATGTTAAGTTAGTCCCATCATTGATTTCATACGCAGCCAAACTGCATAATGGGAAAGAAATCAGCTCTTGAGTTTATGTAAAACAAGCTGTTACTTCAAGAATAACAACACCAGTGTGCACGACCCTGCCGCTCACGTTAAATCCTCTGGAAACTGTTTTGGTCTTCGCAGGCACTTGGAGTTAAAGTGCGGTAACGGTGTTGTGTTTGTTGTGGTGTAAAGTTTAATCACGCTTGCTGTAATCTGAAAAGCTGGTTTAGAAGGAGAGACCAGTATTTATTAGTTACGGTCACAGCGCTGAGAGAGAGAGAGAGAGCGAGAGAGATGAGGATGATGGTCTGTCATGTGTTATAACATCTCCAGAAAATTAACCTGCTTATGGATCGTAATCCAATTGTGTGTTTCCCAGGACCACTTACCCAGCGCCACGGCGATTACTGCGGGCAATATTAAAACCATACACACATACACAGTTCAAACGTGGTCGCAGGGGACGTGACCGGGCACCGTCCTGACTCAATAGAGTCCTGAGGGCCTGCGTCTTCAGTCTGCGAGTCTGAAACACCGGGAAAAAAGTTCAAGAGCTACGAATAAAAATGTATTGATGTTGTTCTCTCTGTAAATGTGTGTATTCACCGAAACACTTTTTGTCCTCTCCAGCTCTGAAATCTCATTTCTGCTTGTGTTCATTTGAACATGTTGTCTTCAGACGTGTTGTGGCGACCTTGACGTCAGTGGTATGAAACATTATTTGTTCTCTTGTGTCTTGGAAGCGTTTGGATGTTTTGATGTCAAAACAAGCGTGAGATTGAAAGACTATAGTTTTAGTGTTTTTCACTGTGCTCAGGGCTGTTAGAAGTTGTCGGACTACTTTATACAATATTTTCTTTTCCTTTTGAAGCTTTTGACCGTAGGATTCATGTTTAAAACAACACGAGTCAATGCGAATAGATTCCTTTTTAACGCTGCAATTTGTAATTTTTGCCTCACTATCGCCATCTCTGAAACATAAAATTGCAGGTTGCTTTACACACTTTTCTGTGTTCAAGTCGAAATTACATTTCTTATTAATCGTACTAAAATTCGAAAATCAAATGTATAAAAACATAATAAGCGTACTTTTGTAAATCAGGATAAGGTTAAAAGAAAAAACTTTTTGCATAGTTTATTAGTAAAACGTTTTACGTTACATATAACAGTGCAGTGATTGTTTTTGTTTCTTAATTTCATTTGTCAAGTAAAATGTTAGTAGTAATAGTTAAAATAGCATTACAGTAACGTGATTATAATGTCAGGCAGGCAGGTAAACTGACTTTACGCTGATCTTACACATTTCTGTCTGATATCTGTCAGTCAAACGTGACCCTGCGTTCTGAATAACTGTGTTCTTAGCTGTTCGGCGTGAGCGGCGAGGTAACTGCTCCCAGCAGGCGTTTAATAAAAGCCTGTAACAGGCCGGCGGTGGAAATTCAATATTCTCTAAAGGTGAATAAATCAGGAATCTCAGCTCCGTGCCAGATCGGGACGCGTGCTCGCTTAGCGCTAGAAATGATTCTCTTCCTCCAGATTAAAGTAGTGAAGAGTGGCTTTAGGGGTTGTGCTTTAAATCCAGTTAACCTTGAGCTATGATCCGCATCACCACCGTCGTCGTCTTCAGAGCGGGAAGAGAAGGTGAGGGTTCTTCGGTCTTTAGGGGGTGAGGAACAAGATGATATCTTGAGAAATAAAAACCATATTAACCTTTACTTAACCGTCTCAAGTGTTGGTTTTGGAAGGTACTAACTGTCGAAGAATAGCTTACCTGCGAGACTTTACATATTTTTTGCCACTGTTATTCAAAGTATTGTAAAGACTAGACATTACAGAAAGGATTACAGGCTGTCAATTTTGTTAAGTTTTAAAGGTAGTCAATGGATTTTAATAAAAGTTCATGGTCTTTTTTTATAAGCGTTCCGTTGGTTCCTGTTACTCCAAATTCTTTTTATCTTTTAATGTAAAAATTGTAGTAATCAAAAATCATCACTATTTCATATACAATTTAACAGCAATGTTTACGATTAAATAGCGTAATTTTCATAATATGTAGCTTTAATTGTATTTTTGCTATAAAGCGTATACTTATAGCGTTTATTCACTACTTTCGCTCACCTATGACAAGCTTTAGATCACTTGAATTGTCGTTTGATCAACTACTTCGAAACAGAGTTTTGCATGTGTTTTTAAATGTTAGAATGTTATCCTTGGATTCTGAGATTCTATCCGCGTTTTCTGCATTTTGGAAACATTTTTCCAAAAACAAATATAGTATTTAAAAAATATATACATTTGAAGAAATGATTTTGGCTGATCTTATTTTTCACCCACCTGTCATACAGATACACGTATTCACCTAAGCGTAGCTCTTATTTATTTAACATTCTGTTTCGCTCTGAAACGCCGCTGCCGAGGTAAAACAGGTTGTGCGCAGTGTTTCTCGTTTCTCCTTGAGTAATAGGGCGTCACATTTAAATTAAACGTGAAATAATTCACGCTGGAGAAGATGAACAAGCCACTTGTACAATCTCAGTTAATAAGATCTTCTTCAGGCGTGGAGATTTCTGCAGTTAATTGAAGTTATTTTCTCTCTTGTGATGATTAATGATGTTGAGATCCCAACAGGACATTCTTGTGATGTGATGTGTTGTCCTGCCCCCACTATATTATTATAATATTTCTGGTTGTTCTTGGGTTTTTTGAGAGCCGTTCGCTTTATAATTTTTCTCGACGTCCACAAGCACCGTGTATCCCATAATTAACATGATGCTGTGAGTGTGACAGGTGTGTTGTGTATGAAGGATGATGTGACACGCTGGTTAATTGTGAGGTTAAGTGCGTATCATCACGGGTGAGATGTAGAAATTACGCTGTAGTGTTTGCTCCTCTTCTCTCTCTTCTTTCACAACCTCCTTATGTTGTTTACAGTTTGTGTTTTAGTGATTTTTACTATGAAACTGAAAGATATGGTGAAGTACCTTAAATAACATCATCCCATTTGAGTAATTCCTGCAGATTTGGATGTAGCTCCTACATTAATACAGTCTTTATTATTCATCTCATCATGAAGTTTTTATGTAATCTCTATTGGCTCTTCCTCAAACTTCTGTCATTGTATGATAATCTTGTTTTCTCTGTGATGGTGGAAATGGTATGTCGAGTTAATCCCCAGCACACGGTGCAGTGGGCAGACTGGTACCGACAGAGAGAAACTGAAATGCGTGACTAATGTCAAGAGACAAACACGACGTGTCGAGTGAAAGAAAACGATGAGTTATGACACACTATAAAGAGTTTATTTGTCTCTTAATATGTCATTCTCAAACTTCTACACAAATATGCTGTAAATGTACACAAAATATACTATATCTATGGTTCGTTGACAAATATACCATGCACGTCCTATGGTGTGACAGCAAAAAATGAGAAGACAAACTGTTAATAAAATATTATTTTATTATTATTTTTAAAATTTAAAATGGTATAAGATAGATCATCATTTTTGCTTTCACTCTATGGGACACATTTATTTGTCAGCTACCCATGTATATTTATTATAAATCTCTTATAGATTTTTTCTATTTATGTTATGATGCTATTTTTTCATAATAGTGTAATTTGTAAAATTCTGTTGTAGTTTTGTGAGGGGTATTCAGAACAATTTTGTAAAGTGTGTAAATGCATATAATTTTAAATAAATAAAGCAAATAATAAGATGTGTAGTACAAAAATGTGTAGTGTCTGCATTGTTTTACATTATTATTTAATCAACTATTGCAACATTTATGTTCTGAACTTGTTTTTGCAATCAAAAGTATGAGGCTAAGGAAAATGAATAAATAGGATCCTTTTCAAGTGTTTTTGTGACCGTATGTGTGTTCTGTTGTCATCAGATTTGAGATCCAGGACACACACCTGGTGGAGGAGAGCGTCCTCGTGACCCTAAAGCATAAAGCGAACTTCACCAACTACAAGGCCCGTCCGTTTAACATGCGCGAGTTCTACGACCGCACGGGTCACGACATCAAAGACATGCTGCTGTCCTGTTACTACAGAGGAGTGGAATGCAGCGCCGACGATTTCAAAGTGGTGAGAAAACGCTAACCCCAGTTTCATCCACAGGTGTCCTTCATCCCGAGAGCAGGAATCTCATTGGCTGGAGTTATGTTCCAGCCATAGCCATAGATGTTAGCTTGGAGAAAAGTTTGGCGTCTTTTTGTTCATGCAACAAAGGCAGTATTATCAACATCGTTTTCAGCGAGAAGCGCTTGACACCCTCAGGTCACGCATTGAGTTTGCACAATTGTTGAATTGCTCGAGAACGCGAGCGCCTGTCGCCTGGTGAGATGGTGGTGACGTAGATGAGAGAAGATTATTTTTACAGTTAGGGTCATATTGATCTGATCCTCAGATAATACAGTGAAGAGCTTCATTTAAAACACTCCTTTATTCCCAGATGATAACGCTTCTGGATCCGCTCTATCCGTCAGCTCTCGGTATCTGTGTGAATATAAACCATTTTATATCTCTCTAGACGTTATCAATAAGAGCAGAAATATTTGTGTGTCTGCTTCGCTTTCTAGCCGTCGCTATATCAAGTATGGTATTTTTGAACTATTGTTACACAGTATGGTTTAGTATAGGACTGTAGACTTGTTGAGTTTTGGTATATTTGATCAAATGTTGGTTTGCTTTGCAACAAATGAGACATTCTTCTTTTTTTTTTAATAAATAGGTTTAGTTATATTATCAAAGGCCAGATATACCAACGTAGTGAAATATGTATGGCTTTGTGCTGTCTGTGTGTATTAAGGTGTTTGTGATGCGTGTGTAGGAGTTTGTGTTTGATTTCTTAACTTGACCTTTCGTGTAATATGAGAAAACTGAAGCTGGAACGTTTTCTCTATTTAAGGCTTGAAACTGATTTATTCTCAGTTAAATGTTGCGTGTTGTTGCGTGCCCAAGTCGGCCTGATGTGTTTACCTTTCTAGCTGGAGTGTTAGTGCTAGTTTTGAGTAAATAATATAAATCTTGCACTATAGGTGCTATATCATACCTGATTTTTATTAGAACAGTTTTGCCCATACATACTGTATAATATGTGCATTTAAAGGTCTCATGCATTTAAAAATTGAGACTGAGCTTCGAATAAAGCCATTGAGAGAGTTGCGTTGACTCCAATGGGCTCCAATGGAACAGTTTTTTCACAAGAAATAAAGCATTTAAAGAGAAAATATAACTTCTTGAAACTATCTGAAAGCTCCATGAATCACGGGACACACAAATATTTTGAACTTCTGTTGTCGTGACTCTCTCAATGGCTCTTGAAGAAACATAACGTTATCGCCCGCTGGTATGGACACGAATATAGTTATCTTTATAGTTATGGTTACACGGGCTTTAAGAGTAAATATTATGCATTTTTACATTCTTATGCTATAAATTTCATTCTTGTTATATAACATCTTTACTCATTCCTACTATATATCACAATATTGTTATATAACTAGTGTATTTATTTTATTTTCAATTTCGTTTCTCTTATTTAACACACATGAGTATTGTAGATCCTCGTACTGTTCTCTGGAGATCTCTAAACGTTTGGTTAGATGTGTTATAATGAAGCGTTGTGTTGGCTGTTTTCAGTCAGGTCCTGGTGGGCAGATTAAGCTCAGCTGTTTCAGGGGTGTGAATGATCCCTGTGCAGTGCGCACACATGTTTAGCAGCCGTTGTGCTGATGTTACGCTGGGTTTGTGCTGATGTTGAACAGCTCAGCAGAGAGAACTAATGCCGTATGAACGGACACAGATGACCAATGAAGCAACACAACTGCCCCTACATGAGTGTGTGTGTGTGTGTGTGTGTGTGTGTGTGTGTGTGTGTGTGTGTGTGTGTTGAATTCTTACACACACTGCAGCAGATAAACTGTCACAACCTCAAACACACACTCAAAGTATATAAGACATGTTTCTCAGTGTGTGTGGTTTGAGGTTGAGCATCAATTTAAATGATCAAAGTCACTTTGGATAAAAGCATCTGCTAAATGACTAAATGTAAAATGTAAATGTAAAATAATTTCCCTCTTTTTAAAGGTCTGCTTCCACCAAGAACGATAACTATAATTATGAAGCTAAAGATTGAAAAAATCGGTGAACTTAAAGACAATAGTCTCATGTAGCACAGGTACGTCTATAAGATGTCTGCTAAAGATCTGGAAGACATCTACTGTTTAAGAACGTCTGATAAATGTTTTAGGAAGAGCAGTTTTACATCTTAAACCTAGAATCTTACATCTTGCAGACGTCTAATAGATGTGTATATGACATCTGACAGCAGACGTCTCGGAGACATATTGCAGATGTAAACGCTAACATCAAATATACGTCTCCTGGATGTGTGTGTGTGCGCTATCAGGGGTGATGTCCAAACATTGTGATCATTGGGATTACTTTCAGAGCCATTTGAAATCCTTTCGAATTTAAGATTCACCCATTTAAAATGTGAAACGGCAGCATGTATAAAGTTATAACGTTATCGTACGTCTGTATATTATCTTATCTTTATAGTTATTGTTCATGGCGTGAACAGGCTTTTTCATTAGATTGTTGTGTCGTGTGTCTCGGGACGATACTTTAGCCTTCATGGATGAAATCACTATACTGTTCTGTAATTACTGTAATTATGTAGTCACACAACAGCAGAAGAGCTGTTTGAGGAGAACACGGTGACCTAAAAACGTACCTGAGTGTATTGTGGCTGGTGTTTGTTGTTTATTATAAACATAAATCTTTCCCTTCTGTCCAAACTCTGCCCTTTACTGACTCTGTGATAAAGACTTTTAAACGTTTAAATCTCTGGAGAATGGCCATAGAAAGTTGTTTCAAAAATGGAAGTTTCCTGTTTTGTTGATGTTTTTTTTTTAATTCTTTGGACAGTTTAAAGCAAGCAAGGGTTAATCAGGATTGTCTGTATGTATGTTGAGTTTAAGGTAGTCCACAATCTTGTGTAGTTCATCTTGAGATAAATGTGAAGGACTCTGAGTTCAGTGTTTCTTGTATGTGTTTGCTGGATGTGTGAATGAGCGAGTGGGTGTTTCTGGCTTCAAACAGAGAGAGACACGACGGCTCGTACACACATCTCAGTTTGATACGATTTCCAATATCATCTTTGTGTGTAGGTGTTACTGTGAGCTTCTGTGTTGCAAAGCACCCTTGAATGTAAAAACTGAGTTTTGTTTGGTAAGATTTGCCTTTGCTCAAGCTAATGTGATCTGAACAAACTTTATGATTGAACTTTAACACTTGATATAACTTTTCTTGCCGTCAAACATATTTTATCAATTTATTCAAATGTTTTTTTATGTCTATTACATTTATATTATTGGACTTAAGCCACATCTAGAAATCTAAATATGCTGAAGACTTCAGTTGGAGCCCTGGTGATCACCCAAAACATTGTGGAAATCACATAGCAACAACCTGTCAATCATTCAAAACACCTTAGTGATCACATAGCAACGCCCTGGTGATCACCCAAAATATTGTGGAAATCACATAGCAACAACCTGTCAATCATTCAAAACACCTTAGTGATCACATAGCAACGCCCTGGTGATCACCCAAAACATTGTGGAAATCACATAGCAACGCCCTGGTGATCACCCAAAACACCCCACACTGCTGTCTGCTTTCTAAGGTAAAGTTTAAGTAAAAATCTAGTTGTTGTCGTGTTTTGGCCTCCAGATGAACAGTAGTCTTGATTCTGATCTCAGCACTGTTTTGTGTCTCATTCAAAGGCTGTACTACCTCTCGCGTCTCTACAGATGTGGCATTCTGACTGATGTTTGCCGTATCTCATGAATACGTGATGTGATTGACGGACGACTCAGCAGACCTCAGCGCTCGTTCTCAGTCCTGTCTTTCATCACACCTGTGATTTTTCTCTTCTGCATGAAAACACTCTGACGGGAGGAAACTAAAGCACCGTGAACATATCGGCTCTTCTTGTCGTGATTGAAGTTTAGGGAAGTTTTCCGAGGTCGATTAGCCTCCCCGCGAGTGCTCGGCTGCAGTGAAAAGAATCTCGGGCCCTTTGTGAGTTTGAGGAAAGCCGATTACTTCCCAATAAACAGCATTAGAGACCGGCCCGCATTTCATGCACGGCTGAGTGAATAGATGTCCTGCTTTGCATAGCGCGCAGATATGAGTTTTCGTAATCGTCCGGTGATGTCCTGATGCGTTAAATAATTCCACATATTTTTGGTATGAAATACATTTTTACCTCCTTAAACTTAAATGCATACTTTGGAAAAATAGTGAAGTATGCCATTGAAAATGTAGGTAATTGTAAGATTTCTCGTGCATTATGTTGCCTGTTTCTTCAGGTGTTGCTCTTTGTCAGCGATCTTTCTCATCTGTATGCGCCGGTTGACGGGAGGTGATCTTTCATCTCCACAGTGTCAAAAAGAAAATGACATGCAGGTCAGATGTTGATGGCGTGTTGTGCTGACTCGACCCGTGCCGCTCACCGAGGCCGTAGCCCGCTGCTAACACACACGATCACATACTGTTATTTTCCTCCAGTAATGATAAAGTAAAAATCCTCTCAGGTGAAGACGACCATCGGCGGTCGATTCGTAGCTCATTTGTGTCTTTATGATAACTGCGTCTGGATTTAAACGGGACTCAATTATCTGCACTTATAATTAATGAACGTATCGACAGACGGCTCACATTCGTATTAAAACCCAGCCAAGCTTATAAAAACTCAATAGAACTGAATGTGGAAATAAAGGCCGGTAATTAAGATACATGACTTGGTGCTTTGCTGCTAGAAATGGACATAAAAGCACATTTTGCAGAGGTAATTGCAATGCATTCTGGGATCGCAAAGTATCTGTATACTGCACATATGAAAGTATCTTTGTTGAAAGCAACTTTTAGAGACTTTGCTATAATAAAGTGTTGACTATCTAGGCGGCTCACTATGTTTGGAGCCCAAAATAGCATCAGATGGTTTCTTGTTGCCAGACAACAGATCCTCAGCATCATTTATATAGCATCTCATTATTTTAAGTGTTTAGCCCCCTGTTGAATTGTTTCATTAGTCAGACATGATGTTTTAACCGATCTGTCATGATTTTATTGTAAATGTGGTCTGGTCTGTTTAACCCCCTCGCTTGTTCAGAGTCTCGACTGATTTTACCAAACACCTGAAATCGGTTTTATTGAGCCAGTCGATCCATTCCTCTCTCGCTCTCTCTCCACAGGAGGCTAAGAACATTGATAATGGGTCCAAATCCATAAAATCTGCTCGCACAGACACCTGATGACGACTTTAGATCAGGTGCTGTCGGCAGTATACCGCTGTCTGTGGTTTGAGACATTATCTTATTGCCACAAGACAATAATGTGTGTTATAAAGAAACATTTTTTTAAAATACGAATGTAAGAAAACGTTGGCGGTTCAGAACAAAGTTACAAACATGTTGTGTTCCAGGAAAAAAACGGCTTAAAACACAAAAAGATTGATCAAGATTGAGTCTTAATTTACATTTCTGAGAAAAAAAACCCCGATTGTAAATAATATCTTTACTTCACAAGAAGTCTTCACGATGTTGATGAAAAATGTGAGATGCAATGCACTGCTATACAATTTTTATTCTTAAGTATGTAAAGTTTGTTAAATGTTTATTTAAAAAGTTTGTTAAATATGATTATAACTTCTGTAAGTACTTAACTAATCTGAAAATGCTACTAAAAATCTCATTCGCGATATTTTAATATGCAGCCCTCGCTAGCTTGTTGTTGTTTTTTTGTTAAATAAACCCTACATTATTTAACTTTGAAGTGTAACTAATTTTCAAACTTTTGTTATTGTGCGACTACACATCTCAAACTCTACTGTAGTTTGAATGCTTATTTTATAATAAGTTATATGGCTTTGTGTAAACCGCTCTTGATATTTTACCCAGAATCCTCAGTTAATCTCTGCACGCTTCAGCCCGTGTGTGCTCTGTAAAGCGGAGCGTGTTAATCAGTTTATCCTTCTTCTATAAAATCAAAAAGCCCAAACTTAGTTTAAGTTCATATCGGCTCAGAGAGCGAAATCACGGGTGTGTAAATCCCTCTGGTGTTTCTTATTATCATTCAGGACTCATGTGAGACCCGAGCGGTTGTGTTTATGATTCCCACAACCCCTCGCGGGCCAAATCAATCAATTCTCCATTACTGTAGTGATCAATTACATCCCGGCTGGTGAATAATAAATGTAGAGCTAATGAAGAGCACGCTTGTTAGGGGACGACACACTCCGATGTTTTACATACGGATGCTCGGTGAGGTCCGTGTACGCCGCGGCGAGATAAACGTTATTGCTCACAGGTTGATCTTTCTTTTAGAGATTTATTTTGTTTTTATTGCATCACTTGGTTATGAGATCTCTTATTTTGACATTAAAATGTATTGCTTTAGAAATTAACGTTTAGATCTATATATTTTAAACTAATTGAGATGGAAAGTATACATTTTAACTTAATTGTTTTCACAGCATTATTTGCTCTTGGAAGGATTTGATCAGACATTTCTGAGCTCATATTGACATCTCTAACTTTTGACATTGAGCTATAAAGTGGTAAAATGTTTTTTATAAATTTTACAATAAAATTTATAATGGTATGATTTTTAAACCACTTGAATATTAAGTTGTAATTTGTTTTTTATGTAATTTATTTTTAAATTTAATTTTCATGGCTCTTTTTTTGAGGTCATATAAAGCTACAATTTTTATTTCAAGCTATACTTTTACATTTATGTAGATATTTAATTGTATTTATCTTTATTTTTTATGGCATTATTTGGTTATAGAGAATTACAGAGACATATTTGAGTCCATATGAACATTAAGAATTTTATTAAGGCTGAACATTTTACATTTATTGAGAGATAATGTTACGAATTTTATAAATATTTTATTTTCATAGCGTCAGTTGGTCTTGGATGAATTTGAATTTGACGTTTTTTAATCAAGATTGAATTGAGATACTTTTGACTGTCTTCCTACAGTTTGTGATCTTGAGATCTCATGAAGACTCTCTTAAGCAAACTTCAGCAAATGTGTCTCCATTTAATCTCCTTGTCGTCTTGAGAAACAAGTGAGATGTTAAAGAGATCTCATTGGCATTTTTTCTTGCAGAAAGTGCATTTTTTTTTGTCTTGCGGTATTGACTCGTGATGCACAGCTAATGTTTTTCTATGACACCATTGGAAATCGATGTGATGTGATGTGTTTCATTAACGTGTAATTGTCTGGAACAATCGTTAAATGATTTCATTGCATACTTAACCATAATGATTTGTTTCCTCTGAACCCTGGTTGGAGCATTTGGTTATTTTTGGCGAGCCAACAGACATAACGGAGCGTAGACCTGCCGTTGTAGTTCGCCGCCGGATGTCACCCGTTTCAGACCTTTGATTGGATCCATATGGTGATGTCACACTTTCAGTAGACCGCTTTGAGGTGCTTTTTCCCAGTGGGATGGAGATAAACCGGGTCTACGTTTGCCAGATCCCTCCTCCACAATCTCCCATTCTTTACAAGTGCCGTTTAATTACAGATGGAGAAACTCGGTTTCTCTTTGTCTCTGCGAGAGCCGACGGCCCTGTGAAGATCTGAAGAATCCGTTTAATTCCATAAATAATGACTTCACTGGCTACTGTCCCTCAAAACCTCCGACTTATTCCCATAACCCTCTCGCTTTATTGAAATATGAAACGATCTCCAGCAGCTTATCCCATAAAGAATCAATTATGAGCGCTTTAGAGGAGATCAGACGGCTTTCCAGAGACAGGAAGTTCAGTGAAATTGGGAGGAAGTTGCCGTCGCTCGGGGGGAGAGAGAGAGAGAGAGAGACAGCATGGCTTGAATGATAAATGGTAATAATGTTTAGCCCGCAGCAGTGATCTGTCTTAATGTGCTGACGGTTATAATCGTTCACCTCTGATGTCTTCAGGCTGTTATCTAACACAAATATCTGTGCACCTGTACATCACGTTAACTTTCCACTGTTTTGGACATAGACGTTAATGCTGCATCTATGTACAGTTTAGCCGCTAGTCCTCCGCCATATTGGAACAGTCAAAGTCGTTCTGTGAACACTCGAGAGCAAGAACAAAGTTATGTTGTTATTTTTTTTTTTTTAAATATTAAATTTTATTGTAGTTTTATTCATGTTTTGAATTAGCCTTCATTGTTTGTCATGATTTAACTTCTATCTATTATTTTTTTATGTATACATTTATTTTTGGTTTTTAATTAATAATATTTTTTTATAAAAATTTTAGTGTCTTAACTTTTGTTTTATTGATAAAGCAGCATATCTCATTTTCATTTAGTTTGAGTTTTTCAGATAATATTTCGACCTGTATTTGATTTAAATTTAAAACAGAATTCTTTTAATAGTTTTTGTTTTAGTTCTTAACCTGTTAACTTGATGAATTTGATTTTTTAAGTTGTTCTCTGTTTTTGGCCCACGTTGCATCATTCTGTTCTTTACTCTTTAAAGCATTTGAGCTTATTGTAAGATCAAGCTTTGCTCATGAGACGTGTTTGGGAACGTGGGAAGTCAGAATGCGTTTTATTCAAGTGTTTAATGCAGTTTTTAAATACTCGTGAATGAAGATCTCAAGGCTGCGTGTTTAGTGAAATGATTGAGTAACACCCTTTGATGAAGTGTTGAAGTGTGATTTACTGTCTCTCTGTAAAGAAAATGAACAGAAGAGAGTTTACTGGACTGAATTCAAACCACTTTGTGTTGTGCAGAGTTCAAGAAGTCATCTTCACGTATAACACTTTCAGCTACACTCCTATGTTGGCTTCGAGCCGCTGCATGTGTCGGATACAGCGCACCGATTCTGGCTCACAGTTCTGCTAATGGATCGGCCTCCTGCCATCCTTCAGGGCCAAACTCCGGCCCACCCACTGTTATGAAACCCTCACATGAGATTTCAGACTTCCTCAGGCCTTCAGAATTGAGCTCGCTCATCCAGAACCAACCAATCGCTGCTGACATTTAAAAATCTACAGTAACCGAGATATGTTTATCTTCAGCAGCTTGGTCTTGTAAACTAAAAATATTTAACTTATAAATATCGCAGTACTTTAGTAATGTACATAATGGCTGAAAATTACGTTTACTGTCTGCAGAAAAAGATAGAATAACTTCTTGTAATGTTAAATGTCTTCGAATTACTTAATAGTTGGGCAAATCTGTTCATAAAAAAATGTGAAATAGTAAATGGAAATTAGTTTGTTTTTATATTATTTCAACAAAAGTTTAGCAATTTGAACTTGTTTTTCTAAGTTGCAGCAACATTTTAATGCTAAGTACAAAATTTAAGGCAGGAGGGAAATAAATATCAAGCAATTTGCAGAAGGTTATTTTTTATGTTTAAATTCAGATTTTATGCCAAAAATATTTGTGCGTCATTTTTTACAATCAGCGGTGATACTTTTGCCGTCCATCGACATTTCTGTTTAAAAGATTGCAGGTTAATAGCAAATTCTTTTATGTACTTATGACATACTTTTTGTGCTAAATTGCAGACTACGAACTTCTTACATACTTTGCGTACTAAATTGCAGGTTACTTTGTGTACTACTTACGTACTTTTCGTACTAAATCGCAGATTATTTTACATACTTATTACATACTTGGCGTACTAAACTGCAGGTTACTTTCACAATTTCGTTGTTGCAAAGCAGCTTTACATGCATCATAGTTAATTTTTTCTATAATAATAATAATGGATGAGAATAGTAATAGAATACTTATCTTTACGCTTACGTTAAATAACGGTACGCTGACATTTTTGTACAAAATCGTACCTGATTACAAATCATTATTATGAACTCACTTTTAAATATCAATACACTATAGTGAAAAAATATTGTTTTTTTTTTATTGCGATTGTTTGCTGTATCGATATGTTTCCACATCCCTAGTCTATGCAGTTGATTTTGTAACTGCCTTGTTAATATTTTGACCATGAAAAGCTACAGGATTCAGCTTTAAATTGTATTTCAGTGGTGCTGAAGCTCTCTTTTAACACATCACACTTCATTTAAATTACTGCTCAGAGTAAAAACATTTCACTCGCTCAGATCCCCGATACACGATTTGCTGCGGACCGCTGGCTCTTCTCCACCCTCCACAGACACCAGGCTACTAATTAGGGACCGGACGTGGTTGCCATAGCATCTCGGTTGCCATGACGGCGCCGAGGGATGCTCGGCAATGACGGCGCTCTCTGGTGCGCGGTACACCGGGATGCCACAGCGTTAGAAATATCAGAGGAGATGATAGTGAAAGAGAAACTCTGTTATTAAAGTGAGCTGGAGTTGAGTTTCAGCTGAGACTGAGATGATGTGACGCCCGTGTGTTGTGATCATGACGGCTGTCAGCTTCTTCACTTGTCTTTCTCTGCCTGACACATTGAAATAAATGAGACACGCTACATCTGTACCGTTTCTCGTGAGTGACCGACAGCTGTTTCCTTTCAGATGTATACAGTCATTTTGACTTCATTATATCTGTTTTCATTTAATTACTGGTGTAAAATAAGAGAAACGTGTAAATATGTGGTTGACACGAGTTGTATTTATTTGTTCGTGGGGTTCGTTGAGAGTTGTGTGTTTACGTGTGTGCATTTGCCAGATGCTTTAATTCAAAGCGACTCGCAGCATTCAAGGTGTTCATTTACTTAGCATGTGTGTGAGGATTAAACCCACAACATTTGTGTGTTGTGCATGTCATGGTGTATATGAGTGTTTTGTGTGTTGTGTTTGATGGGGTGTATGTTTTGTGTTTGTTGAAGGTGTGTGATGTGTGTGTGTATAAGTTTATGTGAAATGTGTATGAGTGTGTTGAGATTGTGTGTGTGTGTGTGTTTGTGTTATAGTGTGTATCAGTGCTTTGTGTGTACAGTATGCAAATATATGTGTTGTGTGTATGTAATGGTGTGTTATTTCTTTATCTGATGGTGTTTGTATGTAATTGTATGTCATGTTGTGTATCAGTGTGTGTTGTGGTTGGATGTGTATGTGATGATTTGTAGTTTATGTTTGTGTAGGCTATGGTGTGTGTGTGTGTGTGTGTTTTGTGTATGAGTGTTAATTTTGTATTTGATGGTGTTTGTTTTGTGTGTTTGTATTTAATTTCATGTGATGTTGTGTGTGTGTGTGTGTGTATGTATGTATGTGATGGTTTGTGGTGTGTGTGTGTGTGTGTGTGTGTGTGTGGGTGTATATTTTGTATTTAATGGTGTGTGTGTGTGTGTGTGTGTGTGTGTGTGTGTGTGTGTGTGTGTGTGTGTGTGCTTGTTTTCTCAACCTCTCATGTTTAATTCTTGTTCATGTCGATTAAATAATGTTTCATAATTCAGTTCTGCTTTCATGATGTAATCATTATTATAATAGTTGTGTGTGTTTGATAATCTCAGCGTGTCAACGGTGCTCTCGTGTGCTTGTTTGTTAAAGGAATGTTCCGGGTTATTTACATCTTAATGTCTATTGAAAGCGTCTGCGTCTCTGAACACATCAGAATATATTTTCACTGGCACTAAAGATCTCATGCTGAATGTTTAAGTGTTTTGTTTGTACTCGAGAGCTGAATATTTGAAGCGTTCACACGTGGCGCTGTTTGATTTTGCAAAATGGACACATTCCTGTATTTATTATTGTAAACAATTTGTCAATCAGTGCTATTTTTCCTATCATAAATCCTTAAATGTGTATATATGTGAGAGGACGGAGAGGGGAAATCTTAAGGAATGAGTGAAGGAGCGCTGAGCGCAGTGTTTGTGTTTGTATGACTTTATTTACTGTCGCTGGCCGCCTGGAGAAGTGAAAGCGTAATGTGGCGGGCTGAGAAAACGCTGAGCTGCTGTTATCTCAGAAGTAAATCCTTCTCTCCTCACTGGCTTCAGAGCTTTATTACTGTGTGCAGTAAACAGTCTGTTTAGTTTGTTTGGTTCAGACTAAATGAGCAGTTTCAGAGTCACTAATAAGCTCATGTAAGCTTATGTTTTTGACCCTAAGGTAATCCACAATCATCAAATGCTTCTTTCAAGACTAGTTTTCTGAAGTACTTGAGCATCTGTCATGATTTTCTTCCTCCCAATGCAGTCAAACCTTTTCGTCAATATAGACTCTATACAGGCCTGTATGTTTTTAGTGTGATGATATAGATTGAGCTGATGAATAGTGTGGAAAATACTTCTGTATAGTATATTTGAAATATTAACTAGTCTGTGTAGTGTGTGTATATATAGCATTATTTACAGTGTGTAGAGTGTATATATTTTATAGAATGTAGTGTGCTGTATGTAATATATAGTGTACAGCATAGTGTGTTGTGTGTATATATAGCATCATTTACATAGAGTGTAGGTTATAGTATACAGGGTGTAGTGAAATATCTTTATATAGTGTGCAGTGTAGAGTGTAAATATTTTTTAGAACATGGTGTACTGTATATAGTATATAGTGTACAGCATAGTGTGCCATGTATATAGTTGTTACATAGTGTGTAGGTTAGTGTATACAGGGTGTAGTGAAATATGTATAGTGTGAAGTGAACAGTATGTATTGTATATAATGAAGTTTATATGTAGCATATATGTATGTATAGTGCAGTTCATATAGTGTGTAGTGAACAGTATGTGGAGTATATATTGTGGTTTATGTAGTGTGTAATGTAGAGTATGCATTGCATATATAGTGTGTGCAGTGTATAAAGGGTTGTGTGTGTGTGTGTGTGTGTATATAGATTGTAATGTACTGTATATACTATGTAGTGTGTGGGATATATAGTGCTTTTTATATAATAAAATGTAATGTATATATGGATTGTAGTGTCCTGTGTGGTATACTGTATATAGCATGTATTTATAGCGTGTAGTGTATATAAGATGTGAAGTATGCAGTGTAGATCATATATAGTGTGTAGTGTACATCTGTTGGTTGTGGTCTGTACAGACAGAAGTGTGATGGGCAGCGTGGATCATTCTGGAACGCGTGACGTGTGTGTTTGTTGTGTTGAAGTTCTCTTGACAGTCACTATAAATGTTGTTTGTTGAGTTTACACATCACTGCGTGAGCGTGGGCGACATTCATCTGCTTTCTGAAATAAAACCACTTTTGCTTTTGTTTCTCACGTATCGCTCATCACGCACACAGATCAGCGCATAACAATATTTGTGTTTGTTTATCTTCGGAAAGCAGATGATGATGGTATGACAGCTTTATTTCTCTTATCTTGCAAGTGAGAAATCAGCAGGAAACCTAAAAACAAAACAATGGGTGGAATCCAGGAGCGAGTATTATCTGAGATGTGAACAGATTTTTATTGACACATGAGTACATTAGGATGAGAATAAACTATATTACTGCCATTATATTGTGAGTTTCTACACGCTCGGCGCACTGCTACCTCAAACACTTTATCTTCTCTGTCTGTGTTAAAGAAATGAAGTCTGTTCTTAAATAACCTCAATGTTTATATTTCCAGTGTAGACGTTCAAATACGAATCCGAGATTTTCATAATATGATGAGCGGTTGGATGGAGGAGTTGAAGTAAAGATGTTGTTCTGATACAGACGTTCATTAAGAGCAATAAGGTGATTTTAGCTCAAGCTGTTTAACGCTCTGAACGGTTCAGTCGCACCGCTGTGAGATTCAGGAAGATTTCTGTAAAGTTAATGTAAGTGTGTATATCAGTTCTGACACACTGAATGTGTTTCTCATCATCTCTGTGGAGTTTGACCTGCAGTGTTTCACAGGAGATCTCTGAAATGCTGATTCAAAGACGATCATGTTAATGTTTCACATGCTGACACGTGTGTGTGTGTGTGTGTGTTTGGGATTCACATTGTTTCGAAATGATTGAAATGTGCAGTGTGATTTTAATACTTTAGTGATGTAGAGTTATTGTTTCAGGTGGCTAAAGATTGACACGTGTATGCATGTGGGTTTGTGTATCTGTGGTGTGTTGCGTGTGATTTGTGTGTGTGGAGGTTGTTGCCTTTGTGCAAGTTTCTTTGTGTTTCAGGTTGTGTGCATGCACGTAGGTTTGCTTATGTGTGTAGGTTTGTGTGGTTTGGTATTTATGTGTTTGGGGTGGTTTATGGTTGTGTGTGTGTGTGTGTGCGTCTGTGCGTGAAGGGGGGTGGTGTGTCTAGTGGAGGGTTTGTGTTTGTGATTGTGTGTATTGGTTTGTGGTTGTTTGTGTGTTTGCTAGTTTGTCTGAGTGTGTTGGTTTGTGTGTGTCTGTCCATGCAAGATTTTGCGTACGTGGGTGTGTGTGTCCGTGTGTGTGCGCGTTTTTTTTCTTGGATCAGTACCCATCCACCCCAGCTACCATCCAGTACATCCTGGAAACACAAAGCAATTTCCTTGGCAACCACAACACTTTTGTGCCGTGATGGTGAGTTTTCCACAGACAAGTGTCACTTCAGACAAATCCTGTTTTTCTGCACACTGAGGCTTATCTTTGTTTCCTTAAAGCTAAAGAGTGTCCAGTTCAAGAGCTTTCTGTTCATTTTGTTATCTTTTGAGAGGACATATAAATAGATTTAAAGCTCATGTATATGGGTTAAATGCACAAGATTTCAGCATTTGGTTTCTTGGGTTGTGTAAGTGTGTCTGGTGTGAGTTCACAACACTACAGTCTGCTGGAGCTGGTGGGTGGAAAACTGTTATATGAGCATCTCAACCCACTTTACAAAACTCACTTCTAGTGCTTTTGGACAAAACATTTTAGCGTTAATATTAGCATTTTTAAAGTCAACATCTCTGATATCAGAATCATGTGCATGATGTCGTAACACAAATTCTGCGTTTTGTAAAACATTGTCACATGTGAGCAGGTAATGAGACGTAATGAAGCGTTTCACAAACACCAGCTTTGATCCGACACGTTCATTATTTCATCAGATTATTATCAGAGACGGCTGGTTTGTCATCGTGTCCTTCCCCGCGCCTCGAACATCTCCATTTCCACCTTTTATTCCTGTCACCGCGTGCCCCATAAATACGTCTCTAAACGGCTACATGATGTGCATATTTAATGTGAGTAATGCGGCCTGCGGTGTACTCGAGTGCCTGCTTTACACCGGATCGTATTTTCTGTCACGCTGATGTCTGTCGGTGGCTTAAGTTGTGCGCGCAGATCGCCGCACGCTCGTATATCAGATGCATTTATAATCTTTCAGTTTCATTAGTCGAATGAGATGCGCAGCTCCGAAAATCACATGCAAATATATTCATGATCTCCAAATGAATACATAACAGATCTGTTGGCTTTTTCTGTGTTGATGGAGCTTTGGCAGCTGATCGATTCTGTACACGTAGGTTTCAGACAGACAGAATGAATGTTTGGCGCATTTAAAGGGACAGTATGAAAATTCTGGCATCATTTACTGACCCTCATATCATTTCAAACCTGTAGGAGTTTCTGTCTTCAGCAGAACACAAAAGAAGATATTTTGAAGAATGTTAATAACCAAACAACGCTGAACCCCATTGACTTACATTGTATGAACACAAAACCACTGAGACATTTCTCAAAATATCTGAAACCGTCACATACAGATTTACAACCACATGAGAAGGAATACATGATTTTTGGGCGAACTATCCCTTTAAATAAATTTTTTTATATTTTGTTTTGAGGTCCGTGCTGTCCTTCACCTCTGAATTCAGCTCTTTTAAGAATGAGATGAATGATGAAGCTGAAATCTTCTGTGCTTTTATAAACACTCGAGCACACGACAGACTCCAGCGATGTCCTTGACTGCGGTTGATTCGGATCCAGCAGGCGGCCGCCCGCCGTCGACATCACACCTTCATTTCCTGCAGAAATGCAAATAGTGAAGCAGCACCTGCTGTGAGGAATCAACAGCCGGCCGGCGCTCGAGAGGAAACACTTCAAATATCAGTCCGGGGTTTGAGTCTTGTACTGCGAGATTAAACTTATTCTTAGATCAAATGATAATAATTAAATGTGTTAACATCAAAGACGGAACAAAACGTTCACTTTAAAGTTCTGAAGTGCCGTCGTTTATTGAAATATAGATCATAGAAGCTTTAACTGTTATGTGCTTTTAATCCAGCATCTTAAAGGATTTTCTGTTGTTCAGAATGTAAAGATTAAATCACCTCTGCGTCCTTCATCGCTCACGATAAAGCAGAATTACTATTAGCCTGATCATGAACTCGTACAGGAAGTGCCAAATGACTTCATTTCTTGGGACGTTTCTGCTTGCGCTCAGAAATTGTCATTTGAGGTTATCGTTCTAAAACAAATGTCATATTTGACTTTTTATCACGTATCAGAAAATGCATTTCTGGTGTTTTATCATTCGTACATTGCCTCAGAGAATGGGGTATATGCACACGATGACATATTTCCGCCAAAATCTCAGCCAGCTCCATTACTTCCGCACGCAGCGTCCATAGAGAACAATGGCATTTTTCACTCGGCCGCTTCAGGATGCATGTAGGATTACGGTCAACAACGTGAGTCAAATTATTTAAACACTACGTCATACATCAACAACCAAATAAGAGAAGTACTTCAGGCTTTTTTTGCGCGGAAACACCGAAAATCTTAACGCGTTAAAGCCGTCACTGTCACATTAGCGCTGATCAAACCGTCAGCACCCGGCAACTGTACTCCAAAAACCCGAACCACCGCCATACCTGTCACTCACCGCCGTGACACCCGTCACGGCTGCACAGACGCGGGTGTCATCCGTTAGCTCGCGCCCGCAGCGCCAGATTAGTTTGTGGGCTTAATTGTGTTTGGTGTGACAAGCCGCAGGTAAAGCCCGATACACCCGAGAGCCATTAATACACAGACAGCTGCCGAAGATATCGAGTGTGGGAGTAATCCAGCGGACGAGCCGATAGCACTTCCTCCGAGCGGGACACATGACTCTCCGGCTGTAGCAGGTGCGCGATAGAATGCAATTAAACACCGGCTGCGCGCTGGCAAAACAAGAGCGCTTCCAATGAATGTAACCGCTAATGATCTGAGATTGAGCTTCGGCCACGTGAGGGCTCGATATCGTCCTCGCCGCAGCTGATCTAGGATGACAGATTTGATTATTGATTTGTGTAAGCGGTGAGGAATCGTGCATTCCCTCTTTAAGAATTAATGGTTTAATGGGTCCATGTGATGCTTACAGGGCAGTTTTATAAGATCGCTCTTCCATACACGTCTCGTGGATAAATATAACATTATGAGTTAACCCCTGACCGTCTGTAGTCTCAGCACACAGCTCGGATCTTTAAATAAAGGCTGTGTTTGTGAGCAGTTCATCTATTCTGCATAAAGATTGCAGCATTATATTCTCTTTCTGAATGGAAATGATGAGGATGTCCGTGGAAAATGACCTTGTTGTGACGCATGTAATGTACAACCAGAGCTTTATCCCACAATGCACTGCGCCTCCAGCCACAGAGAGACTAGTTACCTTGAGTTTAGAGTGCTCACTGTTAACTTGTGTAACACATGTATCATGAGTCATGAACTCAGCTTCCATCAAAGTTGTGTATCATTACCGCAAATGACGCTTTTTTTTTGTAGCGTTTTCCTTACAGATCCGCTTCTTCTGAAGGCTTTTGATGTTAACAGTCTTCATTGACGAGAGGAAAACTGGGTCATTGCGTAATGGCAGCGGATCTGCACCCTCATCATCTGTTTTATTCTGCATGGCTTTGTAGTCGTCTCTGTACCTGACAGGAACACCTGAGCAGTTTCTGTGATATTTCTCTTCGTTTTTGCTTGTGTAAGGACTCTTTTCTAACCATGAAGCACTATATTTGGAGTTAAGGGTGTTCGCACTGCTAATGATAACTATAGACCACTTCATAAGATGCTAATACTGATCCAGAAGCAGTTTCCGGTTTCCATATTTATTTAATTAATTGTTATATCTTACATATATTATAATTACATTTTAGTATTTGTTTAGTAAATGTGGTATTTGTTTAGCATTTTTTATTTGGTTATAAATCTTTTCTTGGTTGTGTTTTGTTATTGTAATATAAAAAAAATAACTGAAACAGGACGTTTTTTTTTGACAAGCATTGGATCAGCGTTGCTTATGCTTTCCTGTGTGGTCTGTAACGATAACTATTACGAATTTTTTTTAAATAATTAAATATTTTAGAGAATAGCGCAGTTTACGCCACAACTATTACAAAAAAGATACAGAGGAGCAATATTGTTGCAATAATTTTATGATTTTCGTTTTTTTAAACAATAAAACGTTAACAGCCAATCCATTCAGATTTAAAGGGCTCACGCATGTAAAAAGTCAAACTGCAGCGTGCGAGTTTAGGATAAACATAACGTTATGGTTTATGTTTTTGTTTTCTTTCTTGGTGTGTAGCTAACATGAACTAACAATGAACAATATTTTTATTAGCATTTATTCTTCTTCATGTTAATTTTAGTTTTATTAACTATTAACAAAAATTAATAAATGTTAAAAAACGATATTGTTCATTGTTAGTATCATGTTATTTAATGCATTTACTAATGTTAACAAATACACCTTCATTAAAAAAAGTGTTACCCTGATTTTCACATTGAATTGGTTCCAAATTTCAAATAATACCAAAGCCAAAGTATTTTTATGATGTTTGCGTTGATTTGTATTGGTTCAAATAATAATTATTTAATGTTTTTGTTTAGCAATTTGACAAATTCAGTTTCCGAGAATCTGAACAGAATCACGCCTGGTCTTCAATGAGCCCAAGAGAGCACATGTCACACCTCTGCTCATCTCTCTGCACTGGCTCCCAGTAGTGGCACGCATTCAGTTCAAGGCACTGGTGCTTGCTTACAGAACAGCCACTAACACAGCACCCATCTACCTCAACTCTCTCTTACAGACCTACATCCCCTCCAGAAGTCTGCGGTCTGAAAACGAGCGGCGCCTCATTGTTCCTTCACAGAGAGGCATGAGATCCATCTCAAGGACATTTTCTTTCTCCGTTC
Source organism: Oreonectes daqikongensis (assembly GCA_026939265.1). Taxonomy (NCBI): domain Eukaryota; kingdom Metazoa; phylum Chordata; class Actinopteri; order Cypriniformes; family Nemacheilidae; genus Oreonectes; species Oreonectes daqikongensis. The sequence goes on from JAOTQM010000145.1 coordinate 837,834, forward strand.
CCGGCTGGTGGAATGATCTTCCTGTTTCCATCAGGACTGCTGGATCAATTTCACAATTCAAAAAACAGCTGAAGACCCACCTCTTCCATGAGCACTTAACTGTCTCATAAAAACAAACAAAAAAAAATTCTCATTTTACCCCTATTTTTCCTTTTCTAATGTTCTCTATATACTTGCTTATACTATCTTGACGTTGTATTTGAAACTTTGTATTACTAGCACTTCTCGTGAATATTGCTTACTTAGACGAATCGCTTGCTGTTTTCCTCAATTGTAAGTCGCTTTGGATAAAAGCGTCTGCCAAATGAATAAATGTAAATGTAAATGTAAATTATTAAATTCCCTGAGCCGGGGTTTTGCGTAATAAAATGTAATTCTGCATTGGATAATAAAGATCCAGAAGGAGTTGTTGCGGTGATAAAGGTCATGCTGTGTTTGAGGAAGACGCTGAAGATTGTACACCTGCTGACTTTACCATACGAGCACAGTCGACTTTGCACGCTAGTTCTCCTCCCTATGACTTCCATTATCACTTCTGACTGATAATTACACACGGAGAAGCGAGCGCTCGATACCATCTCCAGAGCCCCGGCCGCTCGCCGCCGCTCTCACAATGTCCTTTTGTGTCAAACAGGGCAAGACGGGCGGAAAGACAGAGACGCTTCTGCCCCGAGGAGCCGGCGTTCATTAATCAGACCTCGGATACGTATTTACCACGTTCATATTCACTCCCCCAATTCCCTTTTTAATATGGATAGAGGGATTTAGGAAGTTTGGTCGGCGTGGAGTTGATGAGCGCTTGCGAGAAGATAAAGCATGCGGGACTACATAAATTAAAGCCGGCGGCTCCCCGCTAAGCCCGCGGCTTTGCCCTCTTAAATCAGAGAGCCGGAGACCTTCGGCGCTTGATCGTGTGAGAGATGCGTCCGTAATAATATCCAGCCCATCAGTCTTTTCCTGCGACCTCATTACATCCGAGAGCCTCTCGTGTCTCGGTTGTCCGTCAAGCGGCTGCTTTGATATTCATGCGCCGGGCCGTGATTGGCATGAGGAGGGTTGAGGTCCTTTCGTTTCTCATTTAGCAGCGGGCGTCACCCACCTCCGTTCCCCATCACCTGGACTGATATTTCATTCCGGACGTGTCCTCCTCATCACGAGGCTTTCTATGTTTGGTGAAGGTTTTTTGGGTGGGGTTTTGTGGTTTCTGTTTGAATTAGAAATGCTGTTGATGTAAACACAAAACATTCGGGGAAACCCAGGGAGGGGACGAGACGCCAGTGCGATACTAACAGGATGTTGTTTTTGTCTCAGTAATACAAATTCAGCCTGAGATATAGTTTACATTCAGATGTTTATAACCTCTTTGTCCAGACTGCCAAAAAATACATCTTGAGACTGAATACCAGTCTATAGTTATATATCTGTTCTGATCGGGCCTGTAGAAAAAATCAGATCACATGTGGTTTATTTGTATTGAGGATAAATACAATGTTTGTCCACCAGAATGTGTATTTTATGGTTGTTTATTGAACAGAGAGCATTAAAACTTAATTGACTTTAAGCTGTAAATCAAACTATTAAGACAATAAATGACCTGGGCAGCATTTCCCAAAAGCGTCGTAGCCTTAAGTTGATCTTAGAGCCATTGTCACCAATGGAGCTACGATCATCGTAGGCTTACGATGCGTTTTGGAAACGCAGCCCTGATTGTTTTATAAAACGGTTTTGTAATATGCAAGGGAAAAAAGAAAACCAAAAAACATAACATAGCCCAACCCTTTACCCATCATAAACACTTTTTAATATATTAACTTATATTATGTAAATTTTTTAAGTATTGTCAAATTATACAAGTCATTTCAACTCTTTAAAATGTTTTTACATTAAAGTAAAAATAAAAATAAAAGAATAAAGTAAAAGTTTAGACCATCAGCACCACGTTTTACCATAATGTGGCATTTTTATAGGATCCATTTGCATTAGAGTATTAAACGTGTGATATATGTTTGGATGATATGAGTTTGGCACAGGTTGCGCTGGTAGAAAAGTGTTCTGCGAGGTGAAGAAACTTGTTGTTTTGATGAAAGTTTATGAGCGCATTTATATTCTTGAGAATAACATCCAGGGATGAATCATTCAGGATATGAGCGAGGTCAATTCAGATGTCATGTTTTGTCTGGAGTTATAATATCTGCAGGGATTGAAACTGAACATGGATGAGCTGCGCGAGTCTGCGCATCTGTTTTGTATCCCGAAGACTTTCTGAACGCCAATAAATATTCAGACAACATGAACTCTGAGGTCAAAATACATCAGCGACGATCAGATCTAACCATGTGTGACTGATTTACACGGAATAAAAGCTTGTTTTTTATTTTACTGCAGTGATACTAAATGCAGTGCATTGTGGGTATTGCGAGCAGTGCATTATTATTGTTAATTGAATTACATGATATTTTTCATTAGCTGTGAAAGTTTTGTGTTTGTGATTTATGTTCATGGGGTGAAATTGAATTTCACACATGACTTTACTGGGACATGCGGGGTGTAATTACTCACTTAATCGTCTGTGAATGTGCAAAGTTTTTTTTTTAAACGCTGCCGCCGCAGTCGGATAAACGTTGTGAGCGGCAGAAGTGCCTCTCTAGAGGACGCTGGTGTAATAGTCAAACAGTCCTCATGTCTGTTTCTAGTAAAGAGAGAGAGACACACTCTCTCGCTCTTTAAGGCTAAAATACAGATTCAATGTCCCGGTCAATTGTAGAAAATTTCAGATCTTGCTAAAGCCTTAATCACATCGACTGTGTCGATCAATCGTCCGGTTCAGGCGAATTTTCTCCATCGTTTTTCAAGGGTACACTAACTGCTGGCAGAAGAATCCAGACAGATTCAGCCTTTTAAAGCTTTCACATTCAATCATGTTCAATTGAACTTAAAGCTGTAGTCCTGTGTGTCAGCACATCCCTAAAATATTCTGTCTCTCTCTTTTCTACGTCAGCAACAGAGCTTGAACGTCAAGCTTCTGTTTGTATCATTCGAAAGTGTTTCACAATTGTGAGAGAAAATAAAATGAGGTCAAGATGCTTGAATAACTTAATTGAGTTATTTGAGAACATTTTGATTCTTTAAAAATGTTAAAATTAAAACAAGAATATGAGACTTAACAAATAGTTTAATAATAATAATTAAAAAGTATTAATATAATGGTAGTAATAATAAAATGTTGTTTTTGTTATTAGAATAAATAATTCCTACTTCAAGTAATGTAGTTAACAGTTTTAGTTTGTTGCATTACCTTTTATTTTATAGATTTATTATTAATTTATTGATATGTATTTGTTATTGCTATTTAGGTTTAATTGACTTTTTTTTCAATTTTAGTTTGTTTATTTGTTTATTTTGTTTATTATTATTTTAGAACCTCAACATATCTTCATTTAAATTTATGGCTGAGGCAACATTTCTAATGTTCCTTTAGTTTTATGTCTGTGTTTTTAATACTATTAGACTTATATTTTACTTAATTGCGGTAAATTGTGATAATAGTTTTTGTTAACAGGTTTTGGCAGTTTTGCCTGTGTAATAGTTGTTTCTGAGCGGTTTGTAGGTTAGCATGCAGGTTATTTTGGATGGTTGCTATGTTGATTGTAGGGGGTTTTTGTCTGACAAGGTTGATTGTTTTTGTCAGATACCTTGATGTACGTCCTGATATTAGCAGATAGATTTTCTTCATAACAGCCCTGAACAAGAGTTGGCATTAAAATCACATTAAAATCAGACATGATCTGATGATGATGATGATGATGATGATGATGATGATGATGTGACCGAGGGGCTTCATTACGAGTTCTCCACCTCGTCTCATCTGTCTGTAATTGAAGTGACCCGTGACGCTCCGCAGATGATGCTGTCTAATGAGGGTTTGTGTAGATGGGATTGTGTTTTATTTGTTTGTGCAGATATAAAAGCATTGGCCGCTACATCTCTCTGACTCTGTGTCTGTGTTATTTCAGATGTAATTTCTCTGTGAAACTTTGTCTTTTTCATAATGGTTGTTGTGTTGTTTTCCGGCCGGGATGATGATTGTTGTGCAGGTCATTTCCACACGTCCAGATTGCTTTCGGGTTACATGAGTTTGAGAAAGTGAGATGGAAAGTTTGTGCCTGTATAAATGTTGTGAGACCTTGTACCAATAAGATGAAATGTGTTTATATAAACCCTATAAACCAAGAAAAGCCAATGAGAATTGTTCAGGGAGATTCATCTGTTTGTTTTGATAAAATTATTTGTGTTCAATTCAATTCAATTAAATAATTCCATTTATTTAATAATTCTATTAAATTAAATTATTTTGTAATAAAATGTATAATAAATAACATTATTTTGATTAACTTTATCTGAAGAGTGTGATTAAATTACTGTTTTAAACTATTTAACCAACACTGAACATCATAAATCAGATGAATCTGTAAATATTTTATATGAGGAGTTATAGTTGTTACCTGTAAAGTGAAATCAATATCAAATACAATATTTCTGAGTGGTCAGCGTAACTTCATACGTCCTGCGTGACCTAATAATATCATAAAGCTTTCAGGAAGTGACATCATTCAGTCCAGACTATTGAGCTTTTTTTTGTAATGACTTTGTGTATAAATGTGTTGTCAGATCACAGAAGGAATATCATCATCCAGACGTCTTCTGACCGTAAACACCTTTCAGTGTTATTGATCTGAGAGCTGTTTAAGTAATTGCTTTATTGAAATATTCTGTGAAAGCTTCTTGTCCTGGGATGAGTTTCTTCTCTCGTCTCTAGAGAGTGGTTCCGGCGTGATGCACGTTTGAGTGATGTGCGATGCTGAAGTTTTATCCCGCTGCGATCTTAGATATCTGTCGGCGGGATCCGCCGGACCCCCTCCGCCGCTCCGGGACAGGAAAACATCTCTGTTCAGTTACCCGAGCGTCTTTGAAGTCATTCACTTTCAAACCAGATTTACGAGGGCCTTTAACGTTGTTAGCATGCGCGGACCGCTCGCTTTGAACTGAGCTCTCTGAACTGTCCCGACTCGCGGGAAAGATGAAGAGAATCTCTCTCCATCCGTCAAACGCCATTAACACGCTGATAAAAAGAGGAAAAGAGAGTGGGTTTAAATCAGTAGTGTGAGGAGGATTCTTCCTCTCAGTGGTGGTGTTGTAATGGGTTTGTGTCGGTTGATTCGTCTCTTCAGGAAGAAACTTGTCACGTTGACCTTTCACCAGCAGCGTTCATTACCAGCACAGCCGAGCGTTATTTTAGCACGCTTGATATTTGAGGGAAACACCTCAGTAGACTGTTAATGCTGTTCCTGGACTTCAGAGTTATAATAAAGAATAAATAGAAACCTACACATTTCACCAGCACATGAAGACGGCTCAGAAACTCAGTTATAAAAAATAATGTGGTGTTTTCTGACACAAACATTCTGCATGGTGAGGACCATTGCTGGGTGCTTTCTAGACTCGTTTCTAGGTTGTTCTGAAGGGGGTTCTAACCTGATAGCACACACACATCTGCAAGACGTATGTGTTTGCTCATCTGCAATACGTCTCTGAGGTGTCTGCTGTCAGATGTCATATAGATGTGTGCGAGATGTTTATAGTTTAGAATAGATGTAAAACGGTCCTTTCTGGGATGTTTCTCAGATGTTTTATGCAGCAGATGTTTTTCAGATCTTCAGCAGACATATTACAGACGTACCTGTGCTATCTGGGGTAGGTTGTTCTGGGGTGGTTATTAGGTTGTTTTAGGTGGATGCTTGGTTGTAGTTGGTTGTTTCAAGGTTGATAGGTTGTTCTGGGTGTTTTTTTGAGTTGTTGCTAGGTTGTTATAGATAGTTGCTAGCATTTACTGGACGGTTGTTTTGTACTGTATGTCTACCACTAAAGTAGGAGCAAACTTCTGCTTAATCATGTTTTTTTTAGCTGTAGTAACCATGTTTTTTTTGTAGTGAAATCGTGCTGTAGTCAATTTTTGTAAGCGTTAACAGAATTCCCAGCAGTGATCCGTCTTCTCGTTTCCCTCTTAATGAATAAATTCTTTAATCTTGGTCAAGGTCATAGACTAAATTAATCACTGTGAAATCTTTTCTTTTCGTTTCAGTTACATTTGGAGCTTCCGCTGTTAGCAGTGATTATATAACACACAATATAAGATAAAATATCTTATATAGAAAAAATAAGATATATCTGTTCTGTTGTACACCTGAGCACAGGATGAAATCTAGATCTTTAGTTCTGCTCTCTATAGATCTGTATGGTTTTGTGTTAGCGAGTGAGTCCATTGCATTTCTCTCGGGTATGTGTGTGTGTCTTTAGGGACAAACCCATGTGTGCGTTTCATATGAAAGTGCGATAAATTGCAACAGACGAGCGCACACGCCTGCGTCATCTGTTTCCAGGGTTCATTCCTTCCCTCCTGTCAAATGCAGCGTCCCAAAGGAGAGAAGCAAAGATTAAACAGAGGCAGAAAATAATTGGGGGGGAAATGAGGGGCAGTGGTTTTTTTTTTTAGATTAAAACAGAAGAGATCAGTAAGAGAGGGCCAATGCAGAGTTCTGAGGTTTCACACTCGACACATTTGTGCTGTAATTGCTTTGCTTTTGGGTTCTATGAGCTTTACCATGAAAGGACACCACAGTAAAAAGTATAGGTTAGCCTCAAAAATTGATCTTTAAGAAAACATAAACTATACTAGATTCATAAACTAAATTCGAAATATTAAATAATGTAAGACAGTTTTAAGTTATAACAGAGGACTGATTACAAAGACGATAATTTTTTATTATTAAAAAACAATAAAGATTTATTAAAGGGCCTTTGTTGGAAATTTTTGCGTTGCTTCCTCTGAAAATGTAGTTGAGTGGCTCCTCCCCTTTTACAAATAACCAATAGCGTTTAGTTTACGTCACAGTCTGGAATCTGATGAGAAGCTCAAGTACAATGTTGTCATACAAATTTCAAATTGTGTTGGCGAAAAAGATCATACGTATTAAGTGTTTTTATTTTGTATTTGGGAATTTTGTCTAATGGCAATTTTTTCGCTAGAACTTCCTGAACGACTTAGAAAATAAATCCCAGAAAGTTATTCACACATTTTCAGATTGGCCTTTGAAAAATCCTCTGTATATTTCTTTTGTGATATCTCGCAGTTATTTGAAGTGAAACAGGAGCGCAGTATCTATTCAAAAAGTCATCTAAACCCTCTGCAAAGTTCTTTTTCATTTCGCCAACAAGAGCAATATCCACGACCTCTTTCACGGGCACGAGAAGTCCAAGCTTTGTTCAATAACCTCACATTCTCAAAAGCAGATTACACAGGCCATGAAGTCCTCTCCGCTCGCCGCACATCTTTTATCCGCTACAGATACATCTTCATTTTCAGCTTCCAGCTATTTTTACTCGGCCGTACGTGTGCGCTGCTGGATCCCTGTACAATTACTTTCAGCGGAAGGATTGTGGCCGGGCTTTATTGCTTTTTAAATATTGAGGAATGTGTTGGGGATGAGGTGTTGAGCGCTCTGATCTCCGAGTGAGAATAGAGGTCATATTGTGTTGTTATATTAGCATCTGTGAGTCATTCTATCAGACGCTGAGTGTATTTAACTTGACATAAATGACAAACAAAACTCAACAAGTGGCAGATTTACAGTCTGTTTAAGATTTTGTACTGCGACTTCATGTGTTATCTTAACAAAACTGTACAGATTAGTTTTATAATAGTTGAGATTTTTAAAACCAGAATGCTGATTTATGTGTTTACAAATCAGTTATATAAATATAAGCGGATCATTTGTTTGTTCTGTATTTAGTGTAAGTGCATCTGTTAACGTTTCTTTCCTTCATTTTTTGAAAGGATTTAAAACATTTTCTCTGAGATGTGATGGACGTTCTGTCACACTCACTGAAGTATCTGGTGTCTCTGTCCTCAACACTAACTCTTCTGTCAGTGTTACGTTCAGTTCTTCTGGTGTGTTGAGGAGACGGAGTTGAACGATGGATGAGCGGCAGGATGTCAGTGTGTCTCGAGGCTGCTGGGATAAATGGAGATGAGCAGAAACACACTCACGGGGATTACAGGCAGGATAACAGGAACGATTCTCATTCAGTTTGTCTTCATCCATCTTCTGCGTCTCTCTCTTTATCCATCCGTACCGCCAGAGCCACCAAAGCGATCCTTTTCTCTGCTCATGAACAGAGTTTACAAACACTTGAATTTATGAATCAGGGTGTTGTTCTGAGCTTCTTAAGAGTTAATGAATGGTTGCCAGGGCATTGCTAAGTGGTTTCTAAGGTTTAATAAGGGGTTGTCAGGGCATTGATGCACTGTTGTTTGGTTGCTGAAGTATTATGAGTGGTTGTCAGTATGTTGCTGTGTAGTTTCAATGGTTAAATAATGGTTGTCAGAACGTTGCTGTGAGGTTTGTAAGCTTAAAGAATAATTGTCAGGACGTTGCTGTGAGGTTTGTAAGGTTAGAAAATGGTTGTCAGGACATTGCTGTGAGGTTTCTAAGGTTAAAGAATGATTGTCACGACGTTGCTGTGTGGTTTTTGTTTTTTTTATGTTTCAGTTTGGTTGCTCACCAACACAGTCTATATGTACGAGTCTGTATGATATTCTGGGCTGTAGTGTGGCTCAGTGCAAGTCTGTGGGATTCTTCATCTCTTTTATCATCCAGCAGGCAGAAATCATAAGTCTGTCTGCTCAGAAAAGTAATATAACATCTCTCCACAACAAGCCGTGTGATTTGAGGATCACTGGAATCGCTGTTGTTATTGCTGAAAGTTCAGCTTTAGAGATTTACACACACACTTTGATACTGTTACTGTGTGTGAGGTTAATTCATCTTTAGATGTGGGACAGGGATACTCAGAAACTCCCTCTGCTCACACCGTCTACATTTTTAACCAGACGGCTGATGAAATGCAATGAAAGGGGCCATTTCATTTTCTGCATAATGCAGTTTGACATGGACGTGCACTGCTTGTGTGACACGAGTCCTTTGAAACCTTCTGCTTTTCGTGATTTTTTTTAGATGTTAAAAATGAATTTTACTTTAAATGTGACTGTACATCAGTTAAATAAATACCCGCTATCTAATAAATTCTAATAAAATTACAGTTTAGTGATTTATTTTATATTGCCTGAATGAAACAATACTAGTGCTAAGGTTTAGAAACACTGCAGGAATTTTACTACTATAGTAAATAAATATTAGAGTATATTACAGTACATTATTTACTACCGTTTTCAATACTTTAATAAATTTTAAAGTATACTACAATCAATGTTTACAGTTTATCCATGTACTATAGTAAAAATTAAAGCATAGTATAGTATGCATTAGCATTTTTAAGTATTTACTGTAGTAAAGTCAATTTTGTTAATGCATACTATACTATGCTTTAATTTTTACTATAGTACATTGATAAACTGCAGTAAAAACTGTTATATACTCTACTATTTACTTAAGTAAGCTGCAGTACATTGTAGCATATGGTACTATAGCATTTTTAAGTATTTACTGTAGTAAAGTCAATTTTGTTATAGTACCATATGCTACAATGTACTGCAGCTTACTTAAGTAAATAGTAGAGTATATCACAGTTTTTACTGCAGTTTATCAATGTACTATAGTAAATACTACAGCATTTACATTTACATTTATTCATTTGGCAGACGCTTTTATCCAAAGCGACTTACAATTGAGGAAAACAGCAAGCGATTCGTCTAAGTAAGCAATATTCACGAGAAGTGCTAGTAATACAAGGTTTCAAATACAACGTCAAGATAGTATAAGCAAGTATATAGAGAACATTAGAAAAGGAAAAATAGGGGTAAAATGAAATTTCTTTTTTTTTTTTTATGAGACAGTTAAGTGCTCATGGAAGAGGTGGGTCTTCAGCTGTTTTTTGAATTGTGAAATTGATCCAGCAGTCCTGATGGAAACTACAGCACCATAGTATGCTGTAGTTTACTATATTAAATACTAAAAAGTGAACACTTTAGTGAAGTACAGTACACTACAATTTACTGTTGTTTACTATATAATTACTATTGTTTACTATAATAAATAATGCAGAATATTCTAGTATGCATTAACAGAGGGTAGTCATTATTGTAATATACTGCAGTATAATGCCGTTTTCTCTAGTAAATAATATAGTATACTATAGTATTTTTTTCATGTGGCTTGATTTAAAGTCATCTATATTTTAGTGTAGATGACGAAATAATCTCTACTGCAAATACTGATGAGAGAGAGCGAGAGCGAGAGAGAGACATTGATGTGGAACATTTTTCATTTCATATGTCAGGTGCAGATGGACACATTTCTGTGTGGTTCTCAGTGTCGCTACACCTCAGCGGTTCCCTGATGATCTGAGCCTCAGATTCGGAGAGAAACTTCATGAACGGATGGATAAACGGTCCGAGCGCTCCTCAATTCTCAAATGTACCAGGTTTCCCTTATCACACACACACCTGTTTGAGCCTAGAACGCGTGTGTGTGTGCTCGCAGGTGTGTTAAAGCGATAACAAGATGCTGACCTGAACCAAGAGCAGTCATTCACACAACACGAGACGTGATGAAAAGAAACTGCTAATAGAGGCGTTCAGAGTTCAGAGACGCGTGTGATGATGATGATGATGATGTGAAGGTTTACTTTGGTTAGACCAGCGATGGTTAATGATGTTAATTTCTCCGCCAGCCCACCTGTCGTCATAAGAACAGATGGATTCATTCATCACTAAACATATGCAGCGTGATGAAGGTGAGATCACGGGCCGATGGCTATTTCTGTCATTCTGCGAACTTATACATGAATCTGTTTTCAACTGTTGCTCTCTTCAGGAGATTTGTGTCACATTTGTAGCTGTTGTGTTCATTTTACCGTGTGTGTTTAGAGAGTTATGAGGAGTCTGGAGATGTAATGGATGCGTCAGTGATGTTTTTAAGATGATCAGGTGTCAGAGATGATGGATTTTGATGTGAATTCTGCCCATCATCACACATCTGCTGTCCATTAACACTGAACATCACCACACAACATTACCACAGTTTTACACACTAATGTGCTTTTTACCATTATAGCAATGACACAGTTTTTGTGAAATACTCTTTCGCTTGTTTTTTTCATTTGTTCGTTGCACTTTCTTTTATTTTATGTTCTTTCTTTCATTTTTCCATTCTTTATTTGTTTGTTCGTTCTTTCTTTTGTCTGTTGTTTTGTTAGTTCTTTTGACCTTTTGTTCAATCATTCTTTCTTTTGTTTGTTTTTTCACTTGTTCGTTGCAGTTTGATTTATTTTTTGTTTTTTCTTTTATTCTTTCATTCTTTATTTGTTTGTTCTTTCATTCGTTCTTTTGACCTTTTGTTCATTCATTCATTCATTCATTCGTTCTTTCTTTTGTTTGTTTTTTCATTTGTTCATCACACTTTCTTTTGTTTGTTTTTTTGACGTTCTTACTTTTGTTCATTCATTCCTTACTACGTTTTTATGTTCGTTCTTTATTTATTCTTTTGTTCTTTCTTTTGTTTGTTTTTTCCTTTTCTTTCCTTGTTGGATCTTCAACACTAGTAAAATCAAGACTATGACAGATGTGTTTATTTGGAGCGTTGCGTGCTGTCTTTGAAGGAGATACAATTTTCTCTTTGTTTATTTAATTATTGTTTGTGTTGTTGTAAAAAGGTTTTCATATTTCAGTGCAATTTAGTTTTTTTGGCACGACAAAAGTACATTTTGTTTTGGCAAAGCATTAAAACATCAAAGGAAATCATTTCGAACAACCAGCCAATTGAAATGTCATTTAAACGTACAAACAGTATAAAAAGTGTGTTTGTATTTGTCTTGTGTGATCTCTCTCATCTGCTCTTTTGTTCTTTGGTTAGTTGTGTGTAAGTGTTTGTTTGTTTTATTTGTGTGTTATAAAGGTCAGAGAACAGCGGCGCACGAGTTCTTCAGGTGGCCTCTGTCAGTATGAGCTTTTCGTTCCCTTTTTTTCACCCTTTGCTGACTCACACACTTCTCCTGCATGAGGCGAATCTCTGAGCGAGAGAGAGAGAGAATGATTGAGAGAGAGAGAGAGCGAGCGAGGGAGGTGGAGGAGAGAAATGGCACCAGGTCAGTGT